>CM067299.1:88430602-89030602 GCA_034231615.1 Meghimatium bilineatum
AGTGCAGTCGTAAGCGAAACATGAGCAAAATATAAGCATTTAGTCCATACCATTTAAAAAAAAAAATCCAGCCAGGTCCACCCACCCAACCACAAAGGTTGTCCACACGTCTCATTGATAGACTGTAAACCTTGGTGCTTCCTTCCCAATTGTATAATGTGTTGTTATTTTTTCCTCTGGCTAATTCTTCCTTCAAATTTTAAGATTTTCATCTTTATTATCAGCTTTTGTGTGTGTGTGTGTGTGTGTGTGTGTGTGTGCGTGCGTGCGTTCACGTGTGCTTTTTTCACAATATTTTTCTGACCTCACGAGTTCTTGTCTTTCTTGTCTTCATTTCTATCTTTCTGCAACCAATTCACATATAAGCACATATACAAACATACCAAAATATACAGTTTTCAGACAACACATAGACACATTACTCACACACACAACACAAATGCATTAACATACATATATTTGTATAGTATCCTTGTCTTTTGTATAGTATACTTGTCTTGATGACACAACTTCTCTGTGCGTCGAACAGCATGAGATTTCGGATTGAAATATTGTGATCCTAGCTCCTCTGGCATAGTAGCGGATAAACGTGTTATATAATCACATATATACTCTTTCCTTACGCGCACATTTCCCCCCACACACTCTTAAATTACAATATTAATGATTTTAATTACAACAGAAAACAAAAATAATTCACACAGCAAAACCCCGGACATACAGACTAACATACACACTTGAGACTAGTCCCATGTTTATTCATATCATATGAATAATCACAGAAATATGTCGTATCAAATAATAATAAAACAGATGTTCTGACGTCATCATTGAATGTCGGCTATTTTTAAATCAGTTGTAAGCCCAGACTCACACTCATTTAGACACACACACACACACACACACACACAATCATTTGCCTGGGCACGGAATAGATATCTAACTAGGCTGGATATGCTCACAATCGATATCATAAAACTAACTAACTCTCTGGGTACTTGCCCACCGATGACTAGTTTGGTTACATTATGATTCGTCGTCCCATCAAAGACCAAAGCAACTTGACACGAACCAAAAACAAGCTACCTGCAATATTTCCTATAGGCTTTTTTGTGTTGTTCTACAGTGAAGGAGGCCTATTTGTTGATATGTAATGTATTATATCAACATTACGGGAAACGCCGGCTCGGCTGCTATTATAGATACAATTCGGTCGAACTTAGCTTGTTCGTGCTTCTAAATCCCATCGTTCACTGACGACACGATTGTGTGTATTAGTTTCAAAAAATGTAAAGTTTCCCTCATTCACAAGAATAAATCCTACAGGGGAATAAGGTTTGAGCCATATTTTTCATTGACAAACAGAATATCTAGGGATGATGTAGTCAGCATTATGCCCGCGGCCTTCACATTCCCAGAAAATCCGGCACCTATTTCCGTAGACTTGGTCGATCTAGGATCCGATGATGATTTAAACATATTTCCGATTGAAATGAAAATTGAACTTGGAATCACCAGACTAAGAAGCCAGTTTACTAACACCTGGGATACCTGTTGCCACCAGTGCCATGTGCTATAACAATACGTAAGAATTAAACGACGGTTGAATGGTAATGTCATATATAGGATATGCTTCAATGGTGACCATCTACCGTACATAAGACCTGTGCATAGAATTAATTAAGACATCATTCGTTACATTTTTTTAAATTATTGTGACTTTTCGTTGGTCACTATTTATATATTTGGAGTCGCCTTGGCTATTTTTGGCATGCGACTACAAGTATATAAATAGTGACCAACCAAAATCACGACAATAATCAACAACGTAACGAATCAAATCCTAATTAATTATGTAATGAGGTCTTCTTCTATTGTCAATGGTCTCGCTTCAATAGTAATAAGGGAAAGGGTAGTTCAGTGATTTAAGATTTAATGAACTGGGTATCTAGTAGGATAGTCCACGTTACATTTTCCAGTTGGCCAAGAGGAATAAATATATATATTAACCAGACATCAAACGTCAAGCTTGCATATCCTTCGAATATGCAGAAAGAGGAACATAAATGTGTTTGCCAGAAGTGTTTAGGCGAGACCAATCAATACAAAACCTGCTAGCTCATTGGAAAACAGCATTCTAAAGTGACTTTTCGGATGATTTCTCATGGGACAATTTGTGCGACAACCAATGAAAATCATGGAATACGTCAAACGAATCAGTTTAGAAGACCGTTTTCAATGAACTAGTAGGTCTTAAATTGCTAATTGGTTACGGGTGAGGTCATATTCATTTTGTCAACAGACGATCACCAGGAACCGAATATCTCTCAATCTATTATCTTTGCCATTTAGCCTTACCGCCAATACGAATTCTAAAACAATAAGTGTCAAGGGAACGACCAAAATGAATAGAGATGAAAAAAAACCAGCACGATACCAATTGACACAGACGACTGCCTCATGGATATGACATTGGTGCCGAGTGAAGACAAAGGTAGAAAACAGCGCCGAAACAATTACTGCAAGAGCGCTGGATGCTAATATATCAAACAGATGATGGGGACATGTTCCCAGCAAGAGATGTCCCACCGGACCACACCGTTCTACACAAATCGATGTATCATAACTCACTTTATTTGAACGTACGATGGATGGAGAGAATGTTAACCATTCTCGCCCTCTTTATAAATAAAAAAAATGTTTCATCATTTTACCTACAACGTTTTACGTGAATGCATATCTTATTCTGTTTCATCTTAAGAACGCCAATCATCTACGGTAAAAATGTACACAAGACATCCTAGAAGCAGGTGTCACGACATTGTATACAAGTAACTTCAATAACAACTCCTCAAATATTCCACACAACCTCCTAAACCTTGACAAACTTGGCAACCAAATAGATCTTCATCCAATTGGATATTTTAATGCAAGAAAAAAACTAAGATATTTCCTTCTATGAAGGATAAACATTTTCATACAAGTAAAATATAAGATCTGTTCCTGCAAGTAAAACATATGATCTTTTCCTGCAAGACAAATATAAGTTCCACACCTTTAAATAAAATATGAGACTATTTCCTGCAAGAAAAATATACGATCATTTCATGCAAGTTAAACAAAATCATTTTCTGCACGTAAAATATATATGATCTCTTCCCAAAAGTAAAATAAAAGGCCATTTCCTGCAAATAAATTATAAGGAATATACTTCCAGGATACAGCAATGTATACCTGCGATCTGATGTTTTACAGGCCCTGAAAAACAGACAGAAAGTCAATAGTCGGAATTTCCAAGAGGAATTAAAAGATATGTACAAAAATGTAGCAGACAAGCTCGTATAATTACCCCCATCAAGTTGACATTTAGAAGCTAAACAAACCACACTGAAATCGCCAGCCAGAAGAGTACGAGTAGAAACGAGAATCCAATTTAGATCATAAGTAATTTCAAAGACCTAAAGCATGTTCGTCCCTAAAGGCATCATTTATGAGGTCCTATAATGTGAGATAGTGTGAAACAAATAATGAAGTTTCCTCTTCAGACTAAGTATCAATGGAATGAGACTTTTTGACTGGATTACCTCAACGTTAGCCTTACCCACAATAAGAATTCTAAAACAATAAGTGTCAAGGGAACGACCAAAACTAATAGAGATTTTTTAAAAGGCTGTAGGGACTGCTGCAAATAGAAGACCTACGAGCAAAATCACAACAAGCCTTTGCATCGCCTGCCAATGCAGACAAATCAAAATGCCCGGAAACAATCGAAAACATGACCTAAAACAAACTTCTTTGATTCTGCTTGTTCTATTAGCAAGGGTCACACATACACCCTTGATGTATGTTTGAGCCAAGACAGTCTCCAATAAAGACCTTCCAACAGAATTAATTAGGACCTCATTCATCACTTCTGTTAATTATTGTTATGATTCGGTTGGTCGCTATTTACGAACTTGGGTTCGCATGTCAAAATGGCTACGGTGACTCCAAGTATATAAATATAAATATAGTGACCAACTGAAATTCCAACAATAATCAAAAGCGTAACGAACGTGGTCCTATTTAATTATATTGGAAGGTATTCTATTCTACTGAAGGTCTCATTTGAGCGCGTATTTTTTTAAACCACCCCCCCCCCCCACCTTTGCAATTGTGGCCTTTGTTATTATTGCGGGCCTAAGTGCTAACCAATTTTACGTCAGTGAGTAAGATCTGACAATTTCTACGATTTTAATTAGTCGGCGAAAGCGTAAATAAATTACCAATAAAAATGCATGATAATAATCGGAATGTCCTAACCTAGAGACGTTGGACACATGTCTCTAAGAGTAAAACCATCTCGAAAAAAGTCTCGAAGGTAATGCCATAGTACAAAAAAACACTTGAGCGACCAGCACCTAACTGTTTATGTAGTGTTTTGTCAGAAAACAATTAAGGTTTATCCATGTGGGAAAGGATATAATTTCCAAATCCTGGAAAGTCAAAAAAGTCATCTATGTATGTATAATTAGATAGAAAATAAGTAAGAAACAAAACTAGCTTGCCGAATCGAGAATAGTACAAGATTTGATCAATCTTAGTTGCACGAATAACAGCAATATGAACTTCCATTAACACAAAATGACTGTTCAATGTGATGTGGAAGACACAAAAGACACCACATGAGTGGAATGTGAAACACCAAAAGACTATGTGAGTGTTTCCATCTAGAAGAAAAAAAGTCAGTAAGTGGGACTGCACAAAGTATAAAGGCATATCACTCGTAAGCCACATAGGCAAAATATATAGCAAGATACTAGAGAGAAGGATGCGCGCATATATAGAACCACAGCTCAACAACACACAATTAGGCTTTCGGAAAAATAAAAGCTCTACAGGCGCAATCTTCGCACTCAAACAACTTTCAGAAAGAGCAACAGAACATAACCAAGATTTATATCTGGCTTTCGTCAATCAAGAGAAAGCTTTTGACAGAGTGGATAGAGCACAACTATGGATAACACTAGAAATACAGAATCCCCCCAACATCTGATAAGTCTAAGCATATACGCGGATAGTCAAAGCGCAGTAAGAACGAGCACAGGTACATCGGATAATTTCCAAATTCGGTTCAATACAAGAATCAGTGGACAAATCATGTGGCAACATAGAAACTTTTTAATTTCATATGCTACTGCACTATCTCGGAAACTTAAAAAGTTGTTACTTAAAATACCGATCTAGCGATTTGCGCTCAATGAACTGTCCATCCACCTACAACTCAGTGTGCAGCGCGCTGGTCGAGTAGTCAGGGAATCTCATCGCGAAACGTGTCAAATATTGGATGCGTCGGTATATGCGACTTTATTGGAATTTCGTTCCGTTTAATTATGTTTGCTATTTGTTCCTAGAAACCTGTCCACTGATTCTTGTATTGTACCCCAAATTCACTCTGGAGTGAGACAGGGATGTGTACTACCACCCCTATTGTTCAGAACATACATATATCACATTTGCAAAGACAACGGATGAAAACAATTTGAAGGATACTTTAAACGAATTGCTATTTGCAGACGACCAAGTACTAGTAGCATCATCAGAAGAGCAACTACAAAGTCAAATAGACAGATTGCATCAAACATGTCAAACCTTTACCATGAAGATAAATATAGAGAAGACCGAAGTAATAAAGATAGGAAGAACAGAACGAAACACCAACATATATGTTGAAAACAGCAGGGTTTATATATATAAAATGTGCGTATAATAAATCAATTTGTAAGATCTTGTGTGCACGGCAACGATCTGATTCTGTTGACCACTAACAATGAGTTTTTGCAGTTCGTTGTAAAGGCAGAAAGTAAAAGGGGAAAATCGCTTCTTCTTTTTTAGGGACTGTCCATAAATTAAATCAACAATTTTTTTTGTCAACTTTATGTGCCACCACCCATGACATAAATTATCAAACCACACCACTCAAATATACACTCAATGTATATAGTGTATACACGTTCTTTTTGTTCCTATTGTAGTTTCCGCCTAAAAGAATATCCCAAAAGAAAGCTTTTCCGAATCTAATTATAGTTAATAAAGTCTCACTGCTCATAGTATGTAGTCTACTTATAGTATGTAGTCTACTTATAGTATGCAGTCTACTTATAGTATGCAGTCTACTTATAGTATGCAGTCTACTTATAGTATGTAGTCTACTTATAGTATGTAGTCTACTTATAGTATGTAGTCTACTTATAGTATGTAGTCTACTTATAGTATGCAGTCTACTTATAGTATGCAGTCTACTTATAGTATGTAGTCTACTTATAGTATGTAGTCTACTTATAGTATGTAGTCTACTTATAGTATGCAGTCTACTTATAGTATGTAGTCTACTTATAGTATGTAGTCTACTTATAGTATGTAGTCTACTTATAGTATGCAGTCTACTTATAGTATGCAGTCTACTTATAGCATATAGTCTACTTATAGCATGTAGTCTACTTATAGTTAACAAAGTCTCAATAATTATAATATGTAGTCTACTTATAGTTAAAGTCTCACTGCTTATAGTATGTAGTCTAATTATAGCATGTAGTCTACTTATAGTTAACGTCTCACTTCTTATAATATGTAGTCTACTTATAGTTAACGTCTCACTGCTTTTAGTATGTAGTCTACTTATAGGTAACAAAGTCTCACTGCTTATAATATGTAATCTACTTATAGTTAACAAAGTATCACTGCTTTTAGTATGTAGTCTACTTATAGGTAACAAAGTCTCATTGCTTATATGTAGTCTACTTATTGTTAACAAAACATCTCACTGCTTATAGTATGTAGTCACTTATAGTTAACGTCACATTGCGTATAGCATGTAGTCTACTTATAGTTAACAAGGTCTCACTGCTTATATGTAGTCTACTTATATTTAACAAAGTCTCACTGCTTTTAGTATGTAGTCTACTTATAGTTAACAAAGTCTCACTGCTTATAATATGTAGTCTACTTATAGTTAACAAAGTCTCACTGCTTATAATATGTAGTCTACTTATTGTTAACAAAGTCTCACTGCTTATAATATGTAGTCTACTTATAGTTAACAAAGTCCACTGCTTATAATATGTAGTCTACTTATAGTTAACAAAGTCCACTGCTTATAATATGTAGTCTACTTATAGTTAACAAAGTCCACTGCTTATAATATGTAGTCTACTTATAGTTAACAAAGTCCACTGCTTATAATATGTAGTCTACTTAGTTTTATCGTCAACTAAGCTTTTTTAATGTACCCATTATCTAGAAAGTCCTATCTTAAATTATGAATCCATGAGTTTGAAGACGTATACCACCAGGGAATAACAGTTTGGTGCCACCTTTGGAATCCCCGCCGCATCGAACATTTCATGATTTAAGATCTGTTCTTCGTGGAACTGTCTATTTGAAACCTCCTGGGGACCGAGACGCATCGTTATGTGGGCTTGCACGCAGTCAGGCAGCACACGAAACTGTAGATCTTGTGCCAATTATTCTAATGTTTTGCTCTTACTCAGAGATGTTGGAGACTAATGTATGTGTAACTCGGCCAATATATTGTCACGAGGTTCCGTTGTTTTTCCCAGACGTTCATGTGATATTTAGCAGATCGGTTGCTGGATAATGAACTTGTCCCGAAGAACCAAACTTATTTGTGTGTGTGTATCTGATAATGAATAATCACGAATTACAAGTATGTATGGCCCAAGTTGCATCCATGTTAGTTGCGCCATTGCAATTGTTCTTATCGACACAGTTAAATTCAGTTATTCAGCATAGATATATATGGTTATTTGCATGATCGGAAAAATTCTTATCACCAGTCACCTTCATTATCTGCAACATATATTTCACTGGTAATGATTATTTGCATGATCGCAAGAAATTATCAGTCGTTTATCTTCTTTTAAAACAGTATCAATATCTTGGACACATAGTAACAAATGATGGCAGATGTGAAACAGAAGATAAAAGGAGAATATAAATTGTCAACAGTACCTTCAATGACATAAGGAAAATAGTAACATCTAAACAAATCACAAACAAGTTAAAAATTAGAATTATAAAATGCTACATATATTTTATATTAATGTATGGATCAGAAACATGGACACTAAATAAACAATTAGAAGACAGAGATTATGCCTTTGAGATGTGTGTAGGAGAATAGGGAGTATATCATGGAAAAAGAAAACAAATAAAGAGATGCTAACAACACTTAATATGAAGAAAAAAATACTAAGAGAAATAATGATCAGTCAAATAAAATATTTTGGACACATTAAAAACATGACATCTTATTGAAGACCTTACTTGAGGGTAAAATCAAAGGGAAGCGAGCAAGAGGTAGGCAGAGATACAAGTGAGAGAGTAACATCACAAGATGGACAGGTTACAGTCTAGCTGAATGCACTAGCAAAACAAAAGACAAGGGATGTTGGAGATCTATTGCAGCCAACATTCGGTGCGGAGAAGGCACTTGATGATTGATCGATCTTCATTTGTTAGGCGTTGATTTCGTTGGTACTGTTTGCTCATATTTGCACACATTCTGAACACTGAGGTAAATGTGTTTTATTTTTGTGTATGTACGTGCATGCATGAGTGGAAGTGTATATTTGGATATGTGTAAGAAGTTACAAAATAATGCCACAAAAAATAAAGTTACAAAAGATGTGCAAAATAAATGTCAAACTTAAAAAGATAGTAAATAGAGGAATCCAAGAACCACAGATAGACGCATCAGCACTAAAACAACCAGACATACAACAAAAATACCTTATAGATGTAAGGAATAGATATGAACATCTAATGATAGAATGCATGGAACAATACAGAAGGGAAAATCCAGAAGAGAAAATAGACAATAAATGGGAAAGCCTAAAGAAAAGTATTCAAACATCAAGTAAAAATTTACCAACAAGAAATACCAAGAACAAACAAACATGGATGACAGATGAAATATTAGAGAAAATGACAGAAAGAAAGAAAGCTAAAAATACACCAAAATACTCAAGTATAGACAAGGAGATACGTAACATGTGCAGAACAGCGAAAAAACAATGGCTAGAAACAAAATGCAATGAAATAGAGGAGATGTCCATACAACAGAAGACAAAATTAATGCATAAGGAGATAAGGCTGATCACAAATAAGAAAAATCCTATTAATGGCGGTGGCTGCATAAAAGATAAAAATGGTAAAATAATATTTGATAAAACAGAAGCACTCACAAGATGGGCAGATTATGTAACAGAACTGTTTGACGACCAACGGAACAAAAAACCAACAATACACAACAATGATGGACCAGCAATACTGAAATCAGAAGTAGAACATGCAATAAATTCAATAAAATGTGGAAAAGCTCCAGGCTCTGACAACATAACAGCAGACATAATAAAAACTCTAAATGAATTTGGTGTAGATACTATCACAGAAATTGGCAATGACATATACGAAACAGGACATATACCTAAAGACCTAACATCATCAATATTCATACCACTACCTAAGAAGCCCAGGGCTGTGGACTGTACAGAATATAGAACAATAAGTCTAATGAGCCATCTAACTAAAATACTTCTCAAGATAATACATGAAAGAATTAAGAACAAGATAGACATGGAGGTCGGTGAAGAACAATTCGGTTTTAGGAAAAACAAAGGAACCAGAGAAGCTATACTGAGTATCCGGCTAGTGATAGATAAATATATAGAAGTCCAAAAAAGTATCTATATTTGCTTCATAGACTACAGCAAGGCCTTTGACAGAGTCCAACATCAAAAATTAATCAAATGTCTTCAAGAAATAGGCATAGATGGAAAAGACATCAGGCTGATTAGAAATATATATTGGGAACAAACTGCATCAATAAGGTGTGAAAACAGCTACTCACCGTACATAGAAATAAGAAGAGGGGTAAGACAAGGATGCATTTTATCACCATGCCTATTTAATATCTACACAGAGAATATCTTTAAAAATATAGAAGAAATACCAGGACTCAAGATCAATGGGAAAATAATAAACAACATTAGATATGCAGATGACACTGTTCTTTTAGCAGAAAGTGAACATGAACTACAAAGACTAATAGATCAAGTCAATAAATCAAGTAATGAATATGGACTGGATATAAACATTCAAAAAACAAAAACCATGATAATCAGCAAAAACACAGAAGAACAGGAGGTAAACGTAAACATACAGGGAGAGAAACTACAACAAGTAAAACAGTATCAATATCTTGGACACATAGTCACAAATGATGGCAGATGTGAAACAGAAGTTAAAAGGAGAATAGGAATGGCTAAAAGTACCTTCAATGACATGAGGAAATTATTAATATCTAAACAAATTACAAACAAGTTAAAAATGAGAATTATAAAATGCTACATCTATTCCATATTAATGTATGGCTCAGAAACATGGACACTAAATAAACAATTAGAAGACAAAATTGATGCCTTTGAGATGTGGGTATATAGAAGAATAGGGAGAACATCATGGAAAGAGAAGAAAACAAATAAAGAGGTGCTAAAAACACTTAATATGAAGAAAGAACTACTAAGAGAAATAAAGATCAGGCAAATAAAATACTTTGGACACATTAAAAGACATGACACCCTATTGAAGACCTTACTTGAGGGTAAAGTCAAAGGGAAGCGAGCAAGAGGTAGGCAGAGATACAAGTGGGAGAGTAACATTACACGATGGACAGGTTACAGTCTAGCAGAGTGCACCACCAAGACAAGAGACAGGAGATGTTGGAGATACGTTGCAGCCAACCTTCGTTGCGGAGACGGCACTTGATGATGATGATGAAGAAGTTACATTGCAAGTCATCATCATCATCATCAGGTGCCATGCCGGCTGTCGTTAACGGTCACAGCTCTCCACAGCTCTCTGTCCACGGTATTATGTATCCAAGTCGTTACTCTTTCCTTGCCGTGCCAGGTTGTCAAACTGTCTAATATTTTCTCACGTTGTCGCCCTCTGTCCCTGTTGCCATGTAAATATTGTTGCATAAAGTATATTGCGTGTGCACTGAGTTATCTTGCTGAAGAAGCGACAAGTCTGGATGATCTGTGAACGATGTGATCTAAGAGAGACGCAGATAGTGTCGCCAAGCTGTAAATCTTGACACAACACATTTCATTCTCTGAAATACATTCTGCTAACCAGCAAAAGTTTGATATCGAAAAAAAATAATAATAAGAAGAAGAAGAAGAAGATGATGAATGGAGATGTTGGAGGGTTTTCACCAGCATATCTAAAAACATATAGAAACTCATAGAACTCATGTAAAGGTAGGGCTAATGTGAGTTATGAACAAGCGCCATATCACACGGTTTCCCATTAGTGCTCAGCTGCCTAGTCAGTGGTCCACCAGAAACCGCCTGATTAGCGTCGCCCACTGCACTTAGTAGCGATGACACCATTCCTCGACCTTCCAAGAGTATGAGCCCGGTACCCTACTTCCTGATGGATATGTGAACCACGGAGTGATCTTTATTTCAAAACACGAATAATAAGTGGGATTCTGAACGCGTGGGTTTGCTGGTCAGATGATGAATGATTTACCATTACACAATCACGATTCCCAAAGGAAGTCCTTTTTAAAATTTTTGTTTACAACCAACTTCGATTTTGACATGGCAATACTGTAGCGTACCTTGCTATCTAGAAATTCGTCTGTGTGTGTTGCCGGGGCCCGAAAGGGAAGCAAAGAATAGCAACACTATTATCTGTCAAGCATGTCGTAAGAAGCGACTAATTGGGATGATGTTGGCTGTCCCATGCCATATAGTCAAAGTAACCCAGAAGCTATGCTGAAGTCGGATGTATCAAGCCGACAAGTGTACATCTGTGGTTCAATAATAACATATACGCCAATATATTTTGTAAGAGCTGATTAAGGTGGGTTTGGAGTGTATTTTCATGTCTCATCCAATATATATATATATGAACAAAAGCTATGCAGAAGTCGGGTGTATCAGGCCGAATGGCATAGATTGCGCAGCCAATCTGCAAACCATGTCACGGCGCACTTCGTTCTCGATAGTACAGCCTGCTGATTTGCAGGATTATTATAATGAACACAGAAGAGAGGAATAAGAAGTATCTATGCATTTACGGCGTGATTTAGCAATAGAAAATTTTTAATGGGAAAATGGATTAAAAACTACAATGGAGAATCGGGTTTTTTGCATAGACATGCAATCTGAAAAAAATGCTCAGACACAAACCAAGTGATGTCTATGTGGGTACAGAGCGAGGTTGAACTAATGGACATTGGCATAAATAAACATCTATCGACGACTGGAACCTAGAAATATCTTTATCTGAAGCCAACGTTTACTGAACGCTGTTCAATAAATTTGACTTTCCAAAGACTTGATGTGTTGGCATTGACAACAGCAAACAAAACAAACTGCAATGAAAAGCAAGGTAATGCAATTCTGCACATGGTTAAAAAACGATTTCTCAAGCGGGAAGTTTTCAAACAGTCTAGAGACATGTTTTATCAATAAACAATACAGCAAATCGGTTGTCAGATTTCTGATATCATCCAGTGATAGAGGTTCTCAAACTAAAATATTATTTCATTAAATTATTCCCCAATTGTGCTAAACTATTCTACTTCCTGTCACATCATGTGCGATTGCATTGCTGCTTCGAAAAGAGGGTCTCCCTAAAACAGTCTTTCAGCCATTTGCCTTGTGTTCAAGAGATCATTCTCGATTGCAGCTACGGGGTTACGAACTATGCTTCGCATTTCGAAGTTCGTTACTATTACATTTGATGTGTCGACGATCGACTCCTTTTACAACAATCGAATACAGCTATAGAGAAGATAAATCAAATTGAATAAGCAATGAGCGATACACGACTTGGTATGTCTCGCTGCTTATTCAGTGGTTATCCAGAAACCGTTTAGCAACCGTAGCCATAAGAGACTCTCACTGACATTCCAGAACATGAGTCCTGGTACCAATTCCAGATAGATGGGCCTTCTATGGGAGGGGGAGGGTTGTTTTAAATAAATAATATTAGGAAGCATCGAGAAATTGAAGAAGAAGAACAGCATCATGCGAGATTTTTAGCCACAGGATGTGGAATGTTCGATTTCGAAAACGTAGTGACTTGATTTTATCTGCAGGAGTATAATAACGAGCGCTGAAGAAGAACAGGAAAGACAGAAGTACAAACGTCAACAGTAGTGATGTACAATACTCCTTATAATGTGCGCGAGTGAGCGGTCGCGCACGTACTTTCAGAGTACTGCTCACGAGATGTAACAAATCGCGCACGTGAAGAACGAACTAATGATATTTTTTTTTAAAGTAAAAACCGGTTATCTGTTGCCCAGTTCGCATGGAAATACTAACTGCTCATACATCCTTCAGATTTGCTTACGTGAGAAGAAAATTAGAGGGAATATTGTGATGGGGTGTGTTAGTGTTTGCATAGTTTTTGCCGGAGTATTGGAAACATTTATTGTCAAAGAACTTCGTGCTCGCTAGTTCAAGGATAGCAATTAGTTTCAGTCGCCAATATGTTGCCGTGGCCCGAAGAGGAAGCAAAGAATAGCAGCACTATGACCTGTCATGCATATCGCAAAAGGCGACTGATAAGGACTTTTGGGGATGAAATTGGCTATAACTTCCCATAGATGGTCAAAGTGATCTGAAGCAATGCTGGAGTCGTATGTGTCAGACCAAAAGCGGTATATTTCGCAGCTAAGCTGTAAACCTTGACACAACGCATTCCTAGACTACATCCTACTAATCTGCATAAGTTTGAGAACCAAGGCAGGAGAAGACGTGTCAATGATAGAATATTTATCAGAAGGAACCGGTTCTTCGCACAAAATAGAGGTCAGAGCATTCGCAAGAAACACCGAACAAATATACACAGAGAAAGCGATAACAAATTAAACAAAAAGTCACACATATAGAGATCTTGATTTCATCCGATGGCAGGATTAATAATCAGATCAAATATAAACGCCGCAGAGCGTATCGGGTCATAATGACATGTCATCAAGTGTCAGTATTTACACAACAAGAATGTTTAATACAATCTTCTTACTAACAATATAAGAAAATGAGACTGATTACGAAGATTATAAGAAATTGAGACTTTACGAAGATTATAAGAAATTGAGACTTTACGAAGATTATAAGAAATTGAGACTGATTATGAATACTGTAAGAAATTGAGACTGATTATGAATACTATATACGACATTCAGACTGATTAGAAATACTATACGAAATTCAAACTGAAATCACAAAATATGAATAAAACAATAACATTGGTGAAACGTCTAACCATGATGTTTGATGTAACGTGCAAACTTTAATAAGAAAAGATATCCAAAACAGAGGGCATCATAGCTGCAGTTTCATTAATTAAGAAGCAAGTAGTTATCACGGTAATCTAACATAGAAATCCTCGATTCGACTGCAAATAACAATGGAACTATGATGTATTAGAGAAAACACAAGAACGCATACCTCTAAAGCGGTGAATTGACGAGATAACTCAAGAAGTGCATTAATGTACGGGCAAACGCCAAATATTTGTTCAGTAAAATCTTCAAAATTAGACAGTAAAAGGCAAAACAAAATGGCGAATACCATTAAGTAAATATACTACATAAGTAGATATAATAAGAAAATTAAACACGATTCACTGATGTACAAAATCAGCGAACTTACTCTTGGCAGAGAAAACAATCAGTGGAGTAATGGGCACATAGTCCTCAGATCAAACGACTGATATCTGGGTACCCTAAGGACGATCATTATGTATTAGGTATGTTGATTATCTTCTTCGCACACCGGACAAGTCCATATGTGATCAGATCTCCACTACAGTAACGATCTCAATGTATAACGGATGATGGTTCCGGTTCTATGTTGGTTTGTGTTCATTTTGAAATCTTTGCTAGGTATTCTCTACGGGCCACGCCTATCCTCATTCGCAAATCGGGCATTCTTGATATTGACTCATGCTCATTCATATCATAATTCTCTGACCGTGCGGACTCAAGAAGAGCACTGAGTACATGTATGCTCGGCCCATATGCTGACTATCAGTTATGGTGGTGAGGCTAGAAAATTTGTCGGACCGTTTCACATCAGCGTGTCTGGGGGACAACGATAAGAGTGACTTTGGGCAATGAAGTCGACACACAGCACATCGCTACAGAGCCGGATAATTTCCTTAAATATTTTGAAATACTTGATGGCGGTGATGCAGTCATGTACCAATGATTCTAAATGTCTTTGGTTGTTTTTTTCAGTGGTCACCATTTCAGACAAATTTCGCTGGTGTCGACTTCCCATAGTCCTTAACGAAATCATCGACTTTATTTAGAGCTTAGAATTGCTTTTCAAAGTTTACTTATATAAATCGTACAAAATCTAGTTTAAAATTATTACCATCTTATGCCACCCTCCCTCTTGACTGGTCTGTGGCGTCCCCAATTTTAATATTTCTTCTTGTCCTCTTTCCTCCCCCCCCCCCCAGGCAATATGGTCCCCAATGAAATACTGATGGTTCTGATATAGGGCCATCGAAATCTAGTTGTGATTTATCTGGCCTTCTGGTAGACAATGTTATCATTTACGGAGTCCACAATACGACAGCTGGCTGTGGGCACAGAGTGACCAATTGAAATCGCGGAAAGGGTTAAATAGCATCAATTGTGAAGTATTAATCTCGATGATTCGCCCTGATTGTATAATTGACAAGGGATTCAGGTTATGACAGTATTTAATTGGATTAATGAAAGATCGCCAATATCATTACTGTGTCATATTCACAGCAATGGACATGAAGAAAAAAACGTTGCTTAGCTGTATATATCTAGAAAGCTATGAATTCACGAAGGTAAGGTGGTGGTGGATGGATTGATGGATGGGCAAACTGATTGACTGACGGACAAACAAATAAACGATATCGATGTGTGTAAAGCGGAAAGTAGCAACATGCTCAACAACAACAAAAATGATTACTTTCATAATTAAGTTCTGAAGACGCAGCTAGAATCGTCATGCAGTCTCGATCCAGACAGACAAGGTCAATACAAGAGTTACGTGAAAAAGAAATCTACTCGTCGCTGTGATCAATCAATAATGATAGTGTTATAAATACTCAAAGAAGTTTATAGATTATCCGCCCTAGGCGAGACCAGATTTTGGACTTATATAACATGGTGATGATAATAATGATAGTACATCGAGAGAGTATGAGTTTGTCTTCTGTGCAACTTGGTGGGTTTTTACTTTGAAAACTACAACTTGGCATTGCTCTTGCATTCTTTTTTTATGAAGTTTATGCATGAGATTTGTCGTCCAAGATTATTATTTTACTCGATGTATCTGCCAGGTACATTACCGAGATCTGTAGTCTTCTAGCGGGAAGTAGGAGCAAGAGGCCGCCATGATTTTCTTGCAAACTCGAGGAATGCTACGTGTGGATTCCTTCTCAGTAGACAAGCTATATACACACCAAGCTTACCAAAGTCAAGATCGTGTCATGGAATATACAACTACGCGCCCATCCTCCTGAGTTGATTATTACTTTTTCCTCGCTCCCCTTTCAGACACCATGATGAATATTAGAATACACAATCTCAAAGAAACGATTATGATAAATGAGACACTGGTTGCAAGCATCCATGACAATGATAGTGGGTATTATAATAAGCTAGCGAGATGGATCTATAAATGTATAATAATCAGCTCATGACTAAAGCAAATACTACATGTGCAGTGTTAAAAGTTTAATCAATATACAAATGATAGGACTGCAGTTTCAATGATAGGGAATTTCTACACCAGGTGTGACAGTATAGAAGCGTGTGTGTGCGGGCGCGCCGCGCACGTGTGTAACACAATAGAGAATAATGTGTCAGAGTGTAACAGTTAAGTGGATATGTATGTACCATTGGTACATGTGAATTGTGCTAAATGACCAATCAAATATGAGTGAGATGTGTACGTGGTGTATGCGCCGAGAGCCCAAACAGATCTCTCATTGATTCTGGCTGTAGGGATAAAATGAGTTATTCTGGCCAGCTGACAATAAGAGATGATATGACCGACATCATTTCTGGAGCTGACTGGTCACATTTCTAGGCGCACGGTCACATAGTGTTATTCCTCAGCGGAGATGAGGGAGTAGAATCAGCGCAGCAAGCACAACTAATGAAAGGAAAATCGTAATGTGTGATGAACAGATGATGAAAATCAAGAACATATGCGTGCCGTAAGAGGCGACTAAGAAGGTCTGTGGTCTGTGGGGCGACTAAGAAGGTCTGCCGCATTACGATATATATATATTAGGCCGAGAAGCGAGGATATCGCACTAAGCTGTAAATCTCGACACAACGCATTCCGTTCTCCAGGCAACATCCTGCTAAAGAACAGGAGTTTGAGAATGAACATAACATCTTTATGCTTTTGCAATGTCATTACAAAATGTGTGTAAATAATTATGAAAGCTAAGTAAATATAGAAATGAATTATAGCCAATAAAAATGCATATTCTCATTAGAACCATCGAAAGAGTTATCGTTTTGAAAAAGAAACGTGGAATACAAGATTTAATTTGAATGTATAAAGTAGGAATTATTTCCCCAATAATAATTTCCGTAAATAATTAAAGTTTTTCCCGACTTTTTGCACAATGCCCCACATACTCTTTCTAAAATTCTGACGCCCCCTTATGTAAAATATATTTACATGTTTGATATTTAAAAACTAAATTAATTGAAAAATAACTTAAATGAAGCCTAATTACAACTTTGAAATTGCCCCCCCCCCCGGTGGGGCGTGGGCCCACGTTGGGAAACGCTGGCATAGAGACTCTATACTGACATAATATGTCGACAAAAGGGACAAATGTTGGTACTGTGAATGAACAGACTAAACACGTGACACAACAAGTAGTGTAGATTTTATCGGCAAAATACTGAGACGAGAAGAAGTAAGGAATTAATTTCAGTGAGAAATTGAAAGCAGGTAGTTTATAATGAATTATTAAAGGGAAAAAAAGATAAGGTAAAATAAGAGATAAAGATACGGTAAAAGTGAAAACATGTTTATTGAACACTGCATCTAATCAGTCTTCAGTTGGTCCTCAATGTACATGGAACTATCGGTCAATAAGTGACCAGGTTTCAAAATACAGTATTGTTTAGCGTGCATCGGCTGACCACGTTCACAACATATTGGTTCACCAGTCTCCTCTACCCAAACTCACACCGTAGTGGTTCACCGTCTCGTCTGACGATGCCCACAGTGTACAGGTTCACTGGTCTCCTATGGCAAAGTTCACAACGCATTGGTTCACTTGAATCCATAGATTATGGCTAATGGAGGGTAAAGAGCAAATAGATTTCAGATTATAGCTAAATAGACGATCAAGAGCAATTATATTCCACAGATTGTGAACAAATGGAAGATCAAGAGCAAATAGCTTTCATAGAATATGGCTAAATGGAAGGTAAAAGCAAATAGATTGCATAGATTATGGCTAAATGGAAAACCAAGAATAAGAAGGTAACAGAAACAAGGACTACAACGAAGACGAGCGTAATCAGACTAAAACTGAGGACATAGAGAAGCTGATCATTTTAAGCTTGCAGCATATAGCGAGTATGCGTTAAAGGTGAAGAATAAGCACGTTACAGATACTGTGGAAGATCATGTAGAACAAATTGTGGAAGATCATGTAGAACAAATTGTGGAAGATCATGTAGAACAAATTGTGGAAGATCATGTAGAACAAATTCAAAGAGTCTTATATTCCAGTAAGAAAAGATCTCACGAAGTTATAAAGTAGCATACACAAAATTATAAACAATATTCCTGGAATAAAACGTTTTTATACATTTTCTGATATTTTGCTTAATGATACTTTTTATTATGGCTACAAATATGGTAATGCCATTAAAATATCTGCATGGCAATTCCATCCCAGAATGTGATGCTTTCTTTGATATTCCCGACCACATTCATATTTGTAAATGCAGTTCTCGGATTAACACCGTAGAAGATCAATAATCGATGGATTGTGTGATTTTTCTTCTTCTTCTTCTTTCGTTCACTTGAAACATGTCTATATCTGTAATTCTGTCTCCTTAATAAAACTCACTGTCTTTTGTAGTTCATACAGTGTCCCATAGAGTTTTGATTCCAGTGTTGTTTCCTCTGGCCAATATGTCTGCCTCAGCGTTTCATGCTCAGAACACTCTTGAAGTATATGTTTGGCACTCTGTGCTGCCTGTCCACATGTACACATGGCCGTGTTGCCAATCTTGAACTTTGTATACATGTGACTGCGGAGTCGGTTGTGTCCTGTTCTGAGACGTAGAATTATAACTTGTTCTGATCTGTTCATATTGTGATAGTCATCTTGTGTTGGTGTTTGTGGCTTTCTTATTGACTTTATCATCTGTTTTTTCTGATGGTAGGTGATTGGTATATCTGGTTGGTCTTCGGCAGCACCTTCCTTAGCCAGTTGGTCTGCTTTTTCATTTCCTGGTATTCCACAGTGAGAGGGTATCCACTGCATGGTTACCCTATACTGGTAAGACAATTCGCTAAGTAGTTTTTTTAAGTCTGTTAGTTTTCCAGACTGGAGAGCTTGAAGCACTGACCTTGCATCTGTCAGGAATACCACAGGCTGTAGGTCAGAGTTGGAGTTCAGCAGTTTTTTAGCTGCCACACTAATTGCCTGGATTTCTGCATCATAATTATTGCAGAATTTTCCTGTCGGTGTTCTGATTGTATCTCTAGGCTTGTGTGGATATTCTATATATACACCTGCACCTCCATTCCTCACAGCATTCTGTGCTGACCCATCTGTGTACACTCTGACCCATATATCTTGTGGATATTCCTCATCCAGGAAACTGAGGGTGATTGTCATTCGCTGCACACTGTTCTGTTCGTCCTCGCTTAGTATTCCTTTCACATGGGTCTGAATGTATATTGGGGATTGTGTGATAAACTTTCTGATTGACTGAAAACAAGGAACATAACTCAACATCCGATATCTATGTTCTAACCATTCGGTCCAGCGACTTCATCTGGGGTGATATAATATTTCTGATGACAAGACCAGACACACATAAATAAATATACAACAAAACGGGGATAGAAAAGGGGATTGTGAAAGTTATTGATTTCGACGATATAACACTCACTGGTTGAAGTATTTTACACTGTATCGTAACTAAACAATGTGAGAATCCGCTATGTATGGATAGAACAGATAGCATAGAAACGGGAGTTACTGAATAATTTATCGTGGATATGTATACCACACGTGTCAGATTACTGACACGGAATGATGGAGTTGAAATATCAATGGGACTATAATATTAAACGTCTTCTTCACATATTTATTGCGTAATGTTGTATTGTCTATGTGTGTACAAACACGAAAAACTGACAGAAATTGAGAATAGTTGCACCAAGATGGTGACGCAGACATAATTATTTAGACGTTACAATACATTTCTTGTATTCTTCAAAACAAAGCAAATCAGAGGGATACAGAAAATATGTATCAAAAGATACAGACCCACATTCAAAGTAGAAGAACGCCGGTTCAAAGTGGCACGGGACTAGGAACATTGTTTTTATGTTACACAATCAAATCCATGCAACAAACGGACATGACCAATATGGGACTGGGTGTATAGTGAAAAGACGGCATATAAAACACTAAACTAAAGGACTTGCAGTTTGGCCACATGTCCATTAGCAGAGTTGCTAAGTTGGCAGGTTACTAGGTAGGAAGTACGATCAACTATCTTCAGACAGCATACCACTTAAGCCATCTAAAGAAATTTGTTTCGAGCTCTATGAATTACGGGAGATAAATATCTTGCTTCCTATGTGAAATGGGGCGTTTCTCTATGGTTTCTCTACATAGACAAGTATGTAGATACCGTCTTCGGTAAAGGAGGGGGGTAACTATTCAAACAAATTATCAGCCCATTGTCGTGTGCAATTACTTCGTGTTTTGGAAACTTTCTTCTATATTTGTTTAGAAAATCGACAATGAGGTGGGGGTGGTGGTGGAGAGATAGAGAGAGAGAGAAGAGAGAGAGAGACGTTACCAATCCACTTCGGCTAAGTATTTGGTACGAAATTAGTACAAAGTCACGTTCTTATTTAATAGGGAAAGGAAGGGTGTGTTTGAATATTCCCGTCCCCAAATCTTGGGGCTTGTACCCAGAAGACCTCAATACTGCCTGCAATGTTCCGAGAAGAACTCTACTCAAGGTGTCATATGAGCATATGTATGAAAGTATGCTCCACTATTTTGTATATATATTAATGCAATATGGCTGCATTATTGTGGCCATTTCTTAATTCACATTCTATATTATCGCATGGTAACTGGTTAAAAATATTGAGAAAAAAATATTGAATCATTGTATGTCATGTGTGGATGGCATTGTTTGAAAAAGTGATACCAGTTAAATTTTAGAAATAATGTTTAAAAAACAACAAGAGTATGTTAATTACGCTGTCATAGAAGATGGATATAACATCGCAGACAAGTGATATAAGAATAAATATTCCTATCATGTTATTGATCACATGCCATCTTGTTATCGATGGTTGTCTGTAACGGATCTTTAACATTTCCTGTTTCTTGTCATAGTGGCTCTTGATGCCAAATTGTTCTTCGACTCCGATGGAAGGCTATTATTCTTAGTTTAAAAACATTTATAACGTATATTGTCAGTCAACAATATTGATGGGGGTTCAATATATACATTTATTGTTAGTGCATAACGTGCGGTTAAATATATGGTATATTGTCAGTGCATAACATTGATAGGGTTGAATATATCGTATATTGTCGCTGTCTATATGCAATATTGTCACCATTATTGACATTGTATTACAACATAGATTGATGTATCTACAATATCTAATGACGTTCTCTTCACTTGATAACATATTCGTGACATTACGTTGACAAAAATTCCCAGTCCTGTTCAATCTACAATATTCATCACATTTCATTAACGAGAATATACTGCTTTGTTCTCGTCATCTACACTAATCATCAATTTTCCACTACACCAGTTCTGTTTTATCTACATTAATCATCAATTTTCCACTACACCAGTTCTGTTCTATCTACATTAATCCCTAACTGCCCAATACACCTGTCTGTCCCCTACAATTGTCACCAACTTTCATTGACCACGTGCAATTTTCTCATCATGCTCTCTGTGCAATGTCCACGCCCATTTCACTAAGCAAAGTTTATCATTCCCTTCGTCTCTCACTCTATCTGTAAAGTCTACACAAATATTAAGTTTGAACAATGTCTGCCACACGCGGCTCCAATATCAAAACAAAAGGCCATTAACGACGAGTAATCATCAAACATTTAACATTTTCCGATATACGTGTTGTTTTCCTATCGCGTCTTAACGATGTCAGAGGCCAGCACTAATCCAATATATCGACCAGTGAAAAAGCTTTAACTCAAATTCAAACATTATGCATGAGAACTGGCAGCTCCTTTGTATTCAAATATAAAATGAAGATAAAAAAATGTTTCCTAACCATTCATTTGATGTGATGCTTTTAAAAACGCAATGAAACGAAACACCCCTTTTGTGCAGACAGTGAGAGATGCTAGTGTATTGTTCGCCATTCAAAACCTGATCAAAAGATGACAGGAATCGATAGTGCTCTTTAAAATTTTAATCGATTCCCCGTTTACAGATGATCAACTCTCCATTCTAGATCGTTAATTCAAGTACCAGGTACAATAAAACAAGCACTATCATAGAATGAAAAGATTTGGGAAATGATGGGTGAACACTACTGTGGATTAAACATACAGGTGGGGGGGGGGGGATATATAAGAAAAATATGGAGGATACAATGTAGTGAACTCCTCAGTCTGAACAAGTCAACTTTTGATAATTAAAAACCGATCTAACACTACAAGAACATGTTTGCAAACAAGTTTAATACAGGTACTATGAGCATATGTTTATATCCTTGTTTTAGCAGATACTCAATTCTAACCGGCCATCTAAGTCTTCTAGCTTTGGTACTTCTAAAACATGAGGTCATTTGTTTAAAGTTCAGTACACATTTCCGATTCTTTCAAACTTTGCTCATTTCTAAAAGGTAACTAGTTGAGTTATGATCAGCGTCGCAGCATGGGGTTTTTATCTTAAATGCTCAGTTGCCTAGACTAGCGGTTGACATAACCTGTCAATCTGCGATCCTCTAGCATGGCCATTGTACCCATTTTTAAGTGACTTTGTTAACCGGGCCACCCGTTATGCAACCAACATGTCACAATGAGCTCTAATCAGGATAGCCTGGACGGCGAAACTTAGCCATCATTCTACCAATTCATTTTTTTAATGCACCTATCAATAAACAAGCACACTAATACACCTTAGACATGATCTTCTATTCACTGCTACGTAACAATCACTGAATGTTCCCTGCTACTTACGCAAGTAAGTTTATATATTTACAAGCTAAGCGTTTATTCGTCATTAAACTATCACTCATATCCGTCTTCTATTCATTAAATTGTACTCACTGCAGGCTATTGCAGTGGTTAGCGTACTGGCTTCGCATGAGTGGTCCTGGGCTCATTTTCCAGTTGAGGCAGAAATGTTTTTTCGTCAGATCGCAACGGCTCCCAGGTCGACCCAGTAATTGGGTATCGTATTAATCCGGGAATTAAAGTCTGCGAGGAAAAGGATATGGCAACCGCCCTCATATAGCAGAGTCACAAAACATGTGAGAGCTCTAACATATACATATATGCTATATTTCGGCGAGGGAAACTACATTACATATTTATTTCATTATTTCTTATTCTCCAACTGCATAGAGTAAACAATACCATACATTAGTGTGATTACTCTTTTCTTTTTCTTTTTTTGCGTTCGTTCTCAAACTCCGCAAACTCCTGCAGATCAGCAGGATGTAGTCCGGAGAAGGGAATGCGTTGTGTCATGGTTTACAGCAAAGCTGCGATAGCTGCGCATTTCGACCTGATACATCAGAATTCAGCATGGCTTTGTGTTACGGACCCTATATGGAATGGGACAGCCAGCTCCATCCCATAACCTCCTTAGTCGCCTCGTACGACATACATGGAAGGTACACAGTGTTGCTATTCTTTGCTCCCATTTCAGGCCCCAACAACACACGGGAGATGTGTGATTATTAATGAGTGAGCTATCCTTTTCTGCTGTAGTTAGCTTCCTATTGACCACTTCTGATGTTCGATGCTTTCCCCGTGATTTTGTGATTTTCCCGGGGTCAATCATCTTTCCTATGTTATTCTATTAAATTATGTTGTTTTTTCATTAATTCTCTCTGAGCCATTAGTCTAAAGAATTATGCATGCATTAGTTGTACCAGCAATAAAAGAAATTAACTAGAAGGTAATATTCATGTAATTGTACAATTATTCTGGAAAAACTGTCGCAAAAGTGCTCATTCCTGGACTCGAGGGCATAACAAACGACTGCTTTACAAGTGTGTACATTGTGGAAGAGAAAAGCAAGCATTTGGGATACAGCGACATAACAGTAAATTCTAAATATCTCTACACAATAGTTTAGGTAGAGAATACCTATTAGAAAAAAACAATGGTAATCAACAGAAAGACATCCCAAAATACTACAATTATGAACAAGATATATAAACTAGTATTTGTTTACCTTTACATCCATAAATTGTCAATAATAGCACTATTTCAACCGTGGCCATCTACCAGCCTAACACACAATTTCAACCGTGGCCATCTACCAGCCTAACACACAATTTCAATCGTGGCCATCTACCAGCCTACCGCACTATTTCAATGGTGGCCATCTACCAGCCTAACGCACTATTTCAATCGTGGCCATCTACCAGCCTAACACACAATTTCAATGGTGGCCATCTACCAGCCTAACGCACTATTTCAATCGTGGCCATCTATCAGCCTAACGCACTATTTCAATCGCGGCCATCTACCAGCCTAACGCACAATTTCAATCGTGGCCACCTACCAGCCAAACTCCACTTTCTCAATTATAACTTGATCACTATCATACTTCCTCATTACTCCACCACCAGTGTCACATCTTGTCAATTTTTCACATCCTCACTCCCTAGAGATGTGGCTCCTGCTGAACGCACGGACAGACACATCCGCGCGCGCAAAGTCATCGATCCGATACGGCTAACTGACAAGTTAGCGCATAAATATATGCCCATAAAGTTTGCACGAATTTCATTGTTTTTGCCTGGGGGTTTGGCCATAAATATTTTACTCTAGATTATAATGAACAGTCCGGGTTTCCTGCACGATAACCTGGCTATGCATGTGACTTTCCACGGGTGTGCTTGGTGACATTATCAAGTTATGTCATATTTATAAGGATAAGAGAACTCCAGCACACACACAAAAAAGTGTCAAGCGTGAAAGAGAGGGCAGATCATTACACGGAATCCACATTTTGTACAAGTGTGTGTGTGTGTGTGGTGTGTGTGAGTGGTGTGGAGTGGTGTGTGTGTGTGTGTGTGCGTGTTCGCGCGCGCGCGAATGTGCGTGAACAGAACATCCAGATATTTATATTCGCGTGTAAAGCATCCAGACAACAGATTGATAAATGTAGAACATTCAGACTACAAATGCATGTAGCACACCTACAATCATATAGATACACTCTTCAACAAGTCATCGTAACTATATCCTTTCTTTCCAGCAAGCTTAAACAGTGTCACATCTAGTTAGGGTTTCAAATACATGATTAGTAGTATACTTTAGTTTGAAATGATATGAAGGACAAACATAGAAAATATTCTTAATCATGTATTCCCAGTGTACACTTACATTTTCACACTATTAGTTGTTCATTTCAGGTTGAGATGTCAAAATGATTATGTCCTTGC
This sequence comes from Meghimatium bilineatum, assembly GCA_034231615.1. Taxonomy (NCBI): domain Eukaryota; kingdom Metazoa; phylum Mollusca; class Gastropoda; order Stylommatophora; family Philomycidae; genus Meghimatium; species Meghimatium bilineatum. The sequence goes on from CM067299.1 coordinate 88,456,594, forward strand.
AATGTGGCTAGTGTTTGCAAATCTTCACTGTCCCTCGTGCACCGAATGAATGTTGCAAAAGATTTTCCGAAACTATTTGTACTTTCCCATTTGTACATCCTCACTCCATAATAGTTCACATCATTAGCCCGTTCAAAAGATAGAAGATTGGCATGACATGTGCCTGAATATGAACATTATGAACAGACTAAGTTATGTTATTTCTCAGTTAATTCTCTTGAAATGTTTTACAGGCGAAAGAAAGTGTCAACAGTCGGATAATACATGCAATGTTCAAACTAATAACTAGAACATCGCAGAAGCTGCTCTGAAAATCGATGCTCCCATGTATCAAATAGTCCACACAGGGTGTTGTCAACAGCCCCTCTGTTTCAATCATACCCATGGCGTATTTAAGAGCATAAATAGCACACTTATTCTCTCCCTACTTGTAGATTTCCTCTCCAGGTATTTCCATGTGATAGCAAATATCACTAATAGTCTCTCTTCTACAAGATTTCAATGTCTTCTCTTTCATTCTGGCAATAATTTATACTAGTGTTTCCTCATTTCACAATGCCAAGCTTATCCACCATCATCTCTCTTGTTTTCCTCTATACCTCTTGCTCTTCATATTGCTTATCATCATGAGATACTTCCTCTTCTCATGTTTTCAAACACTGTGGAATGTGTTCTGGTGTGATGGGGCCGTTCTCTTTTTTAGTTATCGTTTTAAAGAATATATCTTCATTACGCTTGATTGTATCTGCACATGGAGTTATATTCTATAAATCCATATTTCTGTTGCGTCTACGTATTTCCTGCTATTCTGTTGATTGTAGAATATTCGAGTTCATGCATCATAACTATTGTAATATACAGAAATCTTCTTGTTTAAAACGCGTCCACCCCCACCAAAGGTCATTATTCCCCTAAGCAATGTTTGTCAGCTATGTTTATCCTTTATTAATTTTAATATAAATTTATTTAGGGTTAGAGTCAGTTACGTAAAACAAAACTTCTAACCCAAATCAATTGCCTAACGCTAAAGAATGTAATAGTAAAACTAATAATTGATAAATATCACTTGGCAAACATTGCCAATGGAAATAATCAAATTATTAATCACATCGAGGGTACGCATTCCAAACAAGAACCTACTGAAGTTTTTAAGAACTGTCTCACATTCATTGAGAAAGATATATTACATAGAATGTTTCCAATCTTATGATATGCTGCCTGTGTGTGGTCTATTCTACGAGTGTAGATATAGCTTCTTATATATAAACATCTGCCGTTATAAAGCTACACAAATACGCTGAACATGTGCATGTATATCAGATCGGTCCATTAACATTCATGCTGTATTCTAGAGGACATTTGTTATTTTCATTACTTAAGCTTTTCTGCTGTTCTGACCAAGCCCGTTGGGCTTTGTGTTTCCAAAGAATCGATCATTTCATGTAACTGCGTTTTATTGTCTGCGATTAAAAAACCAACACACACACACATCAATATTACATGTGTGTTGCCGAGATCAGAAAGGGCCTGAATTGCGTGTGGTAGAATGCAACTAAGGAGGTTTAGGGTGAAGCCGGCTATCCCTGAAATGTGAAGTGTCAGGCAGAAATACACAGATTTCGCAGCCAAGCTGATAAAACTCATTTCATTCTTCGGACTACAACCTGCTTACCAGCAAAAAATATTTTGGAAAACCAACACAGAAAGATATAAATATATATGATATTTACTGGATCGAGAGTACACATTTATAAAATATGAATTTTACGCTTATGTTCTTGGTGGTACAGAACACCTGTCAATAGTAAACATTTGGTAGAGGATGAGAATGTAAAGAAAATCAGCTACTTCTCAGTTCATTCACTACTAGTTAAGTCTGGTTCGATCGATTGAATCGGCAGTTTTCATTTACTGTACCTGAAGTACGGCAGTAAGGCAAGGCACTAGAACGTACGCCTAGAATATATTAGTACCATCTGTTTCGGCGATATGTTTCCACGAATAATCTGGAGAAAGTGGTCCTGGTATAATTTCATCAATGACTGCACACAAGAAGAAAGACGTCAGAGAGTAGATCTTGGAATGTAGTGGTACAGACAATTACAAATTCATCAAATATATGTTACTATAGAAGAGCTAGGAATAGCCGTTACAATATTATGTATGGATATGCTTGCCACCAACAACTTGGACAAGTGGAGAAATAACTCACTGAATATACCCGCCCATAAAATGATATCACCATATAGCAGTGATTCTCAAACTTTTGTGAGACTTGCAACTGGTTTGTTTTTTTTAATTTACCATGACCCGGCCCAAGCAAATTCTCAGAATGTAACATATTTTCTTTCCAGAACGTGGTATTCTTGGTGGATTCTTGGACACTCCGCGATTCTGGGCGAGTTGACTTGTTTAAGCAATTTGACATATCAATGCACCATCGTCGTCTTGGGTGCATTCTTTCCCTGTTGTCGTTAATTCGGCCTTCAGCTATTAACCTTTCCACGCTGTTACGTAAACAAAATAGACATACCTATAAATAACTTTACAATTCAAGGAGAAGCTATTGTGGCCTGGTAGACACACTTACATGGTCCAGGGGTTGAAACGAATTGCTACAGACCACGCTAAAAAAATTGTAAATGAATTCACACGTGTGTGTGTTCTAACATATCAAACATACACTAGGTTTCAGCTGATGTCACTAGTTTGTATGTTCTAACATATGGAACAGATACACTAGATTTCAGCTGATGTCACGAGTGTGTTTGTTCTACGATATTAAGACGGATGACATACCTTGCATTATGATGTGTGTGTATTAAAAAAAATTCTAAAAAAATCAATGGTAGACCATACAATTTCAAGAAAGAAGGGGTTACCACAATAGATACCTTCATTAGACCAACATGTGTGCAGTCACTACCTTGGATCACATCGACTTATATACCGGCGCCACAGGCACGCACACACACGCTTGTCGTGGTACAGCTTCACAAAATGAATCGTTATCAGATATCCCTTGAACAATTGACAATTTTCCGAGAGTATAGTTGGAAAATGTAACAGCATCGCGATTACAAAGCCCTCCGTCTGAATATCTCTGCCTGTTGATCTCACGCAGGGTTACTTATCTTTCCTTATCCAACTTATCCCGTGTTTGCATTTGCTGGCAACGCGAAGCTACTAATAATCAGGTGTAACAGTCAAAATTAGTGACGCTGCATGAGATCAGCACGCAAGACTAACCTGGAGAAGGATTTGGTATTCATTGTATAAAGTACATCCCGGCTACTTGTGGTAACAACCGACTTTTTTGTGACTCCGCAACATGATCTTATATATACACCTCACTATATATATATAGTAAGGTATATGGGTGTACGTATATATATATATATATATATATATATATATATATATATATATATATATATATATATATATATATATATATATATATATATATATATATACGTATATATATATATATGTGTGTGTGTATGTATATATGTGTGTATATATACATGTGTGTGTGTGTGTGACCGTGATCTCATACAACGCCGATTATTAGTAATTTTGGTGTCCTGCTCAAGCTCTCCTTCCCCTGTTTACATAAACTAATTTCATTTCAGTTGTGTCGTGAATATGTATTGCTTTTGGCGCTTCCCAACTGATCGACAGTGCCGTTCGTGACTGCTGTGTTTTGGCATTGATCGTATATGACTGCATTGAAATTTGGTTATGATTACGAAAGAAGAAAAAACTCAACCTTCATCCTCACACTCCTTTAACTATTTCAATTTTATAATGAAAGTTAATGTATAGTGTTATTTCATGTTGTCTTTTCTTTTTTGGTTCACAAAATATGGCTAGCGCCGTTGAGACATTTTTCACTGCTGAATGTATCAATTTCAGGGACAAAGATTCAGAAAGAAATAACCAGAAAATCAATACAACCATGCGTTCATCTGTAGTTTCTAATCTTGACTTGGGTTCCCTTTGACATATCGGACTGAAATTGTTATTTTTTTTCTATATTTCTGCTTCGTTGTGCAGATTTTACACCATTTCTTGTGATCCAGTCATACGCATACGAATATACTGTTTTGTTATTTCATGAGAGTACGCCATCTTATTATCCAGTCAATTCATATGAATATACTGTTTTGTTATTTCATGAGAGTACGTCATCATGTGATCCAGTCAATTCATATGAATATACTGTTTCGTTATTTCATGAGAGTACGCCATCTTATTATCCAGTCAATTCATATGAATATACTGTTTCGTTATTTCATGAGAGTACGTCTTATCCATCAACAAGAACCCGCTTCATAAACTCAATTCTCGTCTGTGTTCTGCCAGGGAGAGGGAGGCTTGCAGTAGGAATAGGAGTATTGTTACCTGCCACGCAAAGAATGCGACTAAGGAGGTTTTGGTGTGAAGTTGGCTGTCTCATTCCATAAAGAGTCAAAGCCATCTAGAAGCCATGCTGAGGTCGGATATGTCAAGACAAAAGATGCAAATATTACAGCTCGATATAAACCGTGGAACAGCGCATATATTCTCCAGGACTAGATCCTGCTAATCTGTATGAGTTAGACAACGAACGCAGAAGAACTCAATTGTTATATGATTATTACATGTGATACGGTATCTCAGTTGTCAGTGAACTGGCTTCCTGTTCTGGTGATTCTAGGTTCAATTTCCAATTCAACTAAAAATATTTTTAAAATTACCAACGGGTCGACCCGGCCTAAGGGAAATGGGTATCAGATGAAGATACTAGAGAAGAAAAGGCGGCAGGTTTGATGCTGAACACATCATCCTCAGATTTGCCGTCAATCATGAACGACATAGGATTAGATTAGCACCATATTTATATTTCCCAATACGCCTTAAAAACTATTACGTCCGTATATGTATATTTAAATTGCGATGTGTGAATTTAGACATATGTTTGTGAGCATCACCATGTTATATGTTATGTGTGTTATATCTTACATATACACATAAAACAGGTATGAGGAATACACTATCTCAGCAAATATTAATTATGTGACGATTGTCATAAGAAACGAAAGGAAACATAAGGAGGGGGGGGGTGTAAATTACACAAAGACTGCTACAGTTCATCATTGTAGATTGTTTCACATTACGTAGCACAGACAGACCTTTATATCACGTATGCAATGTGATAAGATATACACGGACTTCCCATATTTAAACTACGAACCAGCCTCAATTCAAATCTTCCACCATTTGTACACGCCGATTGGGATATAACGAACAAACAACAGAAGATACAATGGAAATTGGAGGGAGATGTGGAGAAAGATTAACAGGGGACGTTATCCAGTTAAATACGTCATAATACAATCAAGGGGCGATAATTTCAACAAACAAGAATCTCTGAGACATTTCAATGATTTTTAACTATCTGCTAATGTGAAAAATATTCGTTTTCTTTCTCTTCATGGGTCACTGAAGTATATGGAACTGGTGTCATTTTTATTTTGTTTCTACAAGATAGCAGATCAGTAGTTCTGCATCATTACAATTTCATTGGTATATAAAATGTTCTGTTGACGAAAACTTTTGTCAAACACCCCTGTCAAATGTATGTCAACAAATGTCAACATTTCAGACCAGTCTCCTCCTTCCCTAATTGTTGACGCAATTTATTGACAGGTCCTAAAGATTTTGAGATCATGTGGACTGCACAACATCCCATACACGGTCAATGTCCCTCAAAGACGTGCCAAGATCAGATGTCAGATCAAAAGGGGTGCAGATATCACAGCCAAGGTGCAAACAATGATACCATGCAGGCCGTTCTCTTGAAAGTAGCCTGCCGACCAGCTAGAGCACAAGAACGCCAGAGGTGGAACAATACACAAAGAGACCTTTCCACTAAACTGTAGGATATTCTTCCGCGTTCGTTCTCAAACACCTGCATATCGGCAGGATGCAGTCCAGAGAACGGTGTGTGTTGTGTCATGACTCTGCGCCTTTCTGCATGACACATCCGAAGTAGTATGGCTGCTATGCCACTTTAACTCTATATTGGATGGGACAACAAACTCCACTCCAAAACATCCTTAGTCGTCTCATACGACATGCTTTGCAGGTAACAATTTCCTTCCATTTCGGGTCCTGGGAACACACGGGCGGCGGAATAATCAATGATGAACGACAAACAAAAAAGTTGCACCGATCTGCAAATAAATGACAAATTACATAGGAAAGATAGCACATCAAACATTGACGTCATGCCGGTCACTGCCTATTAAAAAAATTCGTCTACGGAACTAAGAGAAAATTTGCAGTAAATAAATAAACAACACACAAGTCTGAAGCATGGAATCTGTAGAAAAGTACTAGTTTTTGAGCCCGATCTGCGAAGTCTGTGTGCACAATGACTACTTTGGTGCTAATATAAATCTGAAAAATCATACATTCTAGCAGCTACTTTATGATGGCATCTCAAAATCAGTCTTGAGTTTGATTAACAGGAAGATGCAAATCTGTCATTGCGCCTGAGTAAAAGAAATGTACAATACAACCAATACAAAATATCCTTTCTTACACACGACTACAAATATGTTCAAATCTGCTTACAAAACTTTATATTTATTAAAAAAGACTACCAATATGGACATAGTAATTGAAAACACATCAATACACGGTCACAAGTCAACCTTCTTATTTAATATGCGCCTATTGTGCGATTCTAATTAACTCTGACCAACTGAAGTCAGTCCATCTACGGAGGCTGGACGTTTAGACTTCATTTACAACACCGCATATAATTCTCCGTTCTCTGGCGGTCTTCACTCAGAGATGTCTGCTGCCGTCTGTAGCAACAACAAAAAAATAAAGCAATCATTTTCATCCAATCAATTTTCCGTCTCTCTCCTTATAATCCATGTTTTTACCCTTCATTGTGGCGACGTATATTTAATATTACATCGTATCATCTGAGACACTTTTAATCAGCTTTTGCGAGTTTAATTAAGATACCATACTCTCGAGCTAATCGAACTTTTCCGTGCTGACAAATGGTAAATAATTTTATGCTGTTTTCTCACGGAAACAGACAGTATGCCCCGAATAGTAAACTGTAACACATTTCACCAACTTTGTTCAACTCTCAAATAATGTATATCGGCAAATATATAACGTAACTAATTGAAATTTAAACACCAAAAAAAAAACCACTATTCAAAACTATTATTATGTCAACTCTGTACTATCAATGCCAAATATGGACAACGACAACACAAGACAAACGTAAATATGTGACAGCAGAAACGACATGATTACGCAGAATCCTAGGAATATCGCTAAGAGACAGTGAGTAATGAGGACATTAGCCAAAGAATCTGTACCATCCCAATCTTGGAATATATTACGGGCCAACAGATAAAATAGTTTGCACACATCAGCAGACTTCCATCAGACAGCACACCACAGCAAGCTATGCTACACAGATACAGTGAATGCAGACGGAGAGGTAAACCACGAAAACTATAGACCACCGAAATAAAAGAGACGACAAATTCCTCAACATACTCAGTACACATGAGGGCATCTCCATAAAAATCTTCTACCCCTGACGCTGAAAGGCAACAAAGTGTTTAGCGAATAGATAGACAGAAATGAAATTGTGTGTGAGTTTGAAATGGTATAGACCTTATGGATACAAAATTTTCATTAAAATGCAGCCATTGGCTTTAATTTTCGTTTATTTGCAATATGCATCAAGAGCCTACTTGTCAACACACATCTCACAGACATGTATTAAGATGTTAGCAGTCAATTATAAGACCTCATTTACACATGATTGGTTCATCATACAATTAGAACGATTTAAGCGTGAAATCGCACTATTTTGCACTCTTGAACACAAGGCAGGCTATATTTAAGGTTGTATCCTTTGTCACGCTCACATTCTCCGTCAGAAGTGTTTCAACATACAGTGTGTAATTAGTAGGACAAATGAGATAATTAGTAGGAAAAATGAGTCAGCGAGTAAAGTTTATGATATTAGAGCACTAAATGTCAATGGCAACCAATGTCACGAGTATATAGTATACATTTAAGAAATCATTTTCAACGGGCATTATATCCAAACATGGTGGACACATTATTGAAATAGTAGACAAGTCTATCCCTAATCAACTCACAGAATATGTGTCTGATAAATTAATGAGTCCGAATCGTGCCATGAAAGATCTATTACATTGTGTGCATGAGTGCAGAAAATCCCGAGTAAGAGAGTTTTCAGATATTTCCTTCCGTTTCTGTCTCTTGTAGATTGCAACCGTGTTCTTTCTTTTTCAAATTTTGTTATGCCAGCGGTGATCTGAGTGTGCCAAGCTGAGCTATCAAGCTATGTACTCTTCAAGAGGCTTGGATCAATGCTACAGTGTTTGAGGGAGTTCTTTAAGTAATATATGAAGCTCTTTTTTATCCTCCGCTTGAACTTTTACCACCGTACAGCTCCCCATAGAACAATCTCTTTGGACGGCAATGTTCTGGCATACAGACGACGTGGCCGGTCCGCGGAGTTGGGACCCAATCAACAGGACATGGATGCTTTGCATACGGAACTTTTGAAGAGTTTCAGAGTCTGGTATTTTAACCTGCCAACGTAATCCCGTTGAGATTTCTTAGGCACCGAAGATGGAAAGAGTAAAGCTGTCGAGTGTGTCTTGCATAGAACGTCCAAGATGACACAGCATAAAGCAGTGTTGGTAGAACCACTGCGGCGAGGTAGACGTACAACTTAGTTGTCAAACTGAGAATTCGCTTATGTCCCACGATGCACGTTACACGTGATCTTATGGACATCGATTCTGTACGTCACCCAAGACTGCCTATAATAAAATAGAATACAATCAACAGTTTACGAGGCAGCGCCAACCCAAGGGCAACGAACTTGACTAGTCGGTTGGGGCTACTCAGCAAGAAGCTACACAGCTGCTGGTGGAGAAGATGGAAGATCGTGTTATCGACAACGGCTTCGCAGGCGAGAGTTGGAAAAGCCCCGTATTGGGCTGAGGACACATCAAAGACGGCAACTGATATGCGACTAGAAAAGGCTTAGAAATAAATAGAAAACTACTGAGACGTATACAATGCCAAGAAACTCGTGATGACACATTGAGCAATTAAAAACTTAACTAGTCACCAGGGTGCGACAAATTGGTTGTTGAACTGATACAATCGAACCAACAAAGACATCTGAAGAGAACTGAACATAGAAGGAGACTTTCTCCTCAAATCTACCAAAAAAACATAAACTACATATTTCGGACATATAAGGAGACACAATGGTTTGGAAAGATTAATCATGGAGGAGCAAATTCCAGAAAAGAGAAGAAGAAGCAGACCAAGACTACGATGGACATAGGATATCGAAGACCTGAAAAATGACACTGGAACAGGCTGGGCAACTTGCACAGAACCGATGGGCTTACAGAATAGCAGTCAGGATGACGTTCTGTAAAGAACACGCCACATAGAGAGGACTCAGAAATTTCAAAAGCAGCGATAAAACTTAACAACATCCGGACAATAACAGACAACAGTAAGTCTCATGAGTGCGAGGGACTAGTGTTATTGATAACCCTGTGCAGCCATCATAAATGTAGAGACGGCCAACGTATGAATAATATATATTTCTTAATTTAGGTATGATTTCACACAAACTAGAACATTAATAACGAAGAATAAAATATAGCCGATAGAGATGGTGCGCCTATCGAACTTAAATCTATATTCATAACCTGAAATAGATTATCAAGTTAATTGTTGATCTCTCAGAGTGTTTGTGTGCGTGCGTACGTGTGGAGAGAGTCAGTACAGCTAATTAGATTTTCCCCTTTTGTAGTTTTAACCATTTCAACAAAACTTAGTTCTACTATTTAACAACATTGCTATGACTACGTTTTTTTTTATTCAGCGCATCAATTTTCGGCAATGTATGGCTTTCATTTTCTACGGAATGGTGAAACAAACCTTCGAATGGCCCAACTCTTCTTAGCCGTCTTATTGTATTCATAGGATATTCTGTATAGAATAATGATTCTAACTATTGAATGTGTTGATCCCCATTTTAATTTGAAAGTGTGATAAGTATGACGCGAACGGCACGAATTCAACGTTGCGTAAACAGAGCTTTAGTTCGAGGGATTGTGATTATGAGAAGATCTCACGAACTCTTTAGTCACAAAATTCAGAATAGCTGTGCTTTCGTGTAATTAATTCATTCATGTTTGCAATGAATGACGAGTATATTGCTTTCCATAACAATATGTATTTATTATGATCGCATTTAAATATAAAATGTTCTTCTGTTACCGTTGTCCGCTCTTTCGCTTGCCCCTTCCTCCAAACGTTGAATCCTGTGGATAACTTATAAAGTTGGATACTTCTGTTACGCCTCGGGGTATTACGAAGAGATATCTTCCTATAGTAAATACGTGACTTACACAAATAGAAAACCTACCAACAAAATTCAATCAAGCCTTGTTGGCCATGTTTTCGATTATTCCCGCGCATTTCGTTGGTCGTCATTGGTAGGAGATACCCACGGTGACACGAAGTATATAAATAGTGACCAACGAAAATCATAGAAATAATAAATAACATCACGTCAGAAGGCTGATTCTTTGTTTTGATTCAGCTGCTGGGTCATATTTGGCGATTGGCCGTGGTAAACATAACCCCATCTATGTTGGTCCTTGAAACTTCAGACGCTGCATGTTTCCCAAGAGGAGGAGGACGGTGAGTATTAAAAGTGGTACAACCCAGTGGAATTCATCGATTATTATAGACATGATTACTAGTGTCATATGGAAATTAGTGCCAACCAGATAGATTTGCTACTACAAGAAGTCAACACCGTGTCAGCTATTCCAACTTGATGTGGTGGGACATTTTTGCGCACATTTATGATCACTAGATCAGGAGTTCTCATCCCTTTCAAACAGCGAGCACCGACCACTTGTAATTGTTAGTGCTCGCGAGCATTTTTTTTTTAAAATTCGTATGACGCGAGAACATGTGCATACGAGAGCGCCTAGCTGGGGACGCCTGTTGTAGGTAGTCGAAGGGAGTCATGTTATCTAGGCAGGCTGAAAAATGTTGTACATGTCGGGATGAGAGTACGCAATATAACACAGTCCTCCTGATGAGGGAATTTGTTTTGCGTTAACAAGCCGCACACTAAAAACAAGAGGAACTGCAAGTGAAACTACTGTGTCAAACTCGCCAGAATCACGAAGCACTATTCCTGCAGGATAACGCATCTTGAGACTTGCAGAAACCACATGGAATATACTAAGACAGAACATACTTAGAATTGAATAAACCAGATGAATAGAAATAGAACACGAATGAGCATATTTTAATTGATGATAGCATGGGAAACAGACCAGGACAGAACATATTTGAATTGATGATAGCATGGGAAACAGACCAGGACAGAACATATTTGAATTGATGATAGCATGAGAAACAGAACAGGACAGAACATATTTGAATTGATGAAAGCATGGGAAACAGAACAGGACAGAACATATTTGAATTGATGAAAGCATGGGAAACAGAACAGGACAGAACATATTTGAATTGATGAAAGCATGGGAAACAGAACATATTTGAATTGATGATAGCATGGGAAACAGACCAGGACAGAACATATTCGAATTGATGATAGCATGGGAAACAGACCAGGACAGAACATATTTGAATTGATGATAGCATGAGAAACAGAACAGGACAGAACATATTTGAATTGATGAAAGCATGGGAAACAGGACAGAACATATTTGAATTGATGAAAGTATATGAAATATATCATAATAAAATGACTGCACATTCCTAAGAATTGAAGAAACCAGCTGAAATAGTAGAACACCACTGAACATATTTTAATTGAAGACACCAGCTGAAATAGAACTAGAACAGAACAGAACAAATTTGATTTTAATGATAAAGCCAAAGGAATAGAACAGAACGAGACATACTTGGCACTGCAGAAACAAGTGGAATAGAACAGGATGGGACATACTGGGCACTGAAAAAAAAAACAGGAATAGAACCGGTTGCGAGACATACTTGGCATTGAAGAAACCAGAGGAATAAGACAGGTCGAGGCATACTTCGCATTGAAGAAACTATTCATGACATAAATATCAAGACCATAAGCAAACTTCGACCTTTCTGAGGACAAGATACAGCGATGGCGGTTTTATAATTGAAACAGTCACTTAGAGCCATCTGTCACTGATACATCCCAACAAACAATACAGACAAAATATAAAACTATATTTTCATGACAAAAATTCAAATGAACAGAGGACAGCACATGAAGAAGAGACACTATGATTGCTATTGGGGGTGTAAATTCAACTCTAAACAGATCGCTGATATGAATTTATTATGCGGGAAAGCGGAATTGAAAAGGAAAATTGTGTGCAAACTTGTCATTTCGAGATCTGATAACTGGAGGAACCATCCTTCTGAAATATAGTATAAATGTGCACAAAGACAAGGCGTTCACCAGATGGCCATAACAAACATCACATTCAACATCTGACAATATACTGAAATTGAGATGATGCAGCCGCTGCGTACATGGAGCCCGAAAGGGAAGCAAAGAATATCAACACTGTGAATATGCCGTACATTAATCAGTCACAACGTAAGCTTTAAGATGCGACTAAATAAAGTTGTGCGTGGTTGACAACCCGATCTTCTGGAAAACTACTGTCCACACAAAAAAAATACGTACAGATGATCTATATAGAAAAGTCGGAACTGGTTCGGAATTAGTGACTACCTACGTGATTATTTCCCTTGGCTTTGTTTATCAGTATGTTTATCATTTATTAATTTAAATATAGCTATATTTAGAGTTAGGGTTATGATTAGTTATGTAAAACATTAATAACCCTAACCCTAAAACATGAATATTTAAATTAATTAACCATAAAATACGTAGGTAGGCACTAACTGCAAACAATAACCGAAAAGTCTTAAATACCAGTTTTACTCACACTTAAATGGCTCAAAGCAATAATATAAATATATATATAGAGAAAACATTAAGTTAACAAGTCTCAACGTAAGGGAAAAGAAAGATTCAGAGAAATTTCTACTTTGAAGCTGCCCACAATTACGCTGTAAACTTTTTGTCAATTTTTACTCATCTCTTTTTTCCCATTCTTCCCCACCGTCCCTTGCCAACAAACTGTCAGGAATTCAAGGATCCTTTTTCTCCTATTTCTTCTTCTTCAACTCCCGCTGGTTCTCTCTTATAGCAGGACAATGGTCCTACAAGATTTCCAGCAGGATATAGTCCAGAGAATGGAAATGCGTTGTGTCGCCGTTTTTGCGCCAATGGCCCGACACATCCGTCTTCGATGGAAATCTCAATTTGATGCACAACAAAAAACAATGCATAAATTGCCCTATATATTATTGTATAAAATGTCTCAATGCATAAACAAAACGTGCATTTAAATGTGTTGAATATTTATAGAAAAATGATACTAGTCGAAACTTTGTAATCTTTTTCTTCAAACTTTTGGAACATTTCAATTTACATTTTAAATTAGTCATATTTTTATGGCAAAGTTTCAAATTACAACAATATTATCCTGAAATATTATCCTTTTATTAAAACAGGACCAGAACTGGTATTTCATATGATTTTTTCGTACACTTCACCTGGTCTAGTCTTCAGTGCGTTTGTCCAAGCTACGACACATAGTTCATATTCCACGTCTAAATGTTACTATGTTTCGTATGTTTATAGCATCCAAAAAGTGGTATAATATACATTTCAACTGAATCTTATCAGTCATTTGAAAGGCACTTTTTGTTGAAACCAAATGAAGGAAAGCGTGTGACAGCCATATGCAGTCTACACAATCATTTACTAAGAGATGTCCAAAAATTAGATCATGAATAGAGGAAAGAGTTTCAATGAAGAAGGTTGGGGGTTAATTTTACGTTCACTTGTAATTTACTACTTTAATCTGAATTGGCTCGTTCGTTGTTAAATCATGATATGAGTTACTTTCAACTTCAGGTTATCTCATTAATCTGGTTTTATGTGTGCGCGCGTTTCCTATTGTCGAGAATCCCTGCTCCGGGGGGAAAACATTATAGAATATAACAAATCGTAATGTTATGTTATGTTATGTTCCTCCAGGGCCATAGGCGGCGCATAGGGCAGAAACCATAGCCTTCCATTTCTGTCTTTGTGTTGCCAGGTCTTTCAATTGTTGCGTGTTGTTTAGGTTCATTGACATGCCTTCTCTATTAAAACAAATCGTAATAGTAGAGCTTTAGTCTGCATAATAATACTAAACCTTAACTGTCTTTGACGTACGACCAGGTCCGTAGATATGGGGGGGGAGGGGTTGGTGTGTTCAAAATCACTCTTAGCAAATAACAAAATAGCTTCTGGTACTAGGAACGTGGCCAAAAGGCGAGTACAACATCCGAAAAACCCCTCCCTTAGCGATTTTTTCACATAATGTTCATCACATTTTTTTAATCGAAAACACGATTAGACAGACGAGAACGCATAAAATACATGTTTGTTGTTTGTTTTGTTTTAGAACCGCAGGAATTGCGAGCGATTAGCTCTTACTTCCTTTGTGCAGTGGGGTGGTTTTCCTGAGCTTTCTTTCATGCCCAAAAGGAGACTTCAGCTTTCGGCTCAATGCAATGCCTATTGAAGGAGCCTTCTGAGAGGGGGGTCTATAAATGTATAGATGACATGCTAGCTTCCATAAGTGAGCCTCAACATAACGACATGTCATCCACTAAGGCTTTCGGTTGAATGGATGGTTTGTCTTGTGGGACATTGGTGAGACCCACTGACGGAACCACATTAAAAAGGTAAACTCTCCCCCCCCCCCTTCTTTTTAGAAGATCATATCTACAACCCTGGGTGAGAACAATTCTCGTCCTCCTTGTGTTTACCGCCGACTAAAAGCAACAACATATGAAATTCATCTAAAAAAATAATAGAAATTATATTTTTATTTTCATTTCACAAGCGTCCCATGAGAACATAAATTAAGTGCATCAAATGAAGTCACCTTGAAGTTACAGATGGGTGTTTGTACAGTTTCAAAACTATTCGTTAATGGTGTTCATAGACAAGAATCACAGATGAAGGCCAAAATTTTAAAACAAAATTTTAACATGACCCAGGTCTACCAAGATAGTTTCTATCGCCACACATTATGCCGGTGTATATATATATATATATATATATATATATATATATATATATATATATATATATATATATATATATATATATATATATATATATATATATATATATATATATCATTAACAAAACGGTTGTTTTGGGCCATTGACACAAATAAAACCGACTACATCCGTTCACTCGACTACATCCTGCTAGTAATACTATTGTCTCCATTAATAGAGATAGAAACTGCCACCGAAACTGTCCAATAAGCAATATAGATGCATTGCTATGGCTGGTATCGTGTGACTATTCTCATGTGCGCATACTTAGTGACTCGGTGAACATGCTCCGCAAAGTTAAAGCAGGCGTCCTTCGCCGTCACTGCGCGGATTTGCCACAATATCTGACTAGAACGATTACCTTTATATGTGTGCCCAGACATGTGGCTGTTGAGGGCAGTGAGCAAGCCGATATACTGGTGAGCATGGTCAGTGCCAATAGGCAAATCAATGCATCGACTGGAAATAGTCATGCCCTGAGAGACCTTGGTCGTTCAGTAGATTTTCAAAAGTGTGAATCATAGTTGCTCTAAAGATTGAAGGAGAGTGGTGTAAAGATTGAACGGCCAGCAAAGAGAAACATAATAGATATACAAAGAGTGTGATCAACACTGAACTGGAACTGTGGAGTCGTCACACTCTTATGGATCGAGACGGGGATCGATGTACCTAAAGACTTGTCAGATGTGCACTAATGATAAACTCACTCATAAATCTCGTAGGATCATTGTCCTGCTACAACAGAGTTCCTGTGGGAATTTGAAAACGGGATACTGGATAGTTTAAAATTATGTCATTCTAGAGTGTCAGATAGCCAAATTGTAATAACATCCACGGTTTCAAGGAGCATACCTTACTATAACAGGAACATTGTACTTAACCAAATGGTAGCGGTGTTATTGGTTGAATGTTGAGGAATGTTGTAGAATCAATGATCGTCTACACTACCCAGTACGACACGTCATGACCGTAGATATGAAACCATAGAATGGATTTGAACCCGTGTTCTCTTGAATGAGAGATTGATTAACCTTTGCTGAACAATGTTACATTGTATCCGATTCTGATAAAAGATACCTCCGACAGAATATTAATTTTCATAAATCATAAATTTCATACGATGATGATGTTCGTCCGTCGTGATCGACGATGACCAAAAACTCAACCATAATAATAATAACAATAAATAATAACAGTTAATAGTGCGTTTTTAAATGACTAGCAAGTCTAATGCGCGCACAAAATGTTCTTTTACAGAATTGACAACAATAGAGGGTATCTATGTGAGGTTGAGATGTTTTTTCTTTTCTACGTGTCCGCTTGTCTTGCAGTATCTTGTCTGAATTCTTCCGCCGCTAGTGCGCCCGTTCTAATGCTGTAACGCCATGCTGTTCTATTCTGAGCGAGGCTCTCCCAAGCGCCTACGTCAATGTTAAGATGTTTCAAGGATGACTTGAGCGTGTCTTTGAAGCGCTTTTTCTGTCCACCAGCTTTTCGAAATCCTGCCTTGAGTGCTCCATAATATATTTGTTTTGGCAAACGCGAGTTCTCCATACGCACAAGATGGCCTGCCCAGCGTGCTTGCGCCTTCATAAGTATTGTGTGGATGCTTATTGAGGTTGATTTTTCCAAGACTTCGTAGTCTGGTACTTTGTCCCACCAATGGATGTTTAGTAATTTACGTAGGCATGTAAGATGGAAATGGTTTAATTTTCTTGCATGTCTAGCATACACTGTCCACGTTTCGCAGGCGTATAGTAGGGTTGGTATAACAGCAGCATGATATACTTGTAGTTTGGTGGTTGTTCTTATACCTCTTCTGTCCCATACATTGTTGCGTAATCTGCCAAATACAGAACTAGCTTTTGCCAGTCTATTGTTAATTTCCACATCAATGTTGACATCGCGAGAGAGAGTGCTTCCAAGGTAAGTAAAATTGTCGACTACCTGCAGTTTTTCCTGATTGACGATGATGGAAGTAGCAGTATGTTGGCTATTTGATGTTGCTTGGTGCATGACTTCTGTTTTTTTGGTGTTAATAGTGAGACCAAAGTTGTTGCAGGCCTGTGAGAAGCGGTCTATGGTGCTCTGCATGTTTACGACAGAGTCAGCATACAATGCACAGTCGTCAGCATAAAGTAATTCTCTCATACGATACGTTCTAGTCTACTATTAAGATGGATCTAAGGCAGTTTTTCTCAACCTTTTTTTACCATGCCCCACCTAAGGCTTTCTAAATTCTGATGCCTTTATGTAATATTATATATATATATATATATAAATTGAATTATTCTCTAAATAAAGCATAGCTACAAAATGTTCCAATTGCTCTCCTGGACAATAAAATTATCCCTGTGGGGCGTGTCCCCACGTTGGGAAACACTGCTCTGGAGCAATGTGTTGAGTGTCATTCAAACAAATACACACAAAGTGATGAGATTGCTTCATATTCAATATCTGTTCACAATCCCTACTAGGATATAACGCTAGCAATAATCAATACAATAATACTAATTATACAAGGCAATAAACGCCACGCAAAAAGACATATATCTGTTTTGTATTATGGCTGTAAATAATATTTTACCACATAATCCAATAAAAGTGTCGATTTCATTATCAGTCAGGCTTATGACCAACACAATATATGGGAGACATCGACTTTAGAAATGATTCAGGACTGCGGCTGTGTCACAGATGGCCTGTCAAATGTTGCTTCGTGGACGTGTGGATTTCTTAAGTGTAAAGAAAGAATTCAAAAATTGCTCCAGATCCTACAAGGAGAATGAATGCGTCTTTAATCTTTCAGTTTGACTTAATCAAGTCGTTTGCTGCCGCGCAACCACTGCATGTATCTTCTTCTTCTTTTTTCGTTTGCAATTTGACATGTCTACACAGCAAGTCCTGTTTTCTTAATAAATGCTGCTGTATCTGAAAGCTTCTCAGTGCTCCCATACTTTGTATGTATTATGTGCACTAACTCCCTGACACTACTGTATATGGTCCTACATTACATTCGAATATTTACAATTACACGTTCAAACATCATCTAAAAGTCACATATTACTCGCAGTGCATTGTGTGCACTCGTTTTCGTTAATTTCTTAATCTCATTATGGTAATCAATGCCACAGTATCGTCTAATGTTCGTGTTGAATTCAACATTCTTCTGGGTCTACCCTTTTCTATTTCCTTTTATTACCCTTGCGGAAGATTGCTTTTAAATTTACGGTGTTTTTTTTTTATTATGCATGGGTGTCGTATCTCTGGTCACAGCAAACTTTAGAGAATGCAAGACAACTGACTTGTAAACATCCGCTCATTCGAAGCCTTTATTGACCATCAACAGCAATACGATACAACCTTCCCTATTGCGCGTCACTAAACGATGCTACCTTCGTTCTTTTTATTCACACATGAGTAACCTCTTGAAGTGACGCGCAATATTGTGTTGTGACGTGTTTCTGGTGATGTGTCACAAAAGGCCTCAGATGAGCAGATGTTTGCGTTAGGTTATATCGGCTTTATAGTTCGCGGCGGTGCCCTGGTCCTCGGTATCATTTGGTTTATCCCATCAAATACAACCGAGTTTTAATTAAAATTCAATACATCCAGGGTCTTGTTCCATAGCACAATAAATTTATATTAATGAATTGTAATAATAAAGTTCAGCTTCAAAATGATGTAACTCTGCAAATATATAACGCATACAACTGAAATCGTGTGCATCTGTTGAAATGATATAGACTATAAATTATTTAAAACAAATTAAAATACGGTCATTGTGTTCAATTTTCTACTTACCAACACGTTCATACACATTTTAAAAGATTAAAAGTAATTTATAAGACCGCCATTTACACGATTGGTTTAACATACGATGTGCACGGATTTAAGTGTGAAATTGCTCTACTTTGTGCTCTTGAACACAAGACAGGCGGTGTTTAAGATTGCATCCATGCAACACTGATATTGTCCGTCAGCTGTGTTTATATAACAAATGTGTAGTTTAGTAGAAAAATGAGCATGCTGTAAAGTTTCTGATATTAGAGCAGATTCAAAAATAAGTTTTTAAAGTATTTCTACAATAAAGCTACTGGAGGAAAACTATCATTCTATTTCAAACCCAAAAGCGGAATAAAAAAGCTTTGGGGATAAGTAAACTATTATTGCACCGTTCGATAGAGAAATATGAAATTTATAATTCATGTCATTTACACAAGAAATTTAGGCCAAGAGTGGTGGATACTTTTGACAGTGAATTTGATGTGAAGAGAGATTTGCAATATGTTTCACAATAATGTAGATAGCAGTGACATTAAGAAAATTGATTAAGAAAGAATAATGATATTGATATTTCCAAATCTATGCTATGGCGGACTATTAGGAGTTTAGGATTCATTTTTAGAAAATATGTTTCGTGGTTTGAAACCTTATTTCTGAGAACCTTCATATAGTTGCAATGAGAAGCGAATATTTATTCGATGTCAAGTAAATGAGTCGAGATTGTAATGATATAGTATACTAAGATCCGTATTAACTTGGATCAATGCAAATCTCCAATCAAAATTAATGTTGGTACAAAACAAATGGGTGGGAGACTTAATACTTATACAAGAGACAACACCGCAGATGTAGATATTACAAGTGAACGAAAGAAGAATAAATATATCGCTAATAACAAGAGTGTTTGAAGGAAACAAAGAAATGATTTGTTTTTAATCTATGATGAACTTCTTGACTTGTCTTAGCTGTTTCCCAGCACAAAAGCCATAACTTAATTAGGGCAAACTCCAACTCAATTCTAATAACATATACTCATGCACGGTGTATCCGGTCGCTTGGGTTCACGCAGAATTCAGTACGAACGATCTTATTGTCCTTAATTACACGTTCTGGGATATGTTACTGGCTATAGGTCGCAGTATAATGTAAGTGTCAGTCTGAGATTGATTAGATCAGAAAATAGATATTAAACAGCAATCATCATTAACAGTACATCACGTTTGAGTGTAACATTCAAAAAAGAAAATAAACTTCTACTTAGAAGAGAATAGTCTGAAAGAAAATTAAAGATTAGAATAGTTGTTTCAAAATACATGGTTTAGAAAAACGGCATAGAACAAATAAGAATAATCTAAACATCATATATTACAATAACCAATCTAAAATAACAATGATTACAATAAGTCTAAAACAACATAGACTAGAACAATTATCTCAAGCACCATTTGGATACCAGTCTCAAACAACATAGATTAGTATAACAGTAAAACAACATAGATTAGTATAACAGTAAAACAACATAGATTAGTATAACAGTAAAACAACATAGATTAGTATAACAGTAAAACAACATAGATTAGTATAACAGTAAAACAACATAGATTAGTATAATAGTTTCAAACTACAGGATAATAGTCTGAAACATACATTAGGATAACATAAACAACGTAGATTAGGATATAGTCTCAAAGAACATAGATTAGGATAATAGTCTCAAAGAACATAGATTAGGATAACATACTCAAACAGCATAGATTAGGAAAATAGTCTCAAATAACAGATTAGGATCTTCTTCAGCGTTCATTCTCAAACTCCCATTGGATATCTCTTGCAGCAGGACAATGGCCCTACTAGACTTCCAGCAGGATAGTCCAGAGAAGGGAAATGCGTTGTGTCGCCGTTTTATTTGTGTCAATGGCCCGGCACATCCATCTTCGGTGGAAAAGATTAGGATAAGTCTCCAACATTAAGACAATCAATACAATATAACTGCGTGAAACGTAACAACAAATGTACTTACGTAAAACACAGGTTTATATAATCGCTTCAATAAGACAGGACAGACTGTAACTAAAACTAGTGGGTAATGATGTGCACACAAGAAAACATACAAATTACAATACACAAATCACATCAACGTTTCAACCAAAAGGTCTTTATTTTGTTTACACAAACAAAACATGAAAAGACGGCGAATGGAAAAATTATCACAATAAACAAACGTATCCAACGGAAATATGGAAATGAGATGCCGGACGGTCAGGAAGTACATTAAAAAACGTAAATATATGCGGAAACGAAACGAACAAAAAGATTAGTAAATGACGGAACAAAAAGAATAAAGACAAAGACCACACCAACCCAGTACTAGACATAAGAGTGGTCAGAATTGAGTCCAAAAGGCTTGAGTGTCCCCAACTAAAAAATTAGACGATTTTCTAGAGAGTACCTAGATCTATCATTGCCGCCTGCGGCACGAAATTAACTAACTAAATATAACAACACAGATTAAATTAATTCTATCACTCCAAAGTCAGAGTGTCAGGACATTGGCGTAAATATACCGGCAGTACACAGCATTTTCTTTCCTTGGACTGCATCCTGCTGGAAATATAGGGAGACCATTGTCCTACTATGAGATTCAGTGGGAGTTTGAGAATGAACTAAAAAAAAAAACTCCATGAACAAGTTATGGCAGACTATATGTAATCTTTTCCTTTGGTAGTTAAAGAATTCAAAAGCATATCTATTTCTTTCCCACCAAAAACCAAAAGCAACAAATAAAACAAAATGATTGTCAGTCGAAGAGTATAACAATTGATAAGAGGACTTCACTTGCTGCTGGTTAACTCGTCATTAGTTGACCAACAAGCAGCTGTTGAGATTTAATAGATGCTAATGTGAGGGATTTCATAGACTGCCATACCAAGTGTGTTGTAATTGTAGGACAAACCGGTAGCTGGGGGGGGGGGGGGGAGAGAGAGAGAGAGAGAGAGAGAGAGAGAGAGAGAGAGAGATTGGGGTTCGTATATGAACTGTATGTCCGTGAAAAAAAGACAATCACAGAAACTGCATTGCCATGCCGGTAGCAGGAGAATAAATGATTAGAATAATATTTGTAATGTTTAACATCGCAACAGTTAGAGCACATCCAATCAGTTAGATGAAGATGGTTCACATGCCGTATTGCTTGTTTGAATGGTATCCTTGTTGGTCATTAAAAAATGTGTATACATACTACATTGTGTTTCATTTTACAACGAGGATACTGCGATAGCAGCTCCTTTACCTAAAAAATATCCGCTTCCCGTTTCAGAATCGCAATTTTAAGATCAGGCATGCTATTCTTTTTTGCATAAGATTTGAAGGACGGTATAATCATTACTGTCTTCTGTACAAACCTGTTATCTAGAATTGTCACGTGACCAGAAGGAGCCCATGTTGGGCGTTCGATTGGTCAATATTTATATACTTGGAATCGCATGCCAAAAATAGCAACGGCGACTCCAAGTATATAAATAATAACCAACCGAGAACCCAACAATAATCATAAATGTAAGGAATGGTGTCCTAATTAATTCAGCGTACAGGTCTTCTATACAGCAGCCGGTATCGGTGTGACGCAGCTTACATCCAGGAAAACCTCTAAGATCATTATTATTTGTGTGTCTACGGAAATTGCTAAATGAAGAACTTCTGCATTTGTTATAAAACGTGAAGATTAGGAGGATGTAGTCCAAAGAATAGATTGCGTTGTCGTGGTTTACAGCTTGGCTGCGATATCTGTATTGCTAAACTCAGCTGTGCGTGCTTTCATGTATATACACCGGAAACACTCGAAAAGAAATATACACTGTAGTATTGCATTTCTAAATAAACTGACCTAAAGAAACAGTGATACATTAGGTCAATATAGTTGCTGCTTTTTTTTTTAAAATTAGGTCCACACAGCTACTTAGTCCCGTTATTTTTTTATTTTTTTTTGTATAGACTTAACTGGTTTTTTTCTGGTTAGCATGACATAAATCCTCGCTTGTTAAAAAAATATATCCTTTAAGCAGTAGCATAGTTCTAATATTCTCTCAGCTGTTAACTTTTGTTCTTTTATTGTCTTCTCAACATGACACATTACTCTAATATCTTCCTACCAGATGTTAGCCATATTCTATAATTGTCCTCTCACCAGAAAATGTTAGTCTTAATATTTTCAGCTGTTGGCTTTGCTGTAATAAGTCTACTACTAGTTGTTCAACTTGCACTAATAGACTCATCCATGCTGTTAACAATGTTTTGTTATTGCCTTTCAACACACACAAAACTAATATCAACTTGATATGCCAGACTAGTGTAATCTTTTCCTTTGGTAGTAGATTCAAGAATTCAAAAGCATATCACCTAAATGTGTCAATAGCATCATGATAAAAGGAAAGTATGTGAATTAATTTGACTTGTATTCTAGGAAAATATACACATGAACAATGACCGTTCATGGAATAAATTATAAAAATGGTCAACTAACATGGCATGACCATGTACAGACTTTGGTAATTGTTACTGCTACAATTGATGGAAGGGAAATAGGACTGCAAAGGAAAATGTGTATTAATATTCACCATGTTTAAACAAGTAACTCGGAACAGAGATGCATTGTAGGATTTGTGTGCTGATGTTTCCAAAGTGGCACACTTACAACCTTAAAGAGTTATGGATTTTATCATCAGTGTATGTTGTCAAGGATCTAAAGGAGAGAAAATATTACTGTTATCTGCAAGAGGTAACTAAGGAGGTATTGGGGTGTTATTGTCAGATATGTCAGGCCAAAATATGCAGATATTGCAGCTAATTTGTAAATCATGACATGGCATATTCTGTTCCTTGGACTCCATCCTGCTGATCTGCAGGAGTGAGTTAAGAACAAATGCAGAAGAACAATAATGATATCAAAATGATTGTTACAATGATCATTAATTAGTGATGAAAGTATATTGCAATCAAAATAAATATGACACAACAATGAGACAAGGGTTAGTGGACAAGAGTAGAACAAATAGTGTAATGATAAAGTGAAGGATGACAATGAGGAAAGTATGGAGACTGAAATAACAAATAAAAAGTAGAAAATAGAGAAAATAACAGAAAGAGACAATGAAGAGGTGCTTGATTGATGATATGCTTGGCTGATAATGATAAAGAGCTGACATGCCAAATATCTCAGTTCGTCTGTAAACTAGAAGCATAACACATGCTAAAACAGCACAATTCTTCTTCTTCTTCTGTTCCATGACATGTGGCATTGGTTATTATGTCTTTTCACAGCCTTCTGTTTCGTGTGAGGTCAATCATTTTCAATACGGTTGTTCTCTCATGACACAATACCAGGTTGTCAAGCATCGTCTCTCTTGGCCTTCCCATATCCTTCTTGCTCTTCAATTTGTTTGTGTCACGTGTTCCAAGCACAAATAACACAAAATGAAATACTCGTATAAGTGCTGGATAGAAATTATAATAAAAAATAAAGATTGTGGATTCAAAAATGATGATTCAACTGAAAAACGAGACAGGAAGCTGAAGATTACAATATGCAAACATAAAGAAATATATTCAGTGAAACAGCACACAGACAGTTTCTGAACTGTGACTTGGATATACACAACTCACCTTTCCCAAGACCATTCTTTTGTTGAGAGCGGCTAATGCTGCAGATGCTGCGCTGCCATCTACAAACTCCACAAAAGCGTAGGGATCATTTCCAGGCTAGAAGAAAATGAAAAAAAAAACACAAATTACATTTAAGAGACATGTAAATATTTGAAGCATATTTTTACCACTAATATGTTGGCATCTAATTTGTTCAAACTTGCTATCATTAAACAAACATAGATAACAGGATATCGCTAGAATTCACATGTGTCAGGACAGTGTCCCATATAAAACGTTGACTCAACACGTCTCCATTTCTGGACTACATTCTGGTGGAAATCTCGAACCATCACCCTGTTACCACAAGACAGATCCAGCGGGAGTGTGAGAACTAACGCGATAAATTCTGTGTGAGGTTGAAATTAAGATCCTTAATAACATAATGAAGAAATATGTAGTTCTTGAAAGTAAATCGCACGTGGAGCGGCTTTGAAGCAATGTAGTCATATGGACTGCATGCTCAAACGTGACCAACATTGATACTAGTAAATTCAAGTAGGAAGCATTATGATAAAATAATTCGTCCGTTTTAGCAGCACCGAATCGTTTTGCAACACAAGTAAACAGGTTTCCCATACTTGACCAACCACATCCCCCAAAAATATGTGATCTCGTTAAGAGTTTTAACCTGTGTACTTAAGTCACTGAGAACGGACCAATCGAACAATGATTATTACAACATCAACGAACATCCCGCACAAGTATTAAAGTATCCTCTGGAACATAAACACAGAACATGTATATTCGTACGTGTGTTGTAAAGCTATTCGGTGCTGCTAGAACGGACCTGGTTCAATTCCCGTCAGCTGTAAGAATTATCAACATCGATACTGTAACACCATCGGATGCTTGCATACAAAATGTTGGAACATTTCTACATGTACACATTGACACCCTCTCAGTGTGAGCTTTTTCGCAAAACATTGCATATCGATGAGAGTTGGAGTCTTCTTGTCAGAAAGAAAGTTCTGGAAAAACTCCCCATAAGAAATATGAGCTTCACACCTTGTACTTTTTGAGATTCATAACAAACAACGATATAAAACCCTGGCTTTAGTGAATGAATAAATAAATATCACCTTTGTGTACATACATCTCAAATGATTATGACTACAGAATAGTTAGGAAAAACTTTAGACATAGATGTAATTCATTTGATGTCAATGTGTTAAAGAGATGACAGATGTCATGGTCAGAAAGTCACAGCTCATCAAGAACCTACTAGATCTCTATGGGGTGGCTCTGATGAGTTTTCAGAGAGACGTAGTAGATATAGCCCTCCCCCCCCCCCCCAAAAAAAATATGTGCTGAAAATACATGTATCTGGCCAAACAGTATCAATAATGAATTATAAATGGCAAATGTGAGGTTATGCAACAAATACTATTTGTAGTACAAATAAAATAAATAAAAACATTTCAAAGAATTATATATATGTCTTGCAATATGATTAAATTCACATATGAAAATAACTGTCATCCTACAAATAGAAAGTACATCCCTCTAAGATTGTTTTCTTATGATACAGCTATTGTCCTATAAAACATGATTTTTAAAGTCGGCCAAACCCCCTCCCTATAGTGGGACACGAAGGGAGCAATACCAGAGGGGCAAGAGTAAAATAATGTCTCAAGAAGAGGTCACTTGCACAAAAGGTCGAAAGTCACTGCTATAAAGACATCACAGAATATCAAAAAGTTCGCTAAGTTAGCAAGCAAAAAATATATATGTACAGTTTCATTTGACGAATACTACTAATTTTTTATATGCTACATCTTCACATATAAAATATCACAACATGATACGCACAGATTTTAAGTGGAGCTGGACAGACACGTGTTAAATGTTAGATCTGAGCGATCTACAAGATGAATAGCAAATATCTTACCAGAAATTGCACTACTAAACTAGTGTTAGTTTATTTTCTGTACATTTTCTGGAAAGAATCAACACTGATTTTCAATCAAAACTCTCAGCATCTGCTCCATTCATTTGCTGCTAAGATGTCAATTTGATACTAATATACAACTCTCAGCATCAAAACACTTCACCTGCTGCTAATATCACAATGGGATACCAACTAGGATAAAACTCAACATCAACTCCCTTAATTGTAGCTAATACGGCAATAAGGTTTAAAGTTAAATTATATATTAGATGTCTGTAGCTGGAGAATTGAAATAAGACCGACATAATATGGGCAGTCATTGATTTACCACAGATGAAGAGACATGGCGTAATAACGTGCACACACAGAATGGCAGAAATGGGGATGATCAGGGATGATGGGAGAAAGTTCTCTCTTGAAATATTCGAAAATCACATAATCAACATCGGACTGGGACTATCAGCCTGTATATTCATGGATAGCATCTGAAAAAGATAGCGGGGCACTTACGGCAATACCCTGAGTGCCATGATGATGGTTTACATTTAAAAGAAAATCAAGATGGAGTATTGTTGATGTATACAGCGGATATCCAAGGTTGCAAATGGATCGTGTGTTGACTGTGAACATTGCGATTGATCACAACTTTGTTTTGTGATTGAGAAGGTATTAAATACCACTAAAATACGACTGGTTGTGTGTTGTGCAGAGAAGTGTGTTTATCCAAAGAGCCATAGCAACAATAAGCATGCATACGCTTCAACAACTGCTAGGGGAGAGTTTAGCCATGAGAACTGCTTCGTCTGTTCATAAACCAACAACCAGTAACCATTAGACTTTGCAAACAATACTCTAGAATTTCTATAACAGGTAATACTAATAAAATTGATAAGTTTTTATTAAAAACAATCCAAAAATCATATTAATATTATAATTAATGAAGGTTATATATATATAATCTTACGCAAGTCCTCCCTGCATATTTGAATTAACTACAAATATTGTCATCGAATTTTCTAATCTGGAACTAGAAATGCATGACTTCTTTTCTAACATTAATGTTTAAAGGAGTTAAAAGATAAGTGTTTAGAAATATGATGATATAACGAGAGAAACAGAGTATGTGCATATGGAAAGAAGGGGAGGGTGCGTGTGTTCCACGCTGTTTAACCTGCTGACAATTTTTTTCCTCGTTCTCTAGCAGAAGTCAAACGCTGATATGGATTTCAAGAAGGAACTGTGCTGTGTTCACCAGCCTCAAGACAATGTCGTAGAGCGTATACATCACATCTATTTCAGATGAACATAGTTTTCTTTTTGACAAGTGCGAAGTTCTGTAAAATATGTTCTGTCCTTTCTGGAGATTGTCCACAGGGTCAAATTGTTGCGTCGCCACCTCCAAACTTCCTGGGCATGTGGGTTTTTTTTCAGCAAGTCTTTGTGGGCCGGTTCTCAATCTAAAAATAATTGTTCCTTTATTCCACGTCTGTAGCATCGTCTTTGTTGGCACATGAGTTGAGTTCCATTCCATGTTTATGCAGCTTTTGATAAACGGAATTCATTTCTGGAAATGACACTGAACCATGTATCTGTTATTGTTGAGTTACTTCCACTTTTTGCTAGCTGACCTTTTTTTGTATTTCCCCTGATTTGTGAGTGGCATGTAATCCACTGGAAAAATATTTCTTTTGACAATGAAGGCTAAAGCTTTTTTTTTTTTTTAAATAAGAAATTGAGACAAGACATTCATTTAACGTATAAGTAAGGCATGGCTCACATTGCAAAATATGTATAACTAAAGATGTATGTTGGAGGGATTTCCACTAGAAGTCTCACTACACTGTCATATCATTCACTAGACGCACACTACTGTATGGCTGGTAGGGCACTGGTAAGAACCGCATACCTCTCTCATGAGGACATACTATAATAACTAGTATTACTTTAGTGAACCCACTAAATTAGAGAGATAAATCTATATCAGCGTGTCAAAATACTTTCACCAAACTATTCTGGTTATGTGTGCGGATCGCATCCACACTTCGTTAAGCGTAGGGGTGGGAGCTTAAGTTGGGTAACCACACTAAATTAAAGAAATCAATATTAGAGGTCAAAAGACTCATAAACTAATCTCTGTTTATGTATGAGTGGCCACACTAAATTAGAGGGATAAATGTATATTAGCGTGTCAAAAGATTTCCACATACTAATTCCAGTTTATGTATGATTATCCGCTCTAAAAGAGACAGATAAATCTAAGATATGTGTGTTCAACTAAAACATGTCCTTGCTATAAAAGCACGTTAGGAGCATGAAGACATCATCACACACTAATGAACAAATTATTATGTGGCCATTCTCTGCTTATGCTTAGTGTCTAGTACAGGCAGTCAACAAAATGGCAGTGTATATAAGAATCCGTCCAAATTGGACCAACCAGAAGTGATTCAATATCTTACACATGATGTTGACCAACCAACATTCATCAATGCAGTGTGTGGTGGAAAATGTGCGACAGGGACACCAGTGGAGGACTGAGCAAGAATGGGTACTATACCTAAATAAGGATCTACAATTTACTTTTCTTTTTAAAAAACCCCAGCCTAATCTGAAATTTGTAGTAATTTGAGACGTCATCCTATCGCATTATTCCTAGTTACAAAATGACTGCCATAATCCTGGCTCTGCCTGTAAATTCGTTATTACCGTTGCAAGGAGTGTTCCCAGAAGCAAAGATATACACAGGGGACAAACTATGATCTTAACTACAACACTGCGGTAGGGATTAGCTGGAGCTGCAGTGTTAAAAAGCAGATTGAGCTGTGGAGTAAATAATAAACACCGGGTTTGCATTTAGCATTTAGCATTTAACGCCAGGGAAATAATCAATAAAAATACTGAACACAATTTTATTCTCCCATTTTTAGTATACTTTTCAAAAAAATTAACGCAACATTATTTCAAACATATACGGAATTAATGTTTCAACCCTGACATGAACAAACTTTCAGACTTAACTAAACCGAACCCATCTTCAGTCCTTCCCAACTACCCATTGACACCGTTAATTACTGGAAACAGGTTTGAGTGTGCGCCGTCATCTTGCACACAGGTTGCCATACCATCATGAAAGTGGCGAACAATGTTAGTGAATTTTTCAGGACATTCAAATTTAGCCATGATCTTCCATAGTCCTTCGTGATTTACAGTATGGAATGCCTTATGCGACAAATGTGATGTAGAGATTAATGTTCTATTCAGGACACTTTTCCTGTAGTTATCTGGTAGTGAATATCATGTCAACCATAAACATGCCTTGTTGGAAGACACGGTGGCTCTTTGGGAGGAGACCTGTTTCAAGATGAGCTTGCAGTCTATATAAGAGGGCCTTACCCAGGTTCATCCTACTATAGAGAGCAGAGATATCACCTCAATGGTTGTGGCAAGCTAGGCGATTTTATTTTATTTTTTAT
Source organism: Meghimatium bilineatum (assembly GCA_034231615.1). Lineage (NCBI taxonomy): Eukaryota > Metazoa > Mollusca > Gastropoda > Stylommatophora > Philomycidae > Meghimatium > Meghimatium bilineatum. The sequence continues at coordinate 88,486,753 of CM067299.1, forward strand.
AGATGTATGATGCAATCATCCTTAAAGTCTTGTGGTATCGTTTCCAGGTTCCACATTATCTGGAAGAGCTCTGAGTTTAGCAGTCATAACATGGACAATGACAGCGTAAACTTCTGCTGGAAGGAAGTCTGGATATGGCGCTTTTTCTACGTACACACAGTTTAGATGGCTTTCACCTCCTCAAGGCAAGGGGGCTCCGATAATGTTTGGTTGATTGGTGTTTGCGTGATGCACTCAATCGCTTCGTCGCTGATATTAGAGGAACAGTTTAGTACATTTTCAAAATGTTCAGCGTTTGATAGTTTCCTCTCTGTCAGTGGTGTAGTACACAAGAACGTTTAGGGAAGGGTGACAGGTAACTAATGATCCACGGCCAAGTCAGGCACATGTTGTGACAGAAGAAACACAACGTAGAGATGGCTGCAGCAATAGGGGTTTACCGTTGCTGTAGTTTGTGTTTGCTAGCTGATCAATTGAAGAAACCAGAATTAGAAGGTGTGTTCTCACTGGATACCACGGTTATTGACTGAGCACCATATGGAAGAACAAATGGGATGGAGTTTTTGCAGCGTTACCATGCGGAGGGTGACGCATTTCTGTCGTAAATCACACAACGAATTATGGTGTTGCCAGTTTGAGACAAGCAGCCAACATGTAACTGAAACTACTGGATCACCAAAGAGCAAAATAATTAAATCATAAATTTCTGCAGGGAATATTAAACTTTGTGCTTCTTTTTTTTTTTTAAACCAAGAAAGAAGAAGAAAGACTGTGGACTTTAAAGAGCCCAGTGTGCACATAAAAGATGTCGGCTACAAGAACACACTAGACAAGCTGCATACAGCCATCAAGAATAAACAACCAAAAATACTGTCGCGCGCTGTCATTCTGTTGCACAACAATGCTCATATACATGTTGCAAAAGTTGCACAGGAAGCATTAGCACAAAAACATGGGGAGTTCTGCTACAGCCTTGACCTATCATTTGTATGGAAGGTTAAAGAAAGCTCAAATGGGATTGTTTCCACTCCCATGAAGATATATATATGACAGCAGTGACCAAATAGTTTAACGAGCAAACTTCTGGCGGAATTTACCAACAGTGGAATGAATGTTTGAATGCCTATGGTGAATTCTGATGATTTCATGGGGCTGTAAATTAGTGGAATGGGGCCTGAAAAAATTTGACAGTTGTTTACAAGGAGATGGTGACAAAAGTTGACGTCAACTACACTATTTTGTTTGCTACACCAATTAAATTGTTTGCATTCGAAACATTATCTAAATATCTGGATAAGAGAAAAATTGTTTTTTCTATGATTTCTACTAAAAATAGTGGCGAGAGGGGCGGGCTAAAATTATCACCTAATTTAAGCAGTGGGTGTCCATGAATTTTTGACAATTGTTGACAAGTGTGTCAAACATTAGCAAAATTAATACGGAATTTATGAACAGCCCACGTGTGCATACATTTTTTCTAATAATTGATGTACTTAATTATAACAACTGCTGATGTACCATTCATAATCCTTGAATAAACCCACTTGGACGGGTTTTATGTGAATATGTCTCGTATACTATCATGTCAAAAGTTCACAAACTAATCTCAGTCCATGTATGAGTGATCACACTTAGAAGAGAAGATAAATATATATTAGCTTGTTGCATTCATGGTTATGTCTAGGTTGTCAGTCAGCAACTATCAACTGGACATATCTGCCATTAATGATGTTCTGATGTGTATACTATAAAAGAATGGCAAAATGTGTGTACACTGCTTATATAGCATGTCATGTGTGTACATTGTTAATGACAGAATCTGTCATTATGTGTATACACTGCTAATATAGAATATGGCATGTGTGTACATTGCTAATACAAGATGTCAAGTGTGTACATTGTTTATATAGAAATTAGTGTGTGTGTACATTATGCAGAATTTCATGTGTGTGTGTGTGTGTGTGTGTGTGTGCATTGCTTATATAGAATGTTGTGTGTGTGTGTGCATGTTCTGGGCTACATCCTACCAATCTACAGGATTTTGATAATGAACTCATATCAATTAATATTAAATATGTGATTGTGTTTGTGTATACTGATGTTGAATATATGTCATGATTGTATATACTACTGCTGTCGAACATATGTCATAGTGTGTTGTATATACTGATGCTGTATAACATGTCATGGCAGTGTATTGTATATATTACTGCTGTAGAATATATGTCATGATTGTGTGTTGTATATACTACTGCTATGTCATGATTGTGTGTTGTATATACTACTGCTGTAGAACTTGTCATGATTGTGTGTTGTATATACTACCGCTATGTCATGATTGTGTGTTGTATATACTACTGCTATGTCATGATTGTGTATATGTTTCTACAAATATCACAAGACATTCTCTTACATACACCCCACACCCGCCCAGATGATGCCATTCAGTACTTAACATCAATAGCCATGCCACCATGTTATATATAATTGTATCTCCATTTAACAGATCTTGGTGTTTCCTGTTCCACCACTCAGTGGGTCTAGTAGGCGAGTACACAAGTGACCTATGCAAGATAAATCTATTTACTGTTATATTATACAGCAACACATGGTGGAACTAGAATATCTATGTGACAGATATGGCAGAAACTGTGAAGTGAATACATTCTGATAGACAATGGTGTGTCAATATATTGTACAGGGAAGTGTGGATAGACTGATAGACAATGGTGTGTCAATATATTGTACAGGGAAGTGTGGATAGACTGATAGACAATGGTGTGTATCAGTGTGTTGTAGAGAGATATGGTATGTAAATATAGACTGCGACAATGGTGTGTGTCAATGTATTGTAGTAGAAAGATTTGTGAATATAGGTTGAGAGACAATAATGTGTGTCCATTATCATCATGTGATTATAGGTTGAGAGACAATAATGTGTGTCCATTATCATCATGTGAATATAGGCTGAGAGACAATAATGTGTGTCCATTATCATCATGTGATTATAGGTTGAGAGACAATAATGTGTGTCCATTATCATCATGTGAATATAGGCTGAGAGACAATAATGTGTGTCCATTATCATCATGTGAATATAGGCTGAGAGACAATAATGTGTGTCCATTATCATCATGTGAATATAGGCTGAGAGACAATAATGTGTGTCCATTATCATCATGTGATTATAGGTTGAGAGACAATAATGTGTGTCCATTATCATCATGTGATTATAGGTTGAGAGACAATAATGTGTGTCCATTATCATCATGTGAATATAGGCTGAGAGACAATAATGTGTGTCCATTATCATCATGTGATTATAGGCTGAGAGACAATAATGTGTGTCCATTATCATCATGTGATTATAGGTTGAGGGACAATAATGTATGTCCATTATCATCATGTGATTATAGGCTGAGAGACAATAATGTGTGTCCATTATCATCATGTGATTATAGGCTGAGAGACAATAATGTGTGTCCATTATCATCATGTGATTATAGGTTGAGAGAGACACTTTGGCTGTCCACACAGTGACCAATGAAAATCACCAGAAACATCAAATGTGTAGTGTAATTCCCATTGAGCCAGCAGGCCTTAAACTTGTGGTTGGTCACACTCACAACAAGCACCCACTTTTTTCCTAAGTAAAGACTTAATATATAGTTGCCTCATTCAGACTATAACAACACTGTGTTAAGTAACTGGGTTAGTTTTCATTTGGAGTTGTCACCTTAATTAACCACTGGTGTTGTTTATCTTCTGTAACAATACATTCGTGGTGATCTATACATACAAAAGTAGACAGATGTTAAAGATAAATTCACAATACAGACATACATATTATTTGTGCGCACAGGGAAGAAGCAACATGTGGTTAGGCAGGATTCATTTCCCTTTGACTTTCCTCAAATGAAATCATAATTATAGGAAAACATTTAATATCACATATAAACCATGCATTCAGGAGAGTGAAGATGCCCAAGATCTTGCCTTTTCTTCTTTCTTAATTTGTTCTTCTTGTTTGTTGGTCGAGTTTTCGAAGTGTTGTTTTTGTCTCCGTCATAACATGAAAATGTTATTTTTGTCTCAGTTATAATATAAAAATGTCTTTGTGTCGTTACGATATAAAAAATAACTGTTACAGAAGCTATTTCTGTCAGTTTTCATTTCTGTCAAGAAAATAGGCACGGATCTTGCGCATCTTCACTCTACTGAATGCATAGTTCATATATGATTGTTTTCCTATAATTGTGATTCATTTAAGAAAAGTCAACGGGAAATGAAGCCTGAGTAACATATATTTGTTAAACTATGAGTCTGACTATTAATAGGATATATGCTAGTAGATTTTCGACGTTACAAGGGTTGATTATAAGCACAAAAATTGCATTTACAGTGCTGAGTTTTATGTGTAGCTAAGCTGGTGAAAACGTGTAGCTGGTTATAACGTGCTTAAGACGATTATAACTCACATAGCTAAAAATATGTACTCATTATTACTTCAAGCCAGCTTCTAGCAATGTTTGCAGTTACAATCAACCCCTGCCGTGACGTCACAAACACAGAACATATCCTAGCTAGAGCTCAGTGCTTTAACCCACCCAATCTACACTCAAACTTTAGTTACACTATATGTGTACTACTTTTCCTGTGACATATTCTTTCCAGAACGTGGTCTTCCTTATGAATTCTATTAACACTCTGAGATTCTGGGTCAGTTGACCTGCAGCAGCTAAAGGCATGTTTTAACAATCTGATATATCACTGCACCTTCGTCGTCTTGGGTGCCCTCTTCCCCTGTTGCCGTTAACTCTGCTTCGGCTAATAATCTTCCTATGCTGTTATGTCTTTTTATATGACCAAAAAATCACAGCTTTCTTGTTAGGATGTTGTTATAGGGCCAGCCTCTTATATACGCTCGTACGTCAATATTGTTAGCATGTATATGAGCGCTTCTCGTTTGCAGAAAGATGGGCGTATCTTATCTATACAGTACTATGGGCTCATCAGTTATTATCATCATGCCACTATTTGTCTCATCCCGTGATTTTTATTTATCACTGTGTTCACAGCCAATGAAAAGCACTGGAAAAGTCAAACAGCATTACTTTAGAAGTGTTTCCAAACGTGGGTCGCACGTCCCACGGGGGGGGGGGGGGGCAATTCGAACAAACATTTTAGGAGATAATTCAATTTTTTAAATATAAAAAATATGTATATGTTATATAGGAAGGAGGGGATATCAGAGTTTTAGAAAGACAGGAGGGGCATGGTTAAAAAAAAAGGTTGAGAAACACCACTTTAGAAGGATGATTTCCGATGATTATTCTGACAATTTTTTTTTTCCCGAGGGACTCGGAAAGAATTGATGTGAGTTAGTAACATTCACACGTGCTCAAACTTATATGAACATGCTTTACACTATTCTGACAGATATACAATGATTTTTGACATTAAAAACAAAACATTAAAAATAAATGTATCAAATATAACGTGCCAATCATTATTATTGTTCATTGTGGCAAGGAGGAAATGGTGGTACATGTATAATAAACAATAGGACGAATGCTAGCTAGCCGGCCAACAGCGGTACTCAACTTACGTAATAAACGTTGTAGGGTATATCTGTCGTATAGACATAGGCGGGCCTGTACTCCATAGACAATGTCTCACTACTGGATCTAGATTCTTCTTAACACTACAAATGTCATACAGAAACCACCACAACACAGAATGTCTCACTGATACGTGGCAGATTCCTATTTCAAATCCACCGCTGCTGCAGGCCTCATATAAAATAAATACTAAATTCCAGCCGCAGTTAAGACACTCGGCGACGTCCACAATCCTTACAGACCAGCAATCATACAGCTAGTGATATTATACGTAAAGCAGAACCTGTTATTTGTATTGTTTTAACCCTCGCTTCGTTTTACACTAATGGCACACCGAAAGCACACGTGCTGGAGTATAAATGATTAGCCGTCGATATAAATATTGTTATACCGGCAGTGTTTTAGCGCTGTGCCCGGATTGGTTCAGCCTGTCGACTAAATGTAAGGATGTGTAGGGTGTGGATACAATAAGTGTCAAAGAATGTTTTTGATGTCAATGAAAAGAGAAATCAGAGTGGATTTTGTTTATAAAAACTGAATCAATTCTTGTGTGTGTAACAGCTACGTCATGTCATATAATATAATATGGAGGTTCTCAAAATATAGTTGGCTCGACATGTAATGTAAAGTTTCCCTAATTCAACTCAACACATATCATACTGTGTTATTGTTGTACATCATTAACTGCACCTTATTTGCGATACCTCATATTACATGTTGACAACGGAACATGGTCCCCCCCCCCCTCTTCCATCGTTTTGGCAGAATACTATGTCGGTACTGAGGAATGATAACGAATATTCTAATTTTGAACATTATTTATTTTATATTTTGATTTTACGTTTTGCATACACAACCAAAACTGACGATATTCCTTTAACTACATACCATTAATTTATAGTTCTGTCTGGTAGCTATGGACACTTTCGACAACCGCTGATTGAGAATTTTCTTCTAATTATGCTGCGTTCGTTATAAAACTACCACGGATCTCTCTTATATCAGGACAATGATACTAATAGATTTCCAGCAGGATGTAGCCAATAGGAAAGTATTGAGTTGTGTCGTCGTTTTTATTTGCACCAAAGGCCAGAAAAATTCACAACGGACAACGGCGTTTTTAGCTAACACGTTCAGTGTTTCTACTACTTAAAATAAACGGTGGACATCTGGAACCATATCGCTAGTATAGTAAGCCAGACATACAAGAGAAATAGTTTTTGTAGCTTAGCAGTAGTTTGTTTTTAAATATAATACCAATAGGCGATTTGAACAATTGGAAAAATTGATATGAAATTACTATATATATATATATATATATATATATATATAGTAATTTCATATCAATTTTTCCAAATATATATATATATATATATATATATATATAAGAAATGGATATAATATATTTTCTCATATGCTTAAACGTATACTTTTGCTCAATTTTAGACAATTCGTTATTTATTTGAACATCGCATTAACAACCAATCAAATGTTACTAAATTTTTTTTTTAATTTTCAAACATAAGTGGGATGCTTCTAGCAACATAAACTATTATAATTATTTAACCAGAAATAGATCTCTTGGTAATTATGTCAGCATATAGTCTTCTTTATCTTTACGCTATCCCAAACGTAGAAGGCTTATTGTCACCAAAGCAGGCCGCGATGTGTATCAGCTGCAGGTTTCCGACGACACACCTCATCAAAGCAAGACACGATGTGTATCAACTGCTGGTTTCCGACGACACACCTCATCAAAGCAAGACACGATGTGTATCAACTGCTGGTTTCCGACGACACACCTCACCAAAGCAGGTCGCGGTGTGTATCAACTGCTGGTTTCCGACGACACACCTCACCAAAGCAGGTCGCGGTGTGTATCAACTGCTGGTTTCCGACGACACATTAACACATATCACGATACTCTAAGAACCGCAAATCTAGTCACGTGTAGACTTATTCAGACATGTTCTCTCAAAACTACAACCCGTCCTCACACAATTCCAGCAGTGTTTTACTCTTATCTATAGCAGTTATTGTTGACAACTGTATAAAGCCAAAAGCTAGTGCACTCAAACGTCGATTTGCAGATAACATGACTCGATAGACATGTCAAGTGCAGGATGGACACGTAAATGCTCTAGCGTGCCGTTAGCTACATTTGTTACCATGATTGTGTTCCGAACTTAGTTCTAGATATTATCTGTCTTCAGTAACACTAATTCACATTTGGTGCACACACAAAAATAAATGTGATTAACCAGTGATCGGGGATCTCCCACGCGTAGTAGTTCAGCCGTTCGTTTTATGCTCAGGAGGTCGTGGGTTCAAACTCTGCTAGCTGCGTCTAGTTTAGAAAGTTTTATTATTCGGAGATCTATGTGGATTATATTTTGAAGCTGAGGAGTTACGTGCTATGATTGGTACTTTTAGCATACGACGTAGTTTCGTTGAGAGTGACGGATTACATATAGAGTAAACCACGAGTACGATGATTACAATCATTCATGCCCTTTTAAACTAGCGATCCACAGGCAATAAATAACACAGGTTCCCAATTTTTTTCCTGCCGCGACCCCACTTTAGTGAAAGCCAAAGTGAACCGCAACAACTATACATTTAAAATAGGATTTTAATAGGATAACAGAAAACATGACGAGCATTGATTTTTCAGCATAATATAATTTTAATTGGCATCATATTTGATGCCATAATTACTATTCTAGAACACTATTGGGTAGTATAAAAGTTTCAAAATCCACGATCGAGCACCCGTTAAACTTCATGCAATTCTCAACATGTAACGTGTTTCTTGTTTTGGGTTTCAAATGAAGATAGAAAACACTCTCAAAGAGATGATGGTCTTTTGTATCTTTACATCGGCTCTGTGGTGATGTGGTACAGAGTGCTTCAGTGACGGCCAAAGTACAGAGTTCGGTCCACACCACAGGCTTTTGTGCATACGGACCGTTCAGAAAGCAATGGCAAACTACTGAACGTATTTATATTCCTGGAAAATCACTACAGCCAAAAAATGCTGAGTTGATGGTTACTTCCTGATATAGGATACACTATAACGGCTTGAAAGCAGACCAGTGTAAACTTTCAAATGTAGTATGACGCCCTCAAAATTGTATAGATCACACACATGTTTGCCAGTTAAGGTTTTACGGAGAAAGTACCTAGCCCATTTACACTAACATATCCCCTGTTTATAAATTTCAAAGAGAAAGCAGGCAGTACCAATACGTTTTGAAACACGCACAGCTGCAGGAGGTGCAAGAAGTTGGTTTAATACACATCTGACTGCCTTGCGGTCTTCTCTCATCCAGAGATCCGTAGGTGTTAAACTTCCTTGATCTCCTGGTCAGCTAGATCCATCGCGCATGACGCCAGGTGATCTGCTCTTTCATTGCCTGGAACACTCACATGTCCCGGAACTAAAATTAAATGTAGCTACTTTCAACCTTGCTTTTCTCCAGACCTCAATCCACGGTTTACGAACGAGACTCCACCTCCATTTTGTGCTTTCCTAATCATATTCATTCAAGATGCAGAGCTGTGTTACTTTCTGTGTGCCTACCCACTCAAATTTCCTTGTCACCGCCATATTCTCCGTATGAGTAGCATGACATACAGCAATTGCTAAGCGTAACCACAAGCGTAATTTTGTACTTCAAAACACGAAAAACCAGTGGATTCCTAGTACGTGTCTGCTAGTCAGCGGACCAATGACTTAACAACATTACAATACCGCAGCTCCATGATAGAGATTTTCTATGAATTCAAGATGTCAAGTAATATGTTTCAATTTAATTTATTGTCATTTGACCTTCACCTTGAGTCTACCCGACATCCGATGTTCTCAAACATCTAAATATTTCCTAGATGTATACTTCTTTGACAGGATACAAATGGCAATTATCTTGAAATTCGATAATATTTGTTCCCTTTCCTTAAAGTTTCAGGTTAAGACTATGCGTCAATTACAGAGTTCTAGATACGACTTTGTGAAGGGCGGGGCACTAAAAATAGATTTTCACATCGCTACGGAGCGGTGGGAAGGGGCGGTTTACTGTCATATTTTGGAATCCTTTTTTTTTTTTTAAATAGATTCTTCTTCCGAATGGTTGAGGGGGATTACGCACATGCTCTGTTTGTGTGAGGGACTTAGTCAATTCCCTGTGTCCACTGAGAACACAAATATCCAAACTTCTTATGTTACGGGTTAAAGTTCATGTTTTCAAATTGTGGTATTAAAACGTTCAGACACATATTGAAGTGCCAAAATTTTTTAATATTTTTTAAGGGGTGGGGGGGTTGTTATCCAATAAGAGAGGGAGAAAGTATGGTCTACTGAGACAGCACTACCAGGGAAAATAATTTATGAATGATTCTTGTCATCTATAGAACAAGCTGATGGGTTCTGTGGATGACAAGAAGCCAATCACAGAGTTCGTTGTAGCTTTTGATACTGTAACATGATGACTGACAGAAGAACGATAGTATTTGTAATTGACTGTTTTAACCGACGGCTCAAAAGTAAATCCTCGTCGACTTCAAATCAGACTCGACCCAGTGAACCCGTGATTCAATATATCATATATTATCCGTTGAAGGAGGATGCACAAATCTGCGTTGGGCTAGACAGACTACCAGGACGTCATTAATAACACATTAACCAATACTAATGCACAAACGACAAGCAGTTTTAACCATACTATAGTTCAAATTGGCATACGATTCTTCTTCTTCTTCTTTCGTTCACTTGAAACATGTCTATATCTGTAATTCTGTCTCCTTAATAAAAAATCACTGTCTTTTGTAGTTCATACAGTGTCCCATAGAGTTTTGATTCCAGTGTTGTTTCCTCTGGCCAATATGTCTGCCTCAGCGTTTATTGACATGTTTCCATTGTGTTTTGTGCGTGGCATCCTGATTATCTGTGCGCCTTTTGGCTGGATGCCTCCGTCTTCAGCACTCTGCTTACTTGGGCAGGACTATGGTCCTGCTCGAATGGGACTGCCCAACCAGTCTTAGTTTCCAGCCCCTTATGGCTGAACTAAGCCCCATCACCACTGCAAGGTGCTGGCCTTGATGGGTGGCACACGATGAAACCCGTTTTCTTGCCGTTCTCCTTACTTTTCCAGCGTTGCGTGCGTATCCTCTCCCCCCCCCCCCCCCCATCAAAAAGCGCAAGTGAGCATATGTTAGGCATATATTAGACAACAGTTAAGTAAGATTAAGCGTGGAGAAAAAATATTTCAGGAAAGAGAATAAGAGACAGAATATGACTATGATTGACGCATGATATTGAAGACCTAAACACGGCACTGGGAGAGACTTGACAACTCGCATCGAACAGGGTGGAGTACAGAATAGCAGCGAGGACAATTTCTATAAATTACAAGTCACATAGACAGACAAAGAGAGGCACACACACAAACATATATACAACGTTGTATTCAATCGATGGTATATAGATGATTATCACTTATGTAATAACAATTGTGTTTCTCGGCAGACAGCAACTCAACATGTCTGCATTTCTCTACTTCTTTGCTCCATCCTTGGATAAAGAAGCTGACAGGTCAGTTTCTATCTCCCCACTCAACTGTCCACAAAAACAAGATAAAAGCCTGTTTGTGATATGCCATAGAGACTGTCGGACACGCCATTAACAACTTACATGCTCTAATAAACTACATTGACACAGCTCTGCGTGATAAGCTCAGTTTCTGTGAACAATAAGCCTACAATTAATGTTTGCGCTTGAATCATCCACTGCTTTATTAAAAACTTGCAATAATGCATTCCTCGACTTAACTGAAGAAATGTGGAATCTAACAAAAGAATAACGCCAGAGTACGCTGGAATCTCGCTTGTTCTTCGAGGATGTCTGCCCTATTTCTGTAACTTTAATCAAGCATGGAAAGTTATAATGGTGTACAATTTTAAATTTTTGCTACGGTCATAAAATTGTTTCATAAAATCAGGGAAGATGCTGGAACTATTACCCAGGTGGAAGGGAAATATATGTAGAAAAAGAAAATTGAGTTGTCGATATCCAAATGTTGCTTAGTAGTCTACTCTTGGCAGCACAGTGATATTCTTAAAAAGTGCAGGTCTTCTGAAGTTCACGTAGTGTTCCCTTGACAGCGGGGTTAGTGACTATTAAGAGTGTCTGTAAGAGTTGAAACGGTGTAATGTGTATCTTAATTACATTGAAAATCAAAAGTGTGACTGGCTAGCATTGGCAGTCCTTTAACGATATATAAAAGAATAGAAACGCAAAGCATGGCAGATTTACAAACCGTAGACGATTAAGACGAAATTACAACAGAAATGTCATTAGGAAGCATGAGACCGGGTCGTGCAAACGACTTTGTTGGGAAAGAAAGTGGTGGATATATAATGTTCACAAATACCAGTAATTTAATATAATTTAAACTTGCACTTCGCTTTGTGGTGGTTTACTGATTATTTTGTTAATATTGATTTATCAGTACTAAATATTACTAAATCCCACATCCCTTTATTTTCTGTATAGGCGTGAGAGATCTACGAAAAATGAACAAATTAAACGAATACTAAAGGAACACTATAAACAGAAAATTCGGTGCCCCCCGTTTATATACGTATACCTATTGATTTGAATGGATAAATTAACGTATACAAATTGAATTGGCTTGTGTCATAAACCGAGTAAAATGAAGGTGTGTTAAGAAATACGTGACTGATTTGTATGACGACACAGACCAAGCAGTTCGTACTTGTTACGAAGTCCACAGTAGATGAAACCAAGCTCTTCTAAATAATCATGCATATCTGAAACAGTGTCTTAACTTTAATGATAATCATTGGTCAACATGTGTCGCCAACCAATGAAAGGAACGGAGAAAGATCAGCAATACAGTGCCGTCGTTTGGGATCACAGCGCAGCCTATTCGAACGTTATACTCTACGAGAAATTGACAATGAAGGAGAATTATGTGACAGAAAATACAGAGAACAATTTTTAATAAGAAACAGTTGTACCATATGATACGTGGACTTCGTTAGAATAGACCTGAGTGCTGCGTCACTTTCATAGGCTACTTTTGCCATTGGTCATTTTCCGTATGCTCTATGTTGCCAGCCAAAGAAAAAGCACGACAAAGACTGATTAACCAGTGACTTGAATGGGGTAACAGTCTGGCATATTTAACAAAGATCACGTCTCCAAGTACAGTTGAATAAGATAAGAAAACGAAGAAACACAAACATCGAGAAACAGGCATGACGTGTGTGAAGTACTGCCTATTTTTGGCGTTGATGTCTTTATAGCTAGTCTTTATCGGATAACAGTATAACACACAAACATTGTGTATACAGACCGCACAACTTTCACAATACAACTGTTGCAATTTAAAGGTTTTATTTAAATAATCTTCACTTTAAATAATAGTTCGCTGTGGTTACATGTATCCGAAAGGGAAGCAAACAATAATCAAATTGCACTATAACAACTTGGTTCCGACTGACCAGATATGTATATAATAATAAAATTTCACTATGTACAGTAAAATAATAATAATAATAAATATAATTGAGAATTTTAAAAAGTGTTGCTAAACAAGTAAATGTGTTATAATCTTATATGTTATATAAGGCGATTCCACTGAATTGTGACCAGGTTTCTTTCAAGCCGTGGACAATTCCCACAAGTTATATGTAAATTAAACAAATGTGAACAGCGTTAAACACAATATATACTAAAATTGTTATTGGTGGATAGAGGATTAATGTCTCCTTTGGTGAGGAAACTCTTTTTAAATATAGATAAGTCCCCATTGGTTATATAGAATTGTGTATGTAGACATGATTCCTTGTCAAAAACAATACTGCAGGGAACTGTCGACGGGGGGGGGGGGGGGGAGGAGAACAAATAAAGGCATGGACAGACAACATCAAAGAATGGACAGGACAAGATATGTCCACACTCATCCGCATCGCTGAGGATATAATTCGCTGGAGGACTCTTGTGTGCTGAAGCATCCAATGCGGAACACCTGCGACCATGAAGGGTTACGGGTTTATTGATTGATTGATATAGAGGTACACAAAATATTTCAGATTGAAGTTCAAGCTATGCTGTCACAACAATGGACGCATTGATGAGGAACGCTCTTTTAACCCCTGACGCAAGGTCACCTTAGTTATATCAGGGTCTACGGCCATAGGCAAATAAAAGAGGTCGCAGTTCAATTAATTCCCCCACTACTTCCAAGGAGATTGGATGAAATTGGTGGATCTTATTTCCAACAAACACATGTCAGATAAAATTATGTGATCATCATCATTTAAAAATAGAAGCAACATTCTCCAAATGCTAGCACGTGAGAAAACAAAATGGAATAGAAAATTTTTGAGACCTTTGTTGTGAAATTGAATATAATTAGATACTGCACTCATGAAACATGTAACTCAGTCCAGTTCAGAAAGCAACATCGATATATAATAATCAATGGCAGAGAAAATCTGACAAACAAGAGAGGGCCACTAACAAAAATAGAAAGCTAACAGATTAAAAATGACTTGGCGGGCCAAATGTTGCCCCCTACCCTACAGCACTGTGATATTGAATTACCTTTGGTTTAAGTAAAAATGTACCGCTTATGGTTAGGTACGCTCTCTTCAACTGAAGAAGTTAGTCCAGTTTGGTTATATAAGAACATTTTAACTATTCAACAAATATTGGAGGTCGCAATTCTGGCTATCCAGTCACCAAGACCTCCGGACGATAATAATTATTGAATTTCCTATGCCAGTCATTACGACAACCAGGCACTTTCAGACTCATTGTAAGAGAGGTAACAAGTTTTATACCAACCCGCACAAGTAGCAACCCCTGATATTAAACGTGTCACTAATTACAGACATACTGGATCACATCATTAAAAAAAAGAAATAGGCAGAGTATTCTATTCAGGATGTAGGGATATTCTAGGCAACATAAATATGTATAGTAGTTTGCCACTGCTTTCTGAACGGTCCGGAGGCACAAGTGCCTGCGGCGAGATTTGAACCCGGAACCTCTGCCGTCAAAGACGAGCTCTGTACCTCGTTACCACAGAGCACATTAAAAACGCGTTACTATTAAATATACTGATGTCGAGTAGCCGTGTAAAAAAAGCATGACAGAAGTTCCTCGTATTTGTTGTGAGATACGGAGTAAAGCATAAGCTACTGCAATCATGAAAAGGTATGCTTAAACTCATGCTTTGGTGCTGACTGGTTGGAAACAATGAAAATTGGACAAGTAGAACATTCCAACTATTCATATCCAGCAGAAGGCCAATGGTCTATTGGTATGCTGGAGACCGGAATGAGTATGCATAACATTGCCACCAAATCGCTATTGTACGTCTCAATGAACGTTAACGGACCATTGTCAAATCCCAGGTAGACTTCAGAGCAAGCAACCAGGAGTGTCAACTCCTGCACAAGAAACCATATTGTACTGTTTCACCTAGGAAATCATTTCATCCCGACAAGTCAAACATCAAGGGCAATAGTGGTTAGACGTAAGAAGCCTCTAGAATGAGTCATACAACGACTCATCGAGAGGCATGCTTTACTGCAAGTCATTATTTCAAACATGACTCCTAGACACTGACGCCATGTGAAATGAGCAGATACATACATGTTTAGATGGACTAGATTGCAATATAATAGTCCTCACAGACCAGTAGATTCAATATATGCTTGGCTGTTGAACAGTTCGAAGCTGCTCGTGCAGGATGCCACACACCAACCCAAGCAATGGGAATATGCTTATCTGATATATGTTATAGTGCCTGCCCTGTGACAGACATTCAGACAGGTAACAGTGTAAGGCCCTAAGCCTCGAAAGGGTTCATCCCCAGCTACTTGAAGTTATTCGCAATTGCCCAGAGGAGGCATGAGAATGCTGAAGGTATCAAACAACAAAAAAACTGGAAGTCGAATATATCTTAAATGAAGAGCAAGTAAAATGCATGTTGTTTGCAAGAAACCCCATCTCAACAAGGATCTAGCTTTAAAAATAAGGGGCTTCCAATGCTATCAATCAGATTGAAAAAACAGACGAAAAGCTGATATACTGACGCTGATTAAGAACAATATCAATGCATGAAAGAACCAACGGACACCCCCCAATTCTACTCCAGACCATGGCATACTACCTCTACACCAGATTTGGCATTCCACTCACCAAATTTGGAGTGGAACATCAGTCATGTTGTTAGAAAGCAGCGACCACAGTTCAGTCTTTTGACTGTATATAGTGAATATATTAAAGATATCAGCATTCTCTCTAGGTGGAACTATAAGAAGGCAAACTAGAAAATGTACTGACATTACACCAGTGTACTAGCCAAAGACTATGTACAGACAAAGATATCAATAAGGTAGTCAATGAATTCTGTATATTACAGGCTGCTCATAAAACCATCCCTAGAGGAACACATAAACACTACAAACCTTATTGAAGTAGTGAACTAGAAATACTGTAAAATGAAGTGGAAACAACCAGACAGCAGAGACAAGAACAATTCAAAGGCACCACAATAAATATCAACAAGCTAAGGCCAAATTTCAGAGAGCCAAGCTATGTCAGGCGGACCTGCTGGAAAGAGAAAAATAGAATAACTTAATCTTGAGGGATACCAGGAAACTATGATGTTGGCAAAACAACTAAATGATGAGAGAACTAGGAGAAATCGAAAGGTCATATTACAAAAAGATTGAAACATCTTCATGGGAAAACAGGCAGCTGACTACTTTGCAGATTCATTACTGAAGGACAACATTAAGATTAGCCCAGAGAAACAACAGGAGATTTGTGAGGAAAACATTGAACAAGATGGAAGCATATCTGATCATGGAGGCACCAATCACACTGATAGAACTGGAGCATGCAGTATCTAAACTGAAAATGAAGACATCACCTGGTGCTGATGGGGTGTCCAACGAAATGATAAAAAATCATGAATATATGTTGGACTACAGGCAAAGTTCCAGAGACCTGGAGGGAAGCAATCATGACAACAACCCTTAAATCAGGAAAAGGACAGCACCACAGTCTCTAACCACAGACCAATCAGTCTCACAAGCTGTCCATGCATAAACTATGGAGCATAACCACAGGTTGCAATGGCACCTTGAGAGAAAAACCTTGTATCATAGAAAGCAGGCTTCAATGCAATGCTACTCTACTGAAGATCAGGCAACATAGCTTTCTCGAGATAAAGAATGAATGTCAAAATAAGAACCTGGTCCTAGCAGCTTGGATAGACCTGAGGAATTTTTGACAAGGTTTGGAAAGAAGGACTTCTAAATCAATTGAGAAATTGCAGCTTTAAAGGTAGGATGTATACAATGGATAAAAATA
This sequence comes from Meghimatium bilineatum, assembly GCA_034231615.1. Classification (NCBI taxonomy): domain Eukaryota; kingdom Metazoa; phylum Mollusca; class Gastropoda; order Stylommatophora; family Philomycidae; genus Meghimatium; species Meghimatium bilineatum. The sequence goes on from CM067299.1 coordinate 88,503,787, forward strand.
TACCTACATAACAGAAGAGTTAGGTCAGCATCAATATAGAAAGTGTAGCACTCACTCTCTTTACTCTTTCACTAAATCAATAAGCTGGTGACATCAAGATAAATGGAGAGCTCTTGAAAGAAGACAAACAACCAACATATATTTGGAGTTACATCTGACAGTAGGGCTTACATGGAAGAAAACACATCAACAAAGGCCAGGAGAAAGTTAGCCATCCTTAGAAAACTAAGTGGAACCACATGGGGAGAATACTTAGTAAAGCTTACCAGCAGGGTATACAACCAAACCTGGAATATGGCTCTACTGCATGGTGTTCAGCATCAAATACTACATTACATGAGCTAGATAAGGTGTAAAACTAGGCACTTAGAGTAATCACAGGGGCAATACAATCAACACCCATAGTAGAGATGGAGAAAATACAGTGAACATAGAGACACAAAAGTGCTAATACATTCAAAAAAAAACGTTTCACTGTATGGCAAGTCATCAAATGAAAGACAGATCTGAAAGTTTAGCAATGGCGCAACTGAAAATAAGTACCCAGTAGCTTTATTCATCAGGCAAATGTCTCCGTAGAAAAATGTCAGATTCGTCAGAAGTTGACAGCCACCTAAAGTCTGTACAGAGCAAACCCCTTGGAGAGAGGATAATGGATTACCTATTCATATCCAAACTGAGGTTAAGGAATTTTATGTGAGAATGAACAGACTAGTGTACAACTAGGATAATTACTCTCAGTCTATACAGATGAGTCAGCAGAGTATGCAGTGCAAAATAGAGAAGCAGGATTATATATATATAATATATAATATAATATATATATATATATATATATATATATATATATATATAGTATATATATATATATATATATATATATATATATATATATATATATAATACCCAAACAATGTTAGGGATACAATTAAAGAACCAATAGTGAAATTCTGCCATAATTACGAGACAGAAATCCTGGCAATCAAGGAGGCAAACTGGAAAAGTGCTGAGTACCAATCTTGAATCACAGCCTTAGTATTCCTGACAAATGCATGATCACTACTTCATGCACTCATATCCAGAAAACTACAGACCTGCAGATACTACTGACCGAACTAGGTGATCATGTTGGGTAGCTATGCAGTGGAAACCATCACATTGTGAAATGCCAGAAAATGAGAAAGCAGATCAGCTAGATAAGGAAGGAGATGATCTAATAATGTACCATCAAAAGAAATAGATGATCAAGGCAATTAGAAAACCAACTCCATCTCAGGATGACTACCAAATCATGAACAGACCAGACCAAGTTGTCATTCAGTGCCTCAGAACAGGACACAACTGTTTCCACAGTCACATGTACACAAAGTTCAAGATTGGCAACATGACCATGTGTACATCTGGACAGACACCTCAGACAGCAGAATATATTCTTCAGGAATGCCATAAATATGAAATATGTTTTGCTTTAAACCCCTTTATGCTTTGCAGCATCAGTGGTAGAAAAGATACCTAGAGATATCTTGTTGACACAAGAGTTATTGACACAAGAGTTGACACAAGTGTTGACGCAAGAGTTGTTGACGGAAGAGTTGACTTAATAGTTGACGCACGAGTTGATGACGCCTTTTTGTATGCCTCATATATATTTGTTTTCATTGATTCTTTTATTTCTGTAATCCATATTTTGTACGGTCTGCCCCTGTATCCATCGTGTCTGTATAGTAATGCTTTTTGAGGGACAATATCTGATAGTAGTCTGGAAGCATGTGAAAACCATTTAATCTGCTGTCTTCTGGTATAATCCAGGATTGGCATCGTGTTTGTTAATTGTCTGAAGTTTTCATTTCTGATTCTGTCTTTTATTGTTACTCCAAGAATTCTATGTAGACAGGTCATTTCTGTTGTTACAAATTTTCTTTTGTCTTTTGTTGTTAGTGTCCACATTTGACATTTGTAGCACAGTGATGATATTATAATCATTTTATATAGTCAACGTTTTAGTATTGATGTTCACATGCTTTTTTAAAATAGCAAACATCTATCCTAAGATCTGATATGCTATATTGCATTTGTGTTGGATTTATTTGTGTTTTTTCCATTTGGTGATATGATGCTTCCACAGTAAGTAATTCTTTCAGCTGTGTAAGTTGTTCATCGATGAAAATAGTGTTTCTTTCTGTTTTTGCGATTACATTACCTCAGTTTTTTCTGTGTTTATCTTCATTTTAAAGTGCCTAAATGTAGTCTAGTTATGTGTTGTTCCTCCTCTGATGTTGATATTATTGCTTGATCATCTGCAAAAAGAAGTTTGCTCAGGAGGTTTTTTATGTTGTCTTCATTGGTGTCAATTTTACATATTTAATTGATATATGTAATGAATAACAAGGAAGATAGGACACATCCTTGTCGCACTCCAGAGTGTATGTATAATTTGCCTGAAAGACCAGCACTATTTCTAACTGCACATTGACTTTCTGTGTAACTACTCTTGCACAGGTTGACTAGGTGTTGTGGGACTCCATATTATATATTTAAATATATATTATTTCGGCTGGCTCATATTTATCTTCCCTGTTTCTCATGTTCTTATATTTCTTTGGTACATGTTTGTACTCTGTATTTAATGATTTGTCATATTCTTGCCACGCTTTTGTTTTGGCATTTTTAATGATCTTCTTAGATATTGATAAAGCTGTCCTGTACTCAATATAATCTTGGGATTTTCTTGCGGCCCATTTCTTGAATTTGTGTTTATCTTTTATGGCGCCTCTGACTTCTTCATTCCACCATGATGTTACATTAGATTTTTTACCTTTATGTTTCATGTATCCACATGTTTCTCCTGCTAATTGCATTATGGTTTTCTTGAATATTTCACATTCTTCTTCAATTGGCTTGGTATTTATTGGTAGCTTTTAAAATTCTTAGAAGATTCTTTGTTTATATTGTTCCATTATATTGGTATCTGAGAGGTTCTTGAGTTTTGCTTGCATGTTTGTTCTGTTCCTTGATCTTTTTTCTATTTATTTTAACTGATATTATTACAGCTTTGTGATCGGTGTCTGCACACATATTTGAAATTACTATTGCATCTCTTATGGAATGTCTATTATTTCTTTTTGCTAATATAAAGTTTATTTGACTTTTGCAGCTATGGTCATTCTATTTGTACCACGTGTACATTTGGCATTCTCTGTGTTTGAAGAAGGTATTTGTTATGAATAGATTGTATTGATTACATGTTTCTATCAGTCTATAGCCATAGTCGTTTTCCTTCTATGAAATTCTGAGGCAAATACAACACTGGCCCAGAGAAACAAAAATGGAAGAAAAACTCTACGGACCTCTGTACGAGTTACAGAACACAGTCAAGAAACAAACTTCAGATGTACACATGTACCAGACAAATGAAAGAAGAAGAGAATAACAACTAGAAATGTAAATAAGCATGCAATACACTACGATCATCACAGAAAAATAAAGCTGAAATGTCAAAGAACATAAAAGGATTGTAAATGAAAAAACATATCATCTATAATATAATAGCTGTGTTCTGTCATCTCCAGAATGCTTTATAAATAGTGCATTTACATACAGAATCAAAATCATTGGTTTCGTGACGTTATTCAAAGCAGACAACATTTTTGTATACAAATGTTAATGATGCGAACTGGTAAACTTCTGTATCGGCTTGTGGTTAAAGTTATCTAAAATACATTATGTTTAACAAATACATATAATTTGCATTAAATGATGGATGAAGATGATCTAATCGCAAGAAAGCGTCAAAAAACAGAAGAGCGAAAAGCTAGATGATTGAGTTGTTAAAGTCAAGAGTCACTCAAATTCGTGCCGCAATGTTGCAGAGCATAGACATTAAATTGAAAGTGAGATGTAAAGAATTGAATCAAGAAACCCTTCAATAAAGACAAACACAACTTGCTATGGATGCTGATTTGCATCAGCTTTCAGCCCAGCTAGAATCACCAGTGCAAAAATAAAATCAACAAGCTATGAATAGAGAATACCAACATGGTCACAGATCCTAGGAAACTGTTGAGCCTCAGATGCATCACTTTAGAATTCGAGAAATACGTCGAAATCAAGCAATTTCAAATGAAGCAGCAAATTTTGCTGAAGATTGTGTTGCTGCACATAACTGTGGAATTTCCGATATTATATGTCAATTTTGTGATGCTAACAATTTTTTGGATGAACATGGGAAGTTTACAAGCTGTTGTTGAAAGGGAAAGATCATACTCCCAAAACCACAAGACATCCATGGTAATAAGCTGGAGTATCCCGAGTTCCTGCACTTGATGCTCTCATAATAGCTCTCTTTCTTTTGCGTCAATGAGAGGGAAAATTATGGATTGTCACGGTCGAGGTCCACATGTTTTAAAAGTTCATGGACAAACTTATCATCAAACTTCTCATATATAAAACCGTATATGAAGTTCCTTAAGGCTCAGTACTGTCTCCAACTCTGTTTCTTGTCTTCATAAATGATATATTTTGTGAATTGCCACAAGGTGTAAGAGCTGCAATGTATGCTGATGACTTGGTGGTGTGGTGTGTAGAACATCTAAGGATCCCCCAACAAAAAAATACAAAAGGCAGCAGACAACATTGCAGCATGGGCAAATAAATGGATGGTAAAGATAAATGCTGAAAAGTCCTCAACAAGACTCTTCAAACTCTCAAAAAAGGACAACGGAGAGATAAGACTTGGAAATGTACATATCCAAACAGAAAACAAGCCGGTGTACTTGGGTACTACACTAGATAAAAGACTGACATGCAGGCCTCACATTGAGAAAGTAGAAGCAAAGGCAAGAAAGAAACTTGCTTTCCTGAGGAAATTGGCAGAAACAGACTGGGGGGCCAATGAGGCAACCTTAAAGAAGGTATATACAGGTGCAATTAGACCAGTACTAGAATATGGATCAACAGCATGGACTTCAGCAGCCAACTCCCATCTACAATCCCTGAACAAGGTACAAAATCAAGTACTTCGCCTTATCACAGGTGCCATGAAGACCTCTCCCATAAATGAAATGGAAAAAATTACAGGCATCACCCCCTTACCATACAGACGAGACACTAAGACCATGGTAAATGCAGAAAAGTACAAGAGTATGCCAGCACATCCAATGAGAACCAGATACGGTGACCTAGCCAGTGGAAGACTGAAGAGGAGCAGTTTTATACGCTGATCCAAAAAACTAAACAAAATTTAAGGAAGAACACCAGACATAACAAGAGAGATAACACCAACACTTTTTCCAGTTCCGTGAGAGCAATACCCAAATCTCACTATCAGAACCACCATAAACAACTACCACACTATGATAGAACTGAATAATCTCCAAAAGAAAACAATAGTATGCAACATGATTGAAGATATGTACCCCAGAGAAGCATGGATACAAGTATATACCGACGGATCAGCAACCAGAGCAGTGATGAATGGAGGTGCTGGCGTGTACATAAAATATCCAGAAAAAGAAAATGAATCACATGTTCAGCTACTGGAATATTCTGCTCCAACTACTCTGCAGAAGTACAGGCTTTAAACATTGCTGCAGAAATAATTAAAAACACAACAAGCCAATGTCAACAGGTGGTATTTCTTACTGATGCTATGTCTGTCCTACAAGCCCTTGAGAGCAATAAACTGCCAGACCTGAAGAAAGCCATTCAAGAAGTTAGCATCCAAAGAAGGGTAGTACTACAGTTGGTACCATCCCACTTTGGCATACCAGGAAATGAAGAGGAAGATAGACTGGCAAAGGATGGAGCAACACAGAAACAAAAAGACCACCTACCAAGAAAAGAGAACCCTAATCAAAACCATTAGGAACGTTGACCACTCAAAAGGCAATTACCACTATCTCAACATAGCAGAGCAGGTTATTATCTTCCACCTCAGAACAGGACACAACAGATTAAACAGCCACTTAAATAGACTGGTCCCATCACCTCTTTGCCCTTGTGGGCAGGCAGCATAGACCGCTGAACATATCATGAAAGACTGCAATACACTAAACCAGTTAAGGGAAGAACACTGGCCCACAGAGATGGATATCCACAGAAAGATGTATGGGAGCACTGAGGAGCTTTCAAATACAGCAGCATTTATTAAGAAAACAGGACTTGCTGTGTAGACATGTCAAACTGCGAACGAGAAGAAGATATATAACAGCCATACAACAAAGTTCCAAAGTTCGCTCCGTTGTATTTTTTGGACAGTACTCAAGCAACAGATATTCAACAAGTGCATGCTACATGCGAAAGAGAAATCCTTGATAAAATCTATTGATTTTTCCACCAACGAAATAGACTAGCACAGTCGTGTCAGCTAATGTGTGATATCGAAACAAGAAAGATTCAGAATGCTGCTCAAACTTGAAGAGGAATCCCAATAGTAAACATGGTCTACAAGCAAGATCGTCAATCTGATCAATGTCACTATAATGAACTAACATCTAACAAGGTTGCAATGGTTTTCATCTTCAAAGATGGAGAACCACCCTTTCACTGAGACATTCACAAAATATTGGTTATGGACCATATTCGATGAATTGATTATGGACTGTATGATGTCATACTCACTTTTGTTACCATTTGGTGAGCCAGGTTGGCAAGCACATTGGCAATGTGAGGTATATCAGGGTATGCAACACAATACTTTTATCCAGACGGAACCCAAACGAAACTAATATTAACTAAAACTTTGAGAGCTTAACCCAAAAGTTGGACAGCAAGCTTTCTTCACAAAATGAATGAGCGTATATTTTAAAATTAAACACAAATTATGCTCCTAAAACTATCACAAATTTGAATTAAAGATTCAAATATCTCGGGTCCTAAATATGTGATAATGACAACTCGGCAAGGAAATTAGAGTTAACACACTATTTAACACACAAAATGGTGATTGCTGCCATAACCAGGGTAAATATGATTTGAAAAATCATATTCAATCTATTCATATTGTTAGTGCTAAGTATACTTTTATGGATGTTAAAGTTGGACACTCAATGCAGACAAAGAAGGATTCACGATTTTGAATTCAAGTGCTATAGACATTTATGAATTAGTTATATAGAACACACAAATATATTCGTCCGGCAGCAAATTAACTTGCAGGTTATCAAGAACCTGCAAGAACCTTTGACAGTGGTGAAACAGCATAAACTTTTTTGGTTTGGACATGTAATGAGACACAACTCACTTCCTAAAATTATTTTGCAAGGGACTGTTGAGTGTGGAAGGAGAGAGGCAAACAAAGAACTGGGGTTGATAACAAAGAATGGTCTGGGTATGATTTTTCCACTCAGAATGGGGACCTCACAGAGGAGATTGGCAGAATCGATATGTGATGACACCCAAAAACCTGATTGTGATAATGCGGAAAATCTTGTAATCCAACCAAAGGAAAGACTTAGAATTACTACATGGCATGTAAAAAGCATATACCAGAGTTAACAACCCACATTGGAAAGCAAAACAAAAGATTAAAAATAGATATCCTAGGAATTTATTAACATTGATGGGCACACCAAGGACATTTTACAACCTAAATCAGTAGGACCATGGTCCTGCTACACAAGAGATCCAGCGGGAATTTGAGAATGAATCTGCTGAAGAAGAATATACTCGCGATAAAATCGAAACTGTAACAGCTTCATTCAATAATTATTATATATTTGTGTGTTGTTATTATCTCTATTTCATCATTAAACTACTTGCAGTTTAACATTGCTCTCATTCCCAATATTTCTCTCTCCCTCTGTTCTATAGTTATAGAAATGAACTCTGGTGTGCATATTAATATATTTTTCTTTGCATTCTCAATCACACTGGTAGCTCTAACAATTGAAATTACTTTTAAGCTATTACTCTGCTATTTGTATGTAAAATTCTAAATTCTCTATCTTATCATTTAGAATAAGACAAAGAATTGGTTCAGAGGGTTCATTGGGAAGACAATGTTCTGGAAAGAATACGTCACATGACACAATCATTCAGTTTACACAGCGGGTTCTATAACTACACCCGTACGTTTTTTCCAGACTTCTACTGTATAAATAAAATTATCGCAACCCTAGTTACATAAAATCAGGGAAAGATAACTAGTGTTGATTTGGCCAGGCTAAAATAGACATTTTTATATAAGAATACATTGTTGTGTGTAAGAAGAATTAAATGTTGCACAGACAGGTTTTTTAACATGGGAAACATAAGCAAATGTAGTAAGTTTAACATTGACAGCTACATATGCTTCATTGATTATAGTAAGGTCTTCAATTGTGTACATCATCAAAAACTTTGGAATATCATGAGACATAGGTTTTATTCTCTACACTTTATTCATTTCATTAAAATGTACCAAGATCAACAAACAGCCATAAGATGGTGAAAATGAGATACCGGTAGGTTCAATAAGGGAAAAAGAGTCAGACAAGGATATGTCCTATCACTATATACCGGTATATTCTATATTTAATCAAAGAACATCATTAGGAGTGTACGGCATGACCAGCAGCAAAACAAATTTGACCCCCTCAATATTGGATGCTATGAAGAAGTCAGACAGAGGTGGGTCATTGCATAAAATAAACTGATACAAATGAAAAACATGGCTGGGATAACACAAAACTATCTTTCCTTAGATTCTGCATATTTTCAATTGCAATATATGGAAGTGAATCTTGGACAATCACCAATAAAGTGAGAAACACGGTTGCAGCATTTTAAACAAAATGTTACAGAAGAATCCTCAGAATACCATGGACCAAACAAGATCACCAATAGGGACATTCTGAGAGAAATGAAAGGGAAAAAACTGGCAAAACAACAAGGTTAGTTAGTTAGTTAGTTAGTTAGTCGTCGGATCATCATCACTGCAAACTGGACACATCCATAGTTGCTCCGATCTCTCCTTGAGTGTATCCGCCATCACACTTCTGCTGACAGTACCGGTCCTATGCTGGTTGACCATCATTCTTCTGCGCCCTCCAAAATGTTCACCTCTAGCAACACCGCATCTCAATCCCTGATCTTTAATCCTAGCCATTGATAAGGAATCATCATCCACATTCGTCTCACTCTCGCGTGTTATATCTCTTAAGGAGTTCAAAACGTCAGCGCGATCCATTGCCCCATCGCCCTTTGCCACAATGAGGTGCAAATACAACAAGGTTATCTCTATAAAATACAATATTTTGGCAATATTAAATGACATAACAGCCTATAAAATACCACAATGAAGGGGATGATGGCAGGGCAACGAAAATAACAGACCACGAAAAAGATGGATGCAAGATATCAAAGACCCCCCTGAACATGACACTCATAGAAGCAGGAAGATTTACTGAAGATAGGCAGGACTTTCAGAATACTGTGGAGGCTGCTATATCCTGTCCAGGATATGCTACATGATGATGATAATGATTTATGAGAGCAAGCAATGTACGGCATAGATAGGGTGAATTGTTTAGTATGTATCACAAAATAGGATTAACACAAAGGTGATTTATAACACTTCACAGTTATAATTATAACACTGATGTGTATATTATTTGACAGCACAAAACACTGCATGGATATACCTATTTATTCTTATTATTTTGTGAAATGATCAGTAACGGCATGGAGCTAGTCGAATGCATAGTCCTATTGAATATGGACAATGAACTGAGGTTCTGTGTGCAAGGTATACACATTTTAAAACAACTTGGTTCAGAATTCAATAAAGAATGAACTGGCAAGCTGCTTTCCTGGTAAAACATTGAGTAATTTATACAATTCCTACACATAAGAAACCATCACACAAAAATGTGTGTCTGTGCACTTTTGCTGAGATGTTTTGTATGAAAAAGATTGGAGAGCAAAGAGATATTGGCTGAAGAGCAACAATCACGACTCTAACAGAAACAACCAAAACATTTTTACAAGACCAATATATGAAAAAAATACAAACAAAATAATGTAATGTACAAAGACAGGTAGCATGAGAGATTATGGAACACATGTGGTGACCAATCACATGTGCCAATATCTTTCCATCTCAAGAGAAACAGATGATCATAATTAGAAAATCACCTACACAAACACATGACGGCTACCAAATTATGAACAAGAGTGAAACATGACATTCAAAACACATTTCAAAATTGACAGCTGAAGAGTCATTATAATGGATTTATAGTCTTACCAGCTCTAGTTATCAGTGGATCTGATACAGTGGTACCCAAAAGAGCATCTCACTGTATAAGAATAATGTGGACGAAACCCGTTTGCTTTGATTTGCCTTCAAATCACCGGATGGAAAGAAAAGGTGTGAAGCCAGTTATGTAAAAAGGAAAGGTATTTCACTTATTTTAGGTTGCATAGAAGATGGAGGACATTTGATACATACACAAAAACGTTTGTAGAATAACAGCAATAATTAAAAACACATCCACAAAGAAACCCTAAACATAAGAAAGACTCCTTAAATGCATAACAAAATCTTTTGCAAAACAACATTAAAGGATCAAAATAATCAGGGATTTTTAAAAGTATTGTTCAATAGGGAATTTAGTTACAAATGTATGCACTATAATGAGACTGATGTACCATCAATGAAAACATCATGATAAACAATTAAGCAGACACCATTAGAAGAAACAGAGATGGATAGGATACATTAAGAAGACTAACTTAATAAGTACAGTATTGTCCATCTAGAATCCACAGAGAGGACTGGGGACTTTACCTACAGCAAAGTGTTAAATCTATAACATAATAGCCGTGTTCTGTCATTCTCTCCGGACAGCTCTATAAATAGCACATTTACATATCGGAATTCTGTGCAACAGCCAATCAAAACAATTGATGTCAAGACAGAATTTTCCCCAGCACAACTCAAAGCAGATGCAATTGTTGTCTACATATGTTATTGTGAAGCGCAATTGTCAAACTGATCAGCGTCACTACATCGAATCAAGATCAATGGTTTTTGTCAATGAAGATGGCGAACCACCCTTTCACAGCAACATTCGCATTTATTCAATCATAAAATATTGGTTATGGACTGTATGATGTCATACTCGCTTTTATTCCCATATGGTGAACCAGGTTGACAAGCACAGTGACAATGTTAGGCATATCAGGGTAAGCAACCCAATAAATTTCGTCCGATCCAACGAATCTAGTATAGATATAAGAGGAATGGTCTGGTTAAGTTGTGGAAAGTTACGGATGGACTAGCTAAAGATTGGAAAAGAAATTATATATTCTTTGTACTTTTCCATATTTCATTTTACAAATATGCAGTTTCTGTAGTGAGACAATCTGTCAATCCCAACAAACTAGAATTATTTAATCCACAGTATAACACATACCACTAACACTGCACTAGCAATGCTAATGAACATTTACATGGAACCTAAAAATGAAAAATAATTGAAATGCTCTCCAGACTACATCCTGCTGATCTTCAGGAGTATGAGAATGAACATAGAAGAATCAAAATGTGATCCAAGGTAAAATATATAATACAATCACTAATAATTTTGTTTTGAAAATTATGGTTGATATGTAATCTCTGAACAACGATCTTGATACATAATACTGGAGAGCTGTGGAGAGTCATGATCGTCTACGCCAGTCAGCATGGCACCTAATGAATGAATGTAATCTCTGACTAAATTAGAAGCTAGCATTAATGGACTCTCAAGAAAATCGTGTTTACTACATTTATAAGTCTTGTAACATGGTTATACCATGAGAAATGTGCATTACTAAGAGTAGACAGAAAAGTATCAAAATGATTTGAAAATAGAAAGGAAGATAAGCTTTTTTAAAATATGTGTTGGGAATATTCTGGAAAAAGAAAGGAAAGATAAAGGAGAACATTGTATTCCAGAAATAAGACATGCATACATCTTTTCAGACGGACGAGACAAAAGGTGCGGCGTTGCTGGCACATTACACAGCACAAATTGGTCAGAGAAATGTGGAGGCATATCAAGAAATCAGGAAAACGCTAACAGACACGTGTAAGAATTTGAGCATGGAAAACCATATGCTTATCACAGTTGAAGAAATCAGGAAGGCACTGAAAAATACAAAAAACACAGCACCAGGGCCAGATGGCATTAGATACGATGACATTAGTCGAAGAACGGATGAGGAGTTGGCGGACATGTTCAATAATAGCCTTCTAAAGGGCACAGTGAAAGAAGACTGGTTGCACAGCTATTTAGTTCCACTACCCAAACCTGGGAAGGACCACACCAGGATACAAGGCTACAGAATAATAACTATGCAGAATACGATTGTCAAGCTTTTGGAAAAAATTGTGGCCCGGAAGGTATCGTGTTATCTTGAAAGAAATAAGTGCTTACCAACATTGTTAGGAGGATATCGTCCAGGAAAGAAGACATGGCAGAATGTAGCCATATTTGCGCAGGATGTTTTTGAGGGGTTCGATTCGCGCATGGAGACATGTGCGGTCGCAATAAACCTTGAGGATGCGTACAATGTGGTGTCTTTGGATATCTTGATGCACCAGCTGTTAAATCTTGCAGTTAATCCTTTTGTCGTGCGTTGGGTTGTCGCCGCCCTGATGCACAGGGTTGTAGTTCTTAAGTGTGGTAACTGGATATCTAAACCAACGGTTATTAGCCCTGGCCTGCCACAGGGATCGCCTCTATCTCCTGTACTTTTCAATGTATACACAGTACATATCGCTGGCAATCAAATCACAGGTGTTGGTAGAACGATGTCATATGCTGATGATATCCTGGTGTATAGACAGGGCAGAAATTGAGAAGAGTGCGTCGTGGAACTACAGAAGGAGCTGGACAGACTGACAAATTGGTGTTGAGATACGGGAGCAGTGGTTAATCCATCTACGGCATTCGTGATGTGGTTTTCCTTAAACAATCACATGGTAAAGACACCCATGCCACAAGTTTCGTTGTCCAGGAAAAGCTTAGAAAGAACTAGCACAATGAGATATCTGGGTGTGTTTTTTGACAGAAGCCTGAGTTTCAGGGAACATGTTGACCACATTATCATAAGGGCAGGCAAAGGCTTAGCAGCAATGAAGGTTATGGCTGCTGCGCAGTGTGAGCAAAGATTGTTATTTCTTTTGTACCAGGGTTTGGTTGTGGCTGTGGTGGAATATGCACTGGCAATTCTGACTCTTAGCCAAACTCAGATCGAAAGACTGGATAGAGTCCAGAATGCAGCAATGCGTATCATTCTGGGATGCACAAGAGACACATCGACAAGAGCTATGCGATACCTACTTGACTGCCCAACAGCTGAGCATAGATTACAGTATTGCCGTGCACGGGCGTACCTTCAAATACATGCAGATAAGGAACACCTGTTGCATTCCGAAATACAGAACGTTAAAGGCAGCAAACTCAAGAGAGGAAGGTCGTGGATGGAACGTGCTGAGGATGTAATACAAAGCGTGTGCAGATTACAGGATGTGGCAGCAGGTGCGGAATGGATAGGTCTACCCACAGAGTTTGAAACTTGTTTGAGAGTAGTAATATCACTTAGCAGGGAATGCAGAGAATGGTGTCCCACAGCTGTGAAGAAAGAAGTGCAGGCTTTAATCAGTGAGAATACCAAAGAGGGGGATGTGATTATATACACTGATGGATCTGTAATTAGGCATGTTTGCAGTGCTTGGGCCTTTACAGCTCAGTGCTCAGGTAAAACGATCAAGGAGGAAAGTGGTGCCTTTTCGGTCACTACGAGTAGTATGACCATGGAGACTATGGCGGTGACCAAGGCATTTGAGTGGCTATGCACACAGAAAGTAACACAGGTCTGCATCTTGAGTGACTCTATGAGTATGATTAAAAAGGTACAAGTGGGTCTCGTTCACGAACAGTGGATTGAGGCCTTGAGAAATGCGAGCTTGAAAGCGGTTACATTTATTTTCGTGCCGGGACATGTGGGCGTTCGAGGCAATGAAAGAGCGGATCAACTGGCATCGTGTGTGATTGTGGCACAGGGCGATGGGGCAATGGATCGCGCTGACGTTTTGAACTCCTTAAGAGATATAACACACGAGAGTGAGACTAATGTGGATGATGATTCCTTTTCAATGGCTAGGATTAAAGATCAGGGATTGAAATGCGGTGTTGCTAGAGGTGAACATTTTGGAGGGCGCAGAAGAATGATGGTCAACCAGCATAGGACCGGTACTGTCAGCAGAAGTGTGATGGTGGATACACTCAAAGAGAGATCGGAGCAACTATGGATGTGTCCAGTTTGCAGTGATGATGATCCAACGAATAACTAACTAACTAACTAACTAGTTAGGACCTCTAAGTCCAAAGGCTAACGGAGTACACAAACCAACAGAAGGCAATGGGAAACACTGTCATACTTCCCAAGGAAAATCATATTTCTGCATGTATATTTCTACATGTATAATCCAGAATGAAAAGTAACACCAAAAATATAGCAACATGTAATGTAAGAACCCTATTCCAGACAGGAAAATTAGAGAATATCAAAAACGAGATGATGAGAGGATGAAAATTAATAAACTGGAAATGAGTGAAGTTAGATGGACATGGACAGGAACGATAAAATCAGATAAACACACAATCCTATATGCAGGAGGAGATAAACACAAAAAAGGAGTAGGATGATGAAAAGCTTGACGAAGAACAGCTAAAACAATCACAGGCTATTTAGGTATATCAGATAGAATACTAACAGTAAAAATAAAAGGAAAACAAATAGATATAAATATAATACAAGTATATGCTCCAACATCAGACAGCTCTGAAGACGATATACAATTATTTCATGATGATTTAGAAAATGTGATGAAACACAAAATCACATGAATGTAATCTTGTCATCGAAGACTTTAATGCAAAAAATCGAAAAAGGACTAAAAACAGATGTGACTAGTGAATATGTATTAGATGAAAGAAATGAGAGAGACAGAAAGTTACTAGAATGGACAAAAATAAATAATATGATCATAGGAAACACAAGTTTTAAACAACATCCTAGACGATTGACAACATGGAGAAGCCCAGATCATGCGACATAATAAAGAGGAGTATAAGAAGATAAATGAAGTAACGCATAAATGCAATGCAGCAAAAGAGAAACGATTTAATGAACAGTGTAAACAAATAGAAACATCTTATAATAAAGCACACAAAAATACACAAAAGGATTAGCAAACTTACTTGTAGAAAAACAAAATATAACACAGGATGCTTGAAATCTAAAAATGGCAAAATGATCCTGAAGAAAGAAGACATTGTAAAAAGATGGACAGAATACATAAAAGAGCTTTATGGAGAAGGAAAACCAGAATTAATAGAAAATATAATAAATTGTGAGGGACCACCAATACTAGAAGAGGAAATTATAGATGCCATAAAACACATGAAAAAAGGGAAAGCAACAGGCCCTGAAAATATTTCCGTGGAAGAACTAGAGGCACTGGAAGACACCAGAATAAAAGTAATAAAATTATTTAATGATGTTTATGACAGTGGTCACTTACCTGATGACTTTCTAAAATAAATATTTATATCACTACCAAAGAAACAGGGAGCAATAGAATGTGAAGAATTTAGACCAAATAATCTTTCTTGTCACTTAACAAAAATTTTGTTAAGGATTACTATGAGAAGAACAAGACAGAAAATTAAAGAGGAAATTGCGGAGGAACAATTTGGATTTGTTGAAGAGAAAGGTACCCAAAATACCATATATACATTAAGAAATTTAATTGAAAGATCACTAGAAGTTCAGAAAGATATATATATTTGTTTTATTGATTACACCAAAGCATTCGACAAAGTAAAACACGACCAGATTATCAAAATGCTAGAAGATATTAATATGGACAGTAAAGATCTTAGAATTGTGCACAATATATTCTGGCAACAAGAAGCAGGTATGAAAGTGGATAATATAACTGGGAAGTATACACAAATAAAGCAAAGTGTACACCAGGGATGTGTATGGAAGTGAAGCATGGACAATAAATAAGACATCACAAAAATCATTGGAGGCAGAGGAAATGCAGTTTATTCAAAGAATGTTACACATTCCTTGGACAGCAAATATTACTAATGAAGAATGTCTTAGATGGATACATATGAAAAGATGCATTATTGATAATATAAGAAAATGACAGTCAACATTTATTGGGCACACAATGAGAAGAGGAGGCATTGAGAATATAGTGACAACAGGAAAGATAGAAGTGAAAAGATCATGGTGAAGACACCTAGAGAAAAGATATGGGACAGTTTGACTAAATGGCTTTGATTGATGACACCAATAGAGATGATGACATATATGAGAGATCAATGTACATGAAGAAATATGATCACCAATGCCATTCGGTACGGCACGTGATGATGACGACATATTTTCAAAAATAATCATCTCAAACAAATGATTTTTTTTAAACGGCAATACCCAGAATCTATAATTAATGTCAAGAAAACCAAGAATTTTGAAAATGACAACAAACTAAACACTAAACAAAAACTTATGACAATATATATGCCCAATATAAAATTCAAGGATCAAATATGGTTGGTGAGATAGACGTACCTCTTATGAAACAACAAAGAAAATTACATTATTTAAAGTGGAGTGCCATAGATGGGTCCCGAACTGAAACTGCACATATTATTATTATTAAAAGACATTGATAATGACCTAGAAAGGCTAATAACAGACGGTATTACTCTCATCATCAAAAGCAACAGTACTTGACCATGATTTACTAAACTTTAGTAGGCCTATACCGAAATCACTTACTAATTACATTTTTAAATGCTTCTGTGAATGGGGCCTATTTTTAAAGCTACTGGGGATGACTGAAGACCACTTTGATGGGGTAATGTATTTAGTATAAGAGTTAAAGATATCACAATGTGAAAGCAGCCAGTAATCACAGGTCAACGTGCTAAGCAAGATGCTCTCAGATCAACTTTATCACTAGATAAAATATGTGGTATGATGACGCATATGTAGGCCTAGTTATTAACCTTGAAAAAGCAAAGAATGTATAAGACTGTCTATTTGGTAAAGTTGAACAAGACTTCAAGATTACAGTGAGATGGTAAGAATAAGATGCAGTCCAGCCGCCAAAGACGGAAGTGTCGGGCCATTGGCGCAAATAAAACGGCGACAACGCATTTCCATTCTCTGGACTGCATCCTGCTGGAGATCTAGTAGTACTGCAGTAGGAGTTTGAGAACGAATGATGAAGAAGAAGAAAGAAGATGCAGTCCTGAGACAGTGAGATGTAAAAGTAAATTAGTGTAGGTAGTGTAGACAGTAGTTGTAATAATGTAGCCTGTAGGCAGGAAAGTCTGGTCTTATTCTAGCCCCCCTATTTCCTTTTAGATTTTGAGAAACAAACATGAATCCCCATGAATCCTAGTGCCAAAAATAATTTGATTATTATATAAATATAATAACTAAAAAACACATTTTATTGCAAGAATGAAAGTATGACAACTGAGGTCAAAGTATTCTGAAGAAATAGTTTTACTAGGCTTGTGATAGACAAAGGGGGGATAATTCCCGTTTCTGGAAATGAATGAATCTTCGCACCACATTTCGGTGTAGAAATATAAATTATCCTTACCTCGTGGATGATTTTACAGCATTTACATGGTCCAATTTGTCCAAACAGAGCTAGCAAGAAGTCTTCTGTAACAATTTCACTGAGGTTTCCAACATAACTGTGAACAAGAAAACATAATTCTGTAGTACGGAAGAAACATATCAAAACACGACACAGCAAGACAAGAAAGTTTCTAGGCACTCATCTTTCGACACAAAATTGTCAACTGACAGTATAACTATACAGTATACTTACAGGGTTCTTGGGTTTCTTTCGTCAAACATGTTCTGAAAAAGAGAAAAGAGTAATATTAGAATGTGAAAAGTTGAGTCAGTCTATCGTAATCTAGCTGAAAATAAACACACCTGATTCATTATTATGGCGACTCAATACACGCGAAACGGGAACTGCGCCGGCGCAAGGTGAATTGTGGGAATGACCCGCCAACGAGGATATAGTGAGAGCCATGTCGTGATTTCGAAAGTAGCGTTTTTCACCCATAGCTTTTTTCTCTGTAACATGTTTATTTTATTTTTTTAAATTACCTTAGTTATCAGTAAACGATTTGTTGTTGCATTAACAACAAGACATCAATGCTAAAATATCGTGTAACGATTTATCATTGATAAAATAAATTCAAATAAAATTTGCCCAATTTAAAATAAATCCGTAGATTGCCAGACCTTCTTCCGGGTAGTAATAACGCCAGTTAACAAAAATAGTACCATTTTGCTGTAAAATGAGGTGAAGATATTGGTCACTGTGTTATTGTTATATTATGACCCGACATTGTATTCCCGACAGGCTCGTTGGTGCTCAGTCTTCCATAACACATAGGTAAATACCACTGGCAGAGAATCTATTGGAACAATGAAAAGGCAAACTTTGAAATATATCAATTGTTGGCTGATAACGTGGGAGATTATAATGGTATAGTGTTCATCAATGGGTCTATCTGTCTATTCAATCAAGTGTCATGGCGTATGCGATCATGTTTCTCCACGACTCTATGTCCCTTGTGTTATCATAAGCTCGGTTGGTGAGCTTCTACTATGCCACAATACAAGTCCATATAGTAATTTTTCTCTGTGTCGCCCCCTATCTCTTCTCCCCTTGATCTTTCCAGTGGCTACTAAGTGTTCAAGCTGTGCTCTTCTCAGCACATGCCCTAGAAACCTTGACTGTCTGCCCCTAATGTTTTACTTCTTCTTCTTCTTTCGTTCACTTGAAACATGTCTATATCTGTAATTCTGTCTCCTTAATAAAAACTCACTGCCTTTTGTAGTTCATACAGTGTCCCATAGAGCTTTGGTGCCAGTGTTGTTTCCTCTGGCCAATATGTCTGCCTCAGCGTTTCATGCTCAGAACACTCTTAAAGTATATGTTTGGCACTCTGTGCTGCCTGTCCACGTGTACACATGGCCGTGTTGCCAATCTTGAAATGTGTATACATGTGACTGCGGAGTCGGTTGTGTTCTGAGACGTAGAATTATAACTTGTTCTGATCTGTTCATAATGTGATAGTCATCATGTGTTGGTGTTTGTGGCTTTCTTATTGACTTGATCATCTGTTTTTTTTCTGATGGTAGGTGATTAGTATATCTGGTTGGTCTTCGGCAGCACCTTCCTTTACCAGTTGGTCTGCTTTTTCATCTCCAGGTATTCCACAGTGAGATGGTATCCACTGCATGGTTACCCTATACTGGTACGACAATTCGTTACGTAGTTTTTTCAAGTCAGTTAGTTTTCCATACTGGAGAGCTTGAAGCACTGACCATGCATCTGTCAGGAATACCACCGGTTGTATGCCACAGTTGGAGTTCAGCAGTTTTTTAGCTGCCACACTAATTGCCTGGATTTCTGCATCATAATTATTGCAGAATTTTCCTGTCGGTGTTCTGATTGTATCTCTAGGCTTGTGTGGATATTCTATATATACACCTGCACCTCCATTCCTCACGGCATTCTGTGCTGACCCATCTGTGTATACTCTGACCCATATATCTTGTGGATATTCCTCATCCAGGAAACTGAGGGTGACTGTCCTTCGCTGCAGTCTGTTCTGTTCGTCCTCGCTTAGTATTCCTTTCACATGGGTCTGAATGTATATTGACATTCCATGCCTTTCACTCCACGGGGTTTGTTCTGGCACAGACCTTAAGGGGCTGTCAACTTCAGGTAGGTCTGTAAGTTGTCTACGGAGTCGTTCAGCCTAATGGACAAAACTGCTTCTTTTCAGTCGCCCCATTGCAAGATTTTGGAATCTTTCCTTAATTGGATGACTTGGCATACACTGAAACTTTTCTGCTTGAATTAGTACTTTTGTGTCTGCGTTCGCCAAGTGTTTGCATTCTTCCCATTTTCTTCATCTCTGCTATGGGTGTTGATTTCATTGCTCCCAACATTATTCTAAGTGCCTGGTTTTGCACTTTATCTAGATCTTATAATGTGGTGTTTGATGCAGGACACCGCGCAGCTGAACCATATTCCAGGTGTGGTCTTATGTCTTGCTGGTAAACTTTACTAAGTATATTTCCACTGGCTCCCCATGTGGTTCCACTTAGTTTTCTCAGGATAGCTAACTTCCTCCTGGCTTTTGTTGTTGCTTTGTTTATGTGCTGCTTCCATGTCAGCTTATCATCAAAGGTAACTCAGAGGTATGTGGGTTGTTTGTCTTCTTTCAAAAGCTCTCCATCTATCTTGATATGACCAGCTTTTTGTTTTGGTGAGAGGGTAAAGAGTGTAGTGCTGCACTTATCTGTGTTAATGCTGACGCACCATCTATTTGCCCATAAGGTAGGGCATCAATAGCTCTTTGTATTTGTTGAGTGGCCACTGTTGCATGTTCTTCCGTGCACCAGGTCGTCAGCATACATTGCCACTTTGATCACGTGTGGTAGTTCAGCAACTAGGTCATTGATGTAAACCAAGAAAGGTGTGGGTGACAGGACTCATCCCTGGTGGACTCCGTGACGCAATATAACTTTCTTGCTCTTGCGACCATCTAATTGTACCCTGGCTCTTCTATTATGCAGGTATGCTTTTACCCATTTGTACATTCTTGAGCTAACCCTGCAATTTCGCAATTTCTTTAGGAGCCCTTCTTTCAAGACCTTATCAAATGCGTTCCTGAGGTCTATCCATGCTGCTAGTACCAGTTTCTTATCTTGGAAGGAATGCTCAATCTCTTGGGAGAGGTAGGTTGCCTGATCTTCAGTAGAGTAGCACTGTCTGAAACCTGCTTGCTGTAATACCAGAATGTTTTCACTTTCAAGGTACCACTGCATCCTAAGATTGATAATGCGCTCCATTGTTTTGCATAGGCAGCTTGTGAGGCTGATGGGCCTGTAGTTGGAGACTGTGTTGCCATCTTTTCCTGATTTGAGGAGTGGTATCATTATTGCTTCTCTCCACGCCTGTGGTACATTACCTGTAGACCAGCTTGTATTAAAGATCTGCAGTAGTTTTGCTCTTGCTGCAATTCCCAGGTTTCTAATCATTTCATTGGACACTCCATCAGCTCTAGTGGACTTTTTCATTTTCAATTTGGATATTGCATGCTCCAGTTCTCTCATTGTGATTGGTGCCTCCATGACTTCAGGTATAGGTTCGCCTTGTCCAATGTTTTGCTGGTTCTCTCGAACCTCCTGTTGTTTGTCTGGGCTGACTTTGATGTTATTGTCTTCTGCAAAGGAATCTGCAAAGTAATCAGCTGCATGTTTACCTGTTAAAATGTCTCTATCTTTATAAAGTGTGATCCTGGTATTTCTCCCTGTACCTTCATCATGTAGTTGTTTTACAAGTTTCCATAATTTTCTAGTATCTCTTTCTAGGTTCAGCGACTCTGTTTTTTCTTTCCAGCTGCTCCGTCTAGCTTGTAACTTGGCTCTTTGAAATTTAGCCTTTGTTTGCTGATATTTATTGTGATGTTCTTGGCTAGGTCTGTTCTCTGCCTGCTGTCTAGATGTTTCCATCTCATTTTGCAGCTTTTCCAGTTCATCATTCTAGTAGGGTTTGTAGTTTTTGCGTGCCCCCCTGGGTATGGTTTTACTAGCAGCATGTAGTATACATCTATTAAATTCACTCACTGCTCTATTGATGTCTTTGACCAAGTTCATGTCCTTAGTTAGAACACTGGTTAAATGCTGGTACATTTTCCAGTCTGACCTTTTATAGTTCCACCTAGTGAGCGTGCTGCTGTCCTTGGTAAATTCATTGTGGATTTCCAGAAATACTGGTCTGTGGTCACTACCCCCAATCTGCTTTCCAACGACACGTGTGATGTTCCATTCCAAGCCTGGTGAGTGGAATGCCAGGTCTGGTGTAGAGGTGGTGTGCCATGCTCTCGAGTAGAAGGTTGGTGAGTCTGCTGGCTTGTTAATAAGGATGAGATTATTTTCATCCTACCAGCTCTCAAGTTCCTCACCTCTCTAGTCTATATGATCGTAGCCCCAGCTCTGAGAGTGGCTGTTGAAGTCACCACACACCATAAGTCTCTCTTTGTCTGGAATTGTGTCTAGTGCCAATGGTTTATCCTTTGGGCAGTAGTAGTTCAGGAGATGGAATTCTGCACTGTCTGTTTTTATGTGGAGCATCTGGTATTCTGCCCCTTCCATATATACTTCCAGCTGACATTCGCTGATATTGTTTTTAACAAGTGTCAGAATTCCACCCTTTCGCCTGTCCTTTCTGTCAGACCGGTAGCATTGGTAGCCTCTGATTTTGAAGGCTATGTCGCTGCTGAGGTGTGTTTCTTGGATACAGCATATACTAACTTGTTCTTCACTGAGGACATTTTCAAGTTCCAATTTTTTGCTGTATCCGCCTCTTTTACTGTTGACACCCTCAGCATTCCAGTACATTATTTTTATTGGTCGTTTAAAGTTTGTTTGGCCAGTAGCTCTATTCCCTTGTCTCCTGGCTCCTCGAGGCAATTGAGAAGGACTTCCAGTAACTGAGGTTGGGCCCTTTCGAGGTATAGGGCCCGGCACCGTCCCTGCATGAACGTCCGCCACAGGGCAGGCACAATAACTATTTATAAATACAGACATGTTTCCATTGTGTTTTGTGCGTGGCATCCTGATTATCTGTGCAACTTTTGGCTGGATGCCTCCGTCTTCAGCACTCTGCTTACTTGGACTTGACTATGATCCTGCTCGAGTGGGACTGCCCGACCAGTCTTAGTTTTCAGCCCCTGATGGCTGAACTAAGCCCCATCATCACTTCAAGGTTCTGGCCTTGATGGGGCCCCTAATGTTTGATATGATTGATCTTTTTACGCAATCATCAATGAGAGCCTCTGCATGAGTTTTCTTAGCTGTCCATTGTATTTTCATCATTCTTCTCAGAAACCATATTTATGTAGCCTCTAATTCGCTTAGAATTTTTTTTCTATCTATTAGCTAAATCCTTTATTGCCTGTCAGTGGTAGAAGAGTTCTTTTGAGATTGCCCTTGTATGTGCTGAGTATATTGTGGAATTTGTCGCCTCTTTTATTTCGATGGTACATCGTTTTCGTGGTCGACCTCTAGGCCTGCCTTCACTGTATCTGTGTAGCATAGCTTGCTGTGGTATGCTGTCTGGTGGCAGTCTGCTGATGTGTGCAAACCATTTGATCTGTAGTCTCTTAATATATTCCAAGATTGGGGCGGTGACGGTCTTTGTCTAATGTCTTCATTTCTCAACCTGTCTCTTATCGATATTCCTAGGATTCCGCGTAAGCATACAATTTCAGCTGTCACAAGTTTACATTTGTCTCGTGCTGTTATTGTCCATGTTTGGCATTGGTACTCGTAGAACAGCCTTGGCATAATAATCGTTTTGAATAGTGTTATTTTGGTGTTTAAATATACATTTTATTTCTGAAGATTGATGTTATTTCCCCTAGGGCTTGGTATGTACTACTACATCTATTGTGTATTTCTTTACTGCTATTGCCGTCTGTTATATTGCTTCCTATATATATATATATATATATATATATATATATATATATATATATATATATATGTGTGTGTGTGTGTGTGTGTGTTTCTTTCTGTTCTTTCTATCTTCATTACTTCGGTCTTTTCTATGTTTATCTTCATGTTAAAGGTTTGGCATGTTTGATGTAATCTGCCTATTCGTCCTTGTAGTTTCTCTTCTGATGATGCTACTAGTGCTTGGTTCTGTCAAAGCTTTCCAGCTTCTTCTATGTCGTCAATGGGTCTGCGTGATATTATCAGACTGGAATTTTAGTACTAGTTATAGAGTCGCCATACCTCATAGCGCGGCACAAAATATTTTCCTCAATGCAAAAAATACACAAATAATGCATATCAACAGAGATGAACTCATACCTACAATAATCATTGAAAAATAACAACTATAAAATGTCAGCAACTTTAAATATTTTGGGTCAACCACAAAAGATTATTCTGAATAGATTACCAATGTCACCACACACAAAAACATCACAGATGATTATTCTATGGCAAGGGGCATTTGTAACAATTGTAACAGTTACAATTATTGAGAAGATATATCTTTTCTGTGGCAACATATAATTATGAGACGTGGGCAATGATATCTGCAATGGAAATGAACATAGGCTCTATTAGCATTCAAAATAAAATGTTGTAGGATGGTCCTATGAGTATCATGGACAGAAACAACTCTGACTCCCGCAAAGACCTGAACATAGAAGAAGAATGACTCTTCAAAACTATCAAAAAACGCAAACTAACATAATTCTGACTAATACAGAGACAGCGGTTTAGAAAGATTAATCATGGGGGGGGGGGAAATTCCAGAAAAGAGAACAAGAGGCAGACCAAGACTATGACGGACATATGACATTGATGACCTTTGAACATGACACTACATAGAAGAAGCTGGAAAGCTTGGACAGAACCGAGTGGCATTGAGGACCGCATTATATGGAGCATACACTACAACTGCATCTAATACGACGATGTAAGTCGAGGCGGTTACCACTGTCCTAAATTTGTTATCTGAGACTATTTACTAATTCAGTCATTGTGTCAAACTCACAGTCCTTGCATCGGAAGATCGAAAATGGCATTAGTCGTCACGAGGGGAAAACATCTATAGTTATGTCCAAAATCCGAAATATCACACGAATCTTTTGTCAGGCACACTCTGGCGTGAGTGGTAATGAGATAGCAGACATGCTTGCACTTAAGACTTCAATATACGAGGAGATTACAATGAATAATATATCTCTTTCTGATATTTTAAATAACACTCGTCTTGCATTTGAATCTTTCAACACGTGTCGCTAGTTTTTCTAGATGTTCATGTTCTAATAATATTGGCAATTTATCAATAGACAGCAACTGAAGGCCAACAAGAAGGTGAACAAAACATTAACTAGACACAATATCAGAGCTTAGAGAACTAATTATAAGCCAAAACAAATATAGAGCAGTCATGCTCCCATGCAAACTAATAAAAACCAGAAACCGACACTTTTCTATCTAGTATTATTAAGGACGGATGTGTATTTATAAATCCAGACCGACACAGCGAAGGAACAACACAGCAAATAGCTCCGAATATAAGAAAGAGATCCAACCAATCACCACAAAGTCCTTCTAAGGACTATCACCTTATAGTCTCATCAATACCAGAGACAGACAGAGCCACAACATAGTCCATACAAGGACTGCAGATAGGAGGCCCTACAGCGAACCTGGCTAACAGAGCCACATCCTAGCAACAACCAGGCAGACAAGCCACACAAACCACAGGTCCCCAACCGCCTCGATATAACCAATATGGACACCAGTCCTAGGTTGAAAGAAGCGGGCCTCGACAATATGAGGCATAAACCCCTACTTAACAAACATAAACAAATTTATAAAACTGCAAATATAGCAAAAAAAAAATAAGAGTAGGCCTACACTAAAAATAGCCTTATAGTATTCACAGATGGATCTAAAGGATATGAAATCCAGCAGGTGCGGGAATTGCAAAACATGAACTAACACAAAACACGTCAATATTCACAACCGAACTAATCATCATCATCATCAGGTGCCATGCCGGGTGGCGTAGGCGGTCATGGCTCTCCACAGCTCTCTGTCCACAGTATTATGTATCAAAGTCGTTGTTGTTTCTTTGCCGTGCCAGGTTGTCAAACTGTCTAATATTTTCTCACGTTGTCGCCCTCTGTCTCTGGTGCCTTCAATCTTGCCTGTTGTGATTATGTTCTCTAAACCTGCCTGTCTCATGAAGTGGCCAAAAAAAGAAGATTGCCTTTTTCTTATATTGTTGATTAAGGTCCGTTTCGCATTTAACTCTTTTAACACCTCTACATTCGTTTTTCTGGCAGTCCGTGGTATTCTCATCATTCTTCTGTAGAACCACATCTCTGTTGCCTCCAATCTCCCACTTTCCAGTTTGTTTATTGTCCACGACAATAGCAATATTAAAAGCATTAGAAGTAATAACTGAAAACGATCTTAAAATTGTAACTGGCACATATCATCAGTCCTGGCTATGCAAAATAACCATGATAGTCAGCGACCAGACGGAACATCGCTTGTGTGTTGCCTGGACCCGAACTGGAAGCAAAGAATATGAACATTGTTTACCTTCTGTGCATGTCGTAAGAAGTCACAAAGAGGTTATGGGGTGGAGTTGGCTCTTTCATCCCATATAGTGTCACTGGCCCAGAAGCCATGCTGAAGTCGGAGACATATATATAGCAGCAAAGCTGTAAACTATGAAACAGTGCGTTCCGTTCTCTGGACTACATACTGCTGATCTGCAGACGTTTCTGAACAAACACAGAAGAAGATACAATGTACATTACGTATAACTCAAGCTTACATCACATTGTCACTCAAGTTAATGAAATGAGAATGTCAAGCCCATGTTGGAATCACAGGAAATAAGGCAACCGATAAGAAAGCAAAGAAAAGACTTCAGTACAAAATAAGAACAATATAGGACAGGAAAGATCAGAAATCATTTCAGTGGGACACTTGCACAAAATGGAAACATGTACATGTGCCTCTAAAGAGAGCTTCTACGACATGCCAAATAAAGGAGGAACTGTGAGCGATGTTGGCTATGTAGAGACGCAAAAAAGCGGCAAAAGGTCAAGTTTACGTGGCCATGGTAGATTTGAGATTGGTGACCAGCCTGAAAGCCCGTAGATAAGATAAAGAGGGATTAACCACCATGTTAGGAGTGTTAAGAATGTGGCCAAAAGATGAGCAAATGGTAACCCCCCCCCCCCCTTAGCAATTTGCAATTTTCCACTTAAAGGTCATCATATTACCCATTTTTTAAATAGGGAATTGTGCACAGATGATCTTTTTTTGTGGGGAAACCCCCTCCTTACTGAAAACATATCCCTGCTGGCGTGGAAATATGAGAACCTATTATCTCGTATGACTGGTCTACCATAATAACGATATGGGTACAGCGGTTCACCTCTCAGTTAGTTATTAACCTAGGGCCAAAGACGGCACATAGGGCTGATGTCATAGATTTCCATGTCTCGCATTTCATTGCAATTTGTTTTAGGTCTTTTTTTTGTTTCTGATACAGATGGTAAAGCGTTCTCTTGTAATAGTTATACGTAAGGTTTCTCTTGGTCTTCCTCGTTTTCTCTTGCCCCTTGGTGACCACATCAAATAGTTTTAATGTAGCAATACATAGATTGTGGTCACTGCCCACGTCTACTCCTCTGTACACTGTAACATCCTTTACTGATGAACGAAATTGTGTACTGATACAGAAATTGTCTATTTGGTTCTTTATGATATTGTCTGGCGAGTTCCATGTTTATTTTGTGAATAAGTTTATGTGAAAACATTGTACTCGCTATTTAAAGATTGTTTAATTCACAAGTTTCCAACATTCTTTCTCCATTTTGGTTAATATGGTCTACACGTTGAGTCCCCTCTCAGTGGAAGTGCTAAGACATTTAACGCATTAGTTACTAACGCCGATGTAGGATATGTCGGGCCATTGACGCAAATAACTTGACATGCATAGCATTTCCGTTATCTGGACTACATCCTTCTGGAAATCTAATAGGATAAATGTACTGCTATAAGAGAGATCCAGTATGAGTTTGTGACCAAATTGGGGGGGGGGGGGGAGAAGAGAGAAACTATGACGAACACGTGATGTTTTACGAAATACGGAGCGAAATATAAGTCAAGGTAAGGGGAGAGAACCTGTACACACAATTTAACATTTTTTTACTCCACTGCCATACATTATACCAACATAGAATAGATCTAAAAGATTTCTACCAATTTAACAAAACAAATAACATGCCATATCGTATAGATAAAGTGCCTGTTCACGATTTACAAATATGCAACATTCATTAAACAATTAATCATTAGAATAAATATCTTAATACAAATTCAGTAAGTGGTCAGACACCACCAAATGATACAAGTAAGTGTGGGGTATTGTTTGTGTTTTAATCCTAATTCATTATTCTCCCGTCTAAGATCTAAGACAATAGCAAGACTCCCATAGCCAAGTCCATAGATAAAGGAGGAGGGGGTTTTTCATCCCCCCGGTAAATCTGAGCATTTCTTTGGTACTAGGAACTTAATAAAAAGGTTGGTAAAAATACCCCTCCTTAGCGATGTTTTGTAAAAATATTTTCAAATTTTCCGTCAAATAGTGACATTTCCGCACGAAATCGGACCACAGATACCTTTTTAAGTTTATTTATTTTAGGTAAATCCCCTCCTTAAGGTAATCACATCTATGGCAATGCCAACATCCATTTTTACCTGCTTCCGCCCCTAACAAGACAATACCAAGACCTTTAGTCCTTCTCAGTGCTCCTACTCCGTTATAGACACGACAACAGGCCTTTGAATGGAGGAACGCTCACTAAAGACGCCTGACACAATGAATGTCCGTTCCCAATAATTGCAAGCGCTACAATACAATATTGTGCCTAAACCTGCAATCACAACCTAATCATACAATCACACAAAGATAAAAGTCAACATCATCCTTTGTTGTAAGTTGAGCCTAATCTCTATTACTTTTAACAATACTTTTACTTTCATTGGTGCAGTAATTCTGGAGTTTTTGTTAATCCATGAAAAGCATCCATAACATGGTTTTCCCTAAATAATCACATAGTAACCACGTCATATGTTACTGTGAGGGCGATGTCCTCGAGAGAACCAGCACAATGAAGTACTTAGGGGTTATGTTGAACTGCAGTATGAATTCCACAGATCATGTTGACCAAATCATTGTAAAGTCTTATAAAGGTCTTGCAGCAATGAAAATTATGGCTGCTGCTCAATGTGAACAGAGGCGGCTATTTCTGCTGTATCAGGGATTGGTGGTGGCGGTGGTAGAGTACTCACTGACGATTCTGACACTGAGTCAGATTCAAACAGATAGATTGGATAGAATCCAAAAATAGAATGAGGCAATGTGAATCATTTTGGGTATACGAGAGATACGTCGGCACGGTCTATGCGATACTTACTTGATTGCCCAACTGCAGAGCAGAGAATACAAATCTGCAGGGCACGGGACTACCTACAAATCACTGATAAAGAATATCATCTACACCCTGAAATTCTCAGTGAAAGGCAGTCGACTTAAGAGAGGAAAGTCATGGATGAGACGCGCAGTAGATTTTATACAGTGTGTGCAGATTGGAAGATGTGCTACCTGGTGCGGAATGGAGCCATGCGCCCTTACGTTGTCCCACAGCCTTCAAAGTAATAATAACACTCAATAGAGAATGCAGGAAATGGTGTCCGACAGTGGTGGAGTCGGAGGTACTCGCTCTGATAGGTTAAAATTCCAGAGAAGGTAATATGATTATATATACAGATGGGTCGGTTGAGAGACACATTAGGAATGCCTGGGCCTTCACGGCTCAATGGTGGGGGGAGACCATCAGAGAGGAAAGTGATGCATTCGCTCAGACGACAAGCAGCATGACAATGGAGATTTTTGCAGTAACCAAAGCTTTGCAATGGGTGTTCTTGCAGACTATCTGCGAGCATGCCTGCATACTCAGTGACTCGATGAGCATGATTGTGAAAGTTCACGTGGGGTACATTCGGGAGCAGTGAAGAATTCCTATATGCGGAAAGTGACTTCCATTTTTGTGCGGGACATACGGGAGTCCGGGATAATGAGAGAGCAGATGGCCGCACACGCTGATACTACGGCTCTTGGTGGAGCTATGGATCGATCAGACATTTTGAACGCCCTACGGGAAAAAGCATGAACAAATGACGATGACTCATGTTCCATGACTAGAATAAAGGAATTTGATTTGAAATGTTGTGTCGCTAGAAAGGAACTATTTCGTGGGCAAGAAAGAATGATGGTCAATCAACTGCGTTTAGGGACCGTCAGTCAACGTGTAATGGCGGCTACACTCAACAAGAGATCTGAGCAGCTATGGGCTTATCCAGAGTACAGTGACGATGATCCAACGACTAATTAACTGACTAACTAACTGACTAACTGACTAACTAACTAACTAACTAACTAACTAACTAACTAACTAACTAACTAACTAACTAACTAACTAACTAACTAACTAACTAACTAACTAACTAACTAACTAACTAACTAACTAACTAACTAACTAACCAACCAACCAACCAACCAACTAACTAACTAACTAACTAAACTAACTAACTAACTAACTAGCTAGATAGCTAATATATATATATATATATACACACACACACACAACTAAGATATGCTGACGATACAACATTATTGGCACACAGTCAAGCAGGTTTCCAATACCTCAAAAACTCTATTAAAGAACATAGTGAAAAACAAAATCTATTTATGAATGGAAACAAGACTAAGACTATGACAAGCGACAAAACCACTGGCAAGTTCTCAAACATTATTAATAACAGCGACTTGGGAAGCGTCAACATTTTTGAATACCTTGGTTCTCATAGTAACATGGAATTGTTATGAAGAAGTCAGAAGGAGGATAGCTATCGCACCAAAGACGCTGCTACAAATGAAACACATATGACTGAGCTGCTGCAAAACAACAAAACTAACATTCCTAAGAGCTTAGTTAGTTAGTTAGTTAGTCGTCGGATCATCATCACTTCAAACTGGACACATCCATAGTTGCTCCGATCTCTCCTTGAGTGTATCCGCCATCACACTTCTGCTGACAGTACCGGTCCTATGCTGGTTGACCATCATTCTTCTGCGCCCTCCAAAATGTTCACCTCTAGCAACACCGCATCTCAATCCCTGATCTTTAATCCTAGCCATTGAAAAGGAATCATCATCCACATATTCCCAGAAAAGCTTGCATATTCCCAGTGGCAATAGATGGGTATGTAACCTGAACAATCACCAACAAAGTGAAAAATAAAATAACAACATTTAAAACACAGTGTTACAGAAAAATCATCAGAATAGCATTCTTCTTTCTGTCCTCATGTACCTTTCGGTGTTGAGGGGAGAGTGAGTCGTTATCTGAGACTATTTACTAATTCAGTCATTGTGTCTTCTATTTGCCTCTTCTGCTGTTATATTTCCGAGTGTTTCTAATACACTATCTATCCACCTTTTACGAGGGTGTCCAATAGGTCGACTGTTTTCATATCGTTTGTTAAGTGTTTTTACCATTTAACTTGTTGTTTCTGGATGTATTCTATTGTTGACTTGATCCCTAATTGTTTCCTTAGTGCTTCATTCCTGATTTTGTCTCTCAAGCTAAATTCAATCATACGTCTCACACATTTCATTTCAGTGGTGTTAATCTTATGTATTGTTCTAGAATCCAATGTCCAAGTTTGACACTGATAACACAATGTTGGTAAGAAAATGGTGTCAATCAGAATATCATGGCCCCCAAAAAATCACTAATGTAGCCATCCTGAGAGAAATGAGCGTAAATGAAAACTGGCTAAACAGCATAGTTCTTTCCATAAAACTACAATAGTTTGGTCATATCAAACGTCATGACGGCCTAGAGGAAATCATAATTAATGGGAGGGATGATGCCAGGGAGACGAACAAGAAGCAGACCAAGAAGAAGTTGGACGCAAGACATGAAAAACCACATTAACTAATAAACTAATAACAGAAGCAGGAAGACTGGCTCAAGATAGACAAAAGTTTCGAAAGGCTGTGATCACTGTTACATCCTGCTCAGGATATGCTACCTGATGATGATGAAGACACTGATCTGACACTGATCTGTGAACCCCATACACAAAAAAAATAAAAAATAACTGGATGAGATATTTGTCACGTGACTTAGTGTTTGTGATCAAGGTTTTTTGCTGATCGAAATGGCTGACGACTGCAAACAAGAATTATCTACTACCGTTTTGGACCCAGCTTCAGATCAGAAAATAGAACAGAATAATGGTTGCTCCTTTTTTTAAAAATTATAATTTAAAAGAATATATAGACTAGCGGCTAATTAGTTAATAATTTAACTAAGTTTATATTATTTCTAATGACTTTAATAATAGTTTTATTAAGACATACGATTTAAATGATTATTGATTGATAATTTATTATGAGTCATGACATTTGAATAATATAAACTAAAGTATGTAGACCTTATTATGTACAAACAAAGCAATTTGTTTAAAACAACTGTCGCACATTCTTAAACATCTATTCCTATGAACTACAGAAAAGTAGTTTTATAAACACAATTTTATGCTATAGATAGGCCTAGCTAACATAATTCATTTATAAAAATTCATAATCACAGTGTGCAAATTTCAAGGGCTATCTAGCTGTGGTGTTTATAATGCTATAAACCCAATTTGAAAATTTAGTGCTAATACCTAATCACACTATCATTTTTTCAAGCAAATATCTTAGAAACTGTCTGTTAGATCTTAGAGATATCTGGTATACATATTGTATTCTATCGAACGCAAATATGCTGTTATCATTTAGTCCATATCTGCTCTGGATTGATCATATTGGCAAACTCATTTGAAGTTTTTGTTCCATTGCAAATAACTGGGGTAACATTTGAGATATTAGAGCATTTATGAGGTCTGTCCATGAAATAATTTCTTCAAAATTCTGAATCTGATGATTCAAAGAGGTTGATCATTGTTAATGGTTGCAGAAATTGGAATCTATCTTGCTGCCAGTAGTTATCTTCCTCTTGGTACATGATCCAAATATTTTTTTCCAAAACTTAACATCTATTTTGGAGAAGTATTCATGTGTCAGAGCTTCAACATCACACATTTTAAACATTGTGTTCTGTTTAGCAACTTGTCCTTTGACCTTAACCAAAAACAATGCTATTGGGTTATGTACAAACATATGGGTGAATATGTTTATAAGTTATAGAGGAAAAGTTTTAAACTACTAAAATTTTTAGAAAGAGTTAAAGGTGTCTGTGTTAATCAAAAGTTGCATTTAAAGATCTCTACGATCTAATAGATAATTTCTTAGATATTCTTCTCAAACGGTAGTTTCCAATTTGTGAAGAGACTATAACATGATGCTACCATTCTCAGGCATGTACAGTGTGTACACATTTCTGTGCTCATTATCAAACTTCTGCTGATTAACAGCATGTAGTCCAGAAAGCGGAATGCTTTGTATTTTTGTATCTAATTTTGCTGTGATATCTTCGCCCTTTGTCCTGACACATCCATCATCAGCATGTCTTCTGATGTCTTTGACCTTATATGACTTGGGACAGCCAACTCCACTCCATAACCTCCTTAGTATCCTCAGTCTTATGGCATGGAAAGTAAATAATGTTGCTATTCTTTATTTCCCTTTCGGGCATAGACAACACAGCAGTGGCATATATAAAGTCTAAAGAAAACGCAAATGAAAATTTGCTTTTCACATGTTAATGAGATGCATGGGAAAAACAGTAGACTCTGAACAGTAGAACTTGCAATGAGGTGCTTTAGAAATGACTAATACCCTATGTGCTTTATTTGGTCCAAAAAGAATTAACTAATTGCTAGCTGCTGGTTGGTTGGTTGCTGATCCAGCGGTCCATGGGCTCATGCCCTTTGACCCAATGCCATTGTGTGATATATGCATGTGTTTGTGAGCTGTTGTTTTGTTCTATATAATGTGTTCCATTTATCTGGCCCTGGAGGGAGAAGCATTTTCCTGATGTCATCCAGCGCTGGACATTCAAAAAGGTGATGGTCAACAGTTTCATAGGGATGAGTGCACAGATGGCACCCTGGAGTGTCTTGTGGTTGTATTCTGTTCAGGTGATTGTACAGCTGTATATGTTGTGTGCGCAGTCGGAAAATGATACTCTGGTCTTTTCTTTCCAGGTGGTTGATATTGTCTTTAGGATCGCCCATGTGTTGTCGGGGCCCGAAAGGGAAGCAAAGAATAGCAACACTGTTTATCTTCCACGCATGTCGTAAAAGGTGACTAAGGAGGTTATGGGATGGAGTTGGCTGTCCTATCCCATATAGGGTCAGTGACCCAAAGCCATAGTCAGATGTGTCAACCCGAAAGGCGCAGATATCGCAGCAATGCTGTAAACTATGACACAATGCATTCCGTTCTCCGGACTACATCCTGCTAATCTACAAGAGTTTGAGAACGAACGCAGAAGAAGAAGAAGTCTTTAGGATTTGGGCTGGTCATATATTTATAGATTTCCCTCCCAGTGTTTCCCATGGCCCATCTGTTCATCCAATTTTCTTTGTTCACAAATTTCAACATCATTTTGACTGTGCATTGTTGTTTCTGTATAAGGCTGTTCTTGTTGTGCCCCATTTGTACTGGCATTATATTGCTGGAGAGTCTGTGGATTTTAATCCCCCCCCCCTGGCCAGAGCCAGAGAATAACTATCACACTACTAGGAAGGTAGGTTTTAACCTATGAACTGCTCCGAGCCACTGCAGCCAAGATAGTGTTCACTGTGCTCATTCCCCGCCACCAATTGACTAAGTTATGCCAAACTTCTCTATTGCTTGAGGCATGCAATGAAATGTTCAAGTCAAAAGGATTGTCACGTCCTGAGTCGGTGTGTCTCTATGATGGGCCTCAACCATAGGAAAAACAATGCTGTCAGTTTCCTCCTCCCCACTGCTGTGCAGAAAATCTCTGGCTCTCTCCCAACCACAGAGGGTGCATACATAAACAAAAAAAAAGGAAAACAACATGGCATAAAACATATTGTAACAAGTAACAACAAAAATAAAAGTATGAGAGACATAATTGTGTAGATGGCATGCCATGAAGCTTCTATAATAGATAACCTCAATATAACAGCATGTCATCTACATAAGTTTTTCTGTTGCATGGGTGGTTTGTCTAATGGGCCATTGGTGAGACCCACAGATGCAAACCATGCGTGTGCTAGCTGCTAAAGCTTAAAATGTTAAAATGAAACTAGCCATGGCAGAGGAAGGTCAAGGAAAAAGTAAGGGAGTTATTAGCACTTTGAGACTACACAAAATTGTAGATTATCAAGCAACAGAAATGTGTTCTCTATCAATCATCAGACAAAGCATGTATTCTTTTCATGTTATCTTGTACAGTCTGTGAGAGTCACAAACCTGTTGATTATCCCTATCTTGGGATCTCCATGGCATAGTGGTTAAGCCATTTATAATAATAATGACCCATAACCTGTTAGGGTCGTAGAGTACCACACTGGAGACATCAGCACAAAAAACTCTCCAACATCTCTATCCTCAGCCATTCCGAGCAGTGTAGAAAAATGACACCCTGACCATCCTTTGATGTTATCAATTAAAAATTTTTCTCTGCCCTCCTTCTCTCCTACATCCCTCGACTGTTCCTTGCAAAGTAATTTTAGAAAGTGAGTCATGTCTCATTACATGTCCAAATCAAACAAGTTTGTCATTTCACCACTGCCAATAGTGGTTCTTGATAACCTGCAAACTATTTACACAATGCTCAAGAGGTCTTGGGTTCAATTCTGGGTCGTGACATCTTGTTAATGAGTGATTTTTTGGAGATCCTTGGGAATGATCACTTGAAGCTGTGGAGCTATTCTTGGTGCTTTTGGCACCCAGCATGCTGTTTTGTTAAGAGAGGCTGAGTACATATTGGGAAACTAGCAACAAAAGAAATAATTCAACTACACCTTTTGAGCCTAGCTTTATGTCATCCTAGGTTCATTCCCCAGTTGAGGCGGAAAGGTTTTTCATATCACAACGGCTCCCAGTTGACCCAGCCTAAATTTGGTACCAGATTAATCCTGGTAGTAAAGACAACAAGGGAGAGGATATGACTACTGCCTTCATAAAGCAGATCCACTGAAACTGAAATAAATATCATTTCACACCCCTACGGCATTAATAAATGCTATGGGTTAACTTTAAGTTTACTTTTTATTTTTATGTCATCACGGACCATCTTCTCATCATATCCGTCATGTATCAAAATATTTCCTCTGGGAGATGTTTAAAGTCCGCTTCTCTTTCAATGAATGAGCCCATGCAACTGACAGCTGGCAGCATGTCAGTGACCAGATTATTATTTAAAGAGTACCAGAAGACCTTTGCTTTTGAGGGATTTATCACAGCATTGTATGTTCTGCACCATGTCGACAATTGATCTAGTCCACACTGTACACTGTCAACAATATCTGTTCTGTTTAGAAATATACAGAATAATAACTGTTTAGAAAGACAAATAATGAAGATGATGGACTGATGACATTAAAGATTACATGAATACGTCATTGGAAAAAGCAAGCCGCATCGCCCAAGACAGAAAAGGGTTCAGGGAGTTCATTGGGGAGACAACGTTCTGGAGAGAATATATCCCAGTGAATGGAGTTCTTGTTTAACAAGTTGTAGTCTTATACATTGAAATATGGTATGCTGTACTGTTATAAATATTTTAACTGTCATTTTTTCTCTAGGTGTCACAGATGAATTGACTGCAGAAGTAAATAATGCTTCTGAAAAGGAACAACTTGAACTTGGATTACATTATTTGAAGCTTGCAGAGTCAAGCATTGACCGTGAAAGAAATGCAGAGAAGGCTGTAACATGGTTGATTGCCGCCTCTAAGCAAGGAAATGTAGAAGCAACTGAAAAGCTTAGACATTGTGTTCAGATAAACTTAGGTAGTGACTTTATACATGTAAGCTTATATAATTATTGTGTTGGAACAAATATGTATTCTATCTCATATCGGCCTACATCACTGACAGGGATAACATTTTAAAAAATAGTCAATATTTCAATGTATAAGTTAATTAATCAATCTACTGTAGATCCTGGTCCACATAAGAGAATAAGCCACTGACAAACTCTCTCTAGTCTACCCTGTCCTTGGATTTCTTCTTATATTTTTCACATGATAACACCACCAAAAAGAAATAAAATCATCTCTCTCTTCAAGTTCTAAGTCTTCCAAGGCTTTTCTTCCCTTGATAATGCTCATCTCACCCTCCTCATTATGGAGCTCTGGATTCTTATGGCTTATATTTAATTGGAATGTGCATAGCTCAATGCTTAATATGGGGAGTTCAATAATTATA
Source organism: Meghimatium bilineatum (assembly GCA_034231615.1). Lineage (NCBI taxonomy): Eukaryota > Metazoa > Mollusca > Gastropoda > Stylommatophora > Philomycidae > Meghimatium > Meghimatium bilineatum. The sequence continues at coordinate 88,540,927 of CM067299.1, forward strand.
GATAAATTCATTCAATCATTAATTGATGATACTATTCATACGATCTACATTCTACCCAGCAGATTAATTGTAGACTTGTAATAGGAATACATGTATTTAAAGAAACATTTGAAGTCAATAGGCTCATTTAGCAACTTTCTATTTAGTCATTACATTCTTGACAGATGGTCTTTATAAATAGCTCTCCACATAAAGTTTCTTTTATTTATGTACAGGAATAAATGAAAAAAACAAGGCCGATATCACCTGGTGTCTAAATACATCAACTTCAGAAAAGAAGGTTAGATATGCAGCAAAGTCTCTTTTCTACAGAATTAACACAGCACATAAAGGTGTCTTGTCGAGAGATGAGTATGAAAAGGCTATAAATAACCTAACGGCTGGTCATGAAAATGAGAAAAAACTGTTAATGGCAGCTGGTGAGTACACATTTTTCATATCTAAATTGTTAATAATTATTCCCTGTGAAAAGAGGACTTCTTCTCAGAGCATTGCATTCTGCCGAGAACTGAAGTACGGGAATATGAAACCAGCTATAAAGAAACTCCCTCCCTCAAGAACAATAAAGTCAATCCTCTATGCCTTTTGAGCCTTCTTGTTAACATATGTTGCGGGGGAGGGGGGGTACTGATGATTATCTGTTTATCAGTGTATATTAGACCTGGCTGTTGAGAAAATTTATATAAATGTCTTTTATACTGAAGTCTGTCTTTTATTTGATAAATTCTTGTCATTTTTTGTGTGGGTCACTTTCAAGTAATTGTGTTTCTAGCATGTAATATGAAGACAAGTTGGAGCATGTAATGACAACAAGAAACATTGCTGGAAAATGACTGAGGATCATGGCATTAGATCAGACATCCTTTCACTAAGAAAGGGGTTTACTTAAAAAAACCAATAATTCTTTCATTTTCATGTGTAATTCCTGTTTTTTGCTGCAAAATCTGATGGCCTAAATGTGAAAAATCATTAAGGGAGAATTTTTACCCACCTTTTGGCTGAATTACCTAGTACTAAAACTCTAGTACTGATTTTCGGGGGGTTGGGGTGTTTTAGTCCCCTAAAACCTTCCCTCCCGACCCTCCTTCTTTATGCTCATATAAATGGGCTTGCTGAAGATGCTGAATATCTTCGCGTAATGAGATATTGAGGAATTGATTGCCAATACAAAGCACAGGAGTTGTAGGGTTGTAGACCAAGACTACCAGCTGCTGCAGCAATCATAAAAAAATACCAACAAAGCCATTAAAGAGCCTTACAGAAATAGAAAGATACCTTACAAAGCAGTTAAATTAAATATACCGTACTTATAAATTATATAATTCAATACAGCAATCACAAATAAGTAATTTTAAATTTCATTCATTCATTTTCCTTTTACGCTGAAGTTAACGCATAGGGCAGAGGTCAGATCTCTCCAATTCTGCCTGTTCTAAGCTATTCTGTGCAGTTCTAGAATACTGGTTGTTTTACTTTCTCTAAGTATTGTTCTTCTGAGTGTTTCTTTTGGTCAACTCCTTGCTCTTTTGCCTGTAGGTATCCATTCAAGAGATTGGTGGTGTATTCTGTTGGTGTCTGCGCGTAGGACATGCCCAATGTAGGACCAGCAGCGTTTTCTGATAACATCTGTGATGAAATTTTGATGTGTCTCTTCTCTGATTTTATCATTCGATTTGAATTCACTCCAATGGGTGTTAGTTATCCTACGAAGACATTTGTTCTCAAAACTCAGTAATTTCTTTTCTGAAGATAAAGAGCTTTTCCAGCTCTCACATCCATACGATAGCACCGGAATAATGCAGGAATTAAATAAGCGCATTTTCATGCGTGTGCTGATTGACTTTGACTTCCAGATATTAGATAGTCTGTTAAATGCACTTGATGATAGGGCAATGCGAGTTGTAATTTCTGACATGACATCACCGTCGAGTGTTAATTTGCTTCCTACATAGGAGAATTTGTGTACTTTTTCAAGTTGTTGTCCATTTAAAGTAATTTCGTTAGTTTGAATGAACAATAATTGTAACTAGATCTGACTGTACGACAATCTTGCAATGATGACGAAGAGAATATCACACGTGCTATCTTAAATATCCAATGTTGTTACACAGTTTGACACAAAATAATTCGTTTGAATGAAAAAAGAATTGGAATGAACTGACTTCTGTTACACAAATCAGTCTGGACTTTACGGTGTTAGTTGATTAATCCAATGATTGACGGAATGACCCAGACTTGATTAGAGAAACACCCTCCATCAATTCCGGTCACTACCGGAAGTCACTTTTAAATTTATCTAATTTATTTTGTCGTGGAATGCCTTTAAAGATAATATTGATGCAACCTCGTGCAGAATGTATACAATAATATGTACAATACAAGTTGCCATTGATAATAACCTCTATAATGAGATATAGCAGATATATTCTGCAAGGAAAATTTTTTCAGGTTGCCGGTATGGTATTACATGATGGAAAGCAAATGCAGTAACAGTTTTTGTTTTGCTCAGGAAGATAAGTGATTGACAATGTAAGTTCATAGTTCTCTATTGTTTTATATACATATAACTTGTCACTTGCAGGTAGAAAGATTGGAACAGCAATTACAGAAAATGACTTTGTAAAGATTCTGTCTAAAAAGATTAATGGCACAATCACCCTGACATCTGCTGAAATGGATGAAACCAGTGCAGCTTATGATTCAGCAAGCTTGAGTCGCAAGGTAGGATTATAAATTTTTGATTATAAACCAATATCACGAGGCATTCCAATAAGTGCTCAGCTGTCCATTCTAATAGCCATCCAATAGTATGCAGATTTAAAGTCCCTGTCAGATGTTAGTTATGTAATTTTTGGGCTTTCAAGCATCAAGGATTTATGAACTCTTTCAGGACTTGATTATTTTTAGGTTTGGACCAAATAAACTTTCAGGTGTAGAAAAATTTAACTACATGTGTTTTTCATTTTATCACTTTATATACTAGTATTGATAAATAGTGTATGTGTAATATGTAATTGGAAAGGGGAATAGATACATAATATGAATATATAAGTATATTGATGATATTTGATTACTTCACAAGGTTAGAGTTAGTTTCTTCTTCTTCTTCTTTCGTTCGCTAATAATGTCTATATCTGCAGTGTTGTTTCTTGTATAAATTGGACAGTGTTTTCCATTTCTTGTTGTTAGAGTTAGTAAAACACAAAACAAGAAAATGAAAATGTTAATTTATTAGTATAAATATTTTTACATACCCAAATGTATCCATAATTAGAGTTGTTGATATCCATTTTTCTAGAATGTTTACACAAGACTATCCAATTGGCTTCACTATGCAGTTTATTTGATGAATTTATATCAATAAATGTTAAAGTTATGTACATTTTTCTGGATGACATCAGAAGCAATAAAAATATGAAAATATTTACATTCAGTCATGGCTTTATTATTTACAAGTTTTTAATTGCTAAAAATGAGCTCATCTTGTATGGTATTGCCTAAAACATGATTTAGCACACAGATGTGGCTTATGTGAACATCCTATGCAGTAGTAGCTACTTCCCTTTCGTGTTTGCTTAGTAGCACAATTAGCACTTTGCCTGTCTTTTACACCAAAGTCAATGAGATTGAAGGCCCCCTGATACCTCACAAACTTTGCATTTACTGGCTTTCTTCCCGGCTTTGACAATAAAGCAGCATCAAGGTTGTTATGTGTCAATGATTCAAATAAACTACATAGTTTCTCTATCAATATGTTCTTGAAGCTTGAAAGGGGCATAGGTTTCTCTGTGCGAGGGTGGCTCAGTGTGTATAAAATGCGGGCATTCGGTTGTGTTATTTTTAACACCCACATAAATACATTTTTTCCACCACTTGGCTGTTTTTCTTATATGGTTTCATAATAGGAAATCATCTGATTCACTTTATCACATCCATTCATTGACATATTGTAATTATGAATGGGTGATGGTTTCTGGACTTCACTCCTACCCTCAATTCTAATTTCACATGTTGCGCTTCCACATGTTGTTACCAGTTGGCAAGGTTTCTTCAATTTTTTTAATCTTTCCAGCTGACACACATAACTTGATCTTCATCATTTATGAACCATTTTGGTTCATTGACAGTTTCTTATTCTTGATTTCTGGTAGAAACCCTTGTCTGTTCACATTGAGAGTTCCAGTATAATGGTGATTTCTCTGCTGCAGAAAAGAGGACAAGAGGTAAAAAAAAATAATAGGCCCCTATCTGTCAACAAACAGATGGTGATGTTCTGTGATCCCTCCTAGTAGTTTGACAAAGATTTTCATAGCATGGATAGACTTTGTGTAAGTTTCCAGCTTGTATTTTGTGTCTGCACCAAAATATACCAGCAGGTTGAAAACATATACAGAAACATCATAAAAATATTTCGCTCAAGTGGAGTCCATTTTGAATAGGTAGAATATTTTCTTTGTGTTGTATTCATTTTCAATTTTTGCTGGGCATAGGTTTGACATTTGCTATTAGATTGTCAATTATTGGTTCTGTCATCAAGGATAGCAAATACTGTAAAGGTGAGGCATTGTCAGGAAGGCCAAGTTTGCTGCTAAAATGTATCTGTCTTAAGTGAGACACTCCTGTACTCTCTCCTTCTAGGGCTTCATGCCACACAGTATCAATCCTAGGCCTAGCAGTAGCTTGTCCATTTATAGTAGTTTGATGCATAGGCCTACCTTTAGCATTAGTACCGGTAGGTCTAGAAGTACCAGCTAAATCCTCTGAATCAGTAAATTCTTCACCACTATTGGATGCTTCTTCATCGGAACTTGCATTTCTTGATCTGATACAAGTAGTTGCTAAATTTTTAATAAAACATAAGCCAGACTGCTTTGATTTATTATTTTTCGGCATATTCCACATTAGGCCCATAATCGCTTTCTGAATCATTATTTTCCAATTCACTAATTAGCAAGCTCTAAAACATTACCATAGCTTATTCTGCACTGTATCTGGAAGGGGTGGGAGTTGCCATTTTTTGTCAGAAATAAACAATACAAGTTAGAATTAAAAAAAACACTTTCCTACAACACAAGCACTTCATAATAGGATTAAAATGGCAGTGAAAGTATCTACAATGTTTTTGGGTTAACATAAAAACCTCTACTGGCAAAAATTAAATATAACTGCTCAATTTATGATTAATCAAAAATCAAAAACCAATAATCTGACAATTGGTCCTGGCTTTAATATTGAGTCGTTATATTGTGGATTGATCCCAAATGAAATAATAAAGAAAACTCAAAATTCAGAAATAAGAAGCAGAACTGGGTAGGCAAAAACAAAATTCAGAAAAATGAAAAATATATTGTGTAATATGACCTTGTCATTAGAGGTGAGAGAGAGAATTCTTCAGTGCTATGTAACTCCTATACTAACATATGGGTGCGAGTCTTGGATAATAAACAAACAGGAAAGTGGGAAATTAGAAGCAATAGAGATGTGTTTCTACAGAAGAATGCTGAGAATACCATGAACTGCCAGAAAAACTAATGTGGAAGTGTTTAGTCAAATGTGAATCAAACCTTAATAAATAATATAAGAAGAAAGACAATCTTCATTTTTTGGCCACTTCATGAGACAGGTAGATTTGGAGAACATAGTCACAACAGGCAAGATTGATGGCAACAGGGACAGAGTGCGACAACATAAGATAATATTAGACAGTATGACAACCTAGCATGGCAAGGAAACAACAACAATCTTGAACCAGAGAGCTGTGGAGAGCCATGATCACCTACGCCAGCCGACAAGCACCTGATGAGGATGATGATGTTAATGCAACAAATGGGATTTGAACTAGGTCCGCTCAGATGGCACCACTCTGATGCGATTTTAGTCAATACTTCTAACATGTATATTCCCAAGCATTATAATTTTTCTGTATTAATAAATCTTCGATGCTTCTATATTATATTATTAATTTACTCATGTGTGACATCTTCTTCTTCTTCAGCGTTCATTCTCAAACTCCCGCTGTACCTCCCTTGTAGCATGACCATATTCCTACTAGATTTCTTGCAGGATGTTGTCCAAAGAATGGAAATGCATTGTCGCCGTTTTATTTGTGCCAATGGCCCGACACATCTGTCTTCGGCGGATGTGACATCTGAAGTAACCTTGTTTATGTGTGATATATGTTTACAAGTAGGCCTCATTTGATCATTGTAGTATTGAGGCCGTCTGACACTTACTAATGTTAATTGTTTGTTGTTCTTGAGGAATTTACATACCTGTGCACGCCCGTGTGTTGCCAGGGCCCGAAAGGGGAGCAAAGAATAGCAACACTGTTTACCTTCCACGCATGTCGTAAAAGGCGACTAAGGAAGTTATGGAATGGGGTTGGCTGTCCCATTCCATATAGGGTCAGTGACCCAAAGCCATGCTGAAGTTGGATGTGTCAGGCTGTAAGGCGCAGATATCGCAGCAATGCTGTAAACCATGACACAACGCATTCCGTTCTCCGGACTACATCCTGCTAATCTGCAGGAGTTTGAGAACGAATTCAGAAGAAGAAGATACCTGTGCAGTGTGTGTTGTTGTCTGTGTGTCGACTGACTGGTCCATTTTCATAGAAGCTTGGGAATATACACATTGGAAGTCAGGACTAAAATCACATCTTTTTTACGGATGCAGTATGGTTGATGCAGTTAAGTTCCAAAAATTATCAGATTATGCATGGTAATATACAATAATTATGCTGGCTAAAGTTGATATACCTGTACTCATATTTATGTCTCTGTAAATATTAATGTGATTATACTTTATAAATAATAAAATGAATGTATTTAAGCTGATTTAGTTATATGTGCTAGAACTTATACTCATATTTATGTACACTAAAGTCCACACATATTAAATTTTAATTGCCAGGTGTTTATGTTTCCTCGACAAACATTCATGATTGCTTTTGATAGAGGACTGGAGTATGCAAGCAAAGAAGGCATGAATCTGATCTTGTCATTGATCCCTACTAATCAACTGTACCTACTAGCACTCATGTTTGTTTACAGTTACATCAGTCCTGGATTTCTTCTTTTGGCCATCCCTCTGATTACATTTTGTATTTCTTTCCTTGTGATGGTGATTTCCACTTTACAGGTAGGCCTATATGCTTTGATTAAAAGCTGTAATATTACTTTACATTCACCATATGCATGTTTCTATTTCAGTTAATGTTTAGTTAAGGTTGTATTTAGTTTGAATATGCATCAACTTTTTGAATGGGAACACTGTAATAGATATGATACAGTAGCTATAATGTGACTAAATGATCTGGACAAACATTGTAAGAGTTGGATGGAGCACACACAAGGCTGGATGAAGTTGGATGATAACTGTTGAGTCATAGGAACATAGTTGTCTATACGTGTGTCACAATATATACCTGGAGCACTCAATACAAGAGACCCATCAGGGCTATAACACGTCTCTGTCAATTACAGGTTGCTCTATTTGCAATTTGCACTTCATTGGTGATATTGATCTTATAGCTGGCTCAGAACAAGAACTGCAAGAGCTAACAGCGAAGTTAGAAAAAGTTAACAGCAAATACGGAATGGAAATCTACATCTGAAAGAGTAAGATCTTTGTTAACAACAGAGACATAAACAAATATCATAATGAATGCGTATAAACTTGATTTTACATATGAAAATACCTAGAATTGTACATAGGCCTATGTAGTGATGAAAAATTCAAAACTGAATTAACGATGAGGCAGGAGATGGCATTAACTGCCATGTAAGACTAAATCTAATATTGAAAAACAGTATCAGTGTTGGAGTGAATATCAGAATTTATAATTCACTAGTGCTATCTATTATGTTTCATTCCCCCCTCCCCAATTCACTCCATAATAATTCAGTCCAGTCCGAGCATTGGAGGGGCAACCAATGAAAACAACATGAAAAGGTAGATGCATGGTGAGAGATAAAAAAGACAACCCTGAATACAATAAAAGGGCAGCACAGTGTCAGAGGGTAGTGCCAAATGCAAATAGAAAAGGAAAATGTTTCAAGGAAATCGGTACTACAAGCTCTATTAACTCGAGACAAGTTTCTAGTTACCAGTGTTTCTTATGGAAAAAGACCCAGACCCAGTTGTAGAAGTCCGACAAAGAAAGCCGCCCTGTCCTGGCCGAACATTAATGTCGAGCTTTCCTATACCGGAAACATGCTCACGGAGAGAAAGAGTTCAGTACCCGACAGGACCAGGCACAAATGGACAAGGAATTTCAGCTCAAGAACATGCCTTGCTCCCAAATGTGTGGTGAGACTTGACCTTGGACAAGGGGGTTCACGATGTTGTTAATGAAACCTCGGCTAATAAGGCGAAGAGCCCGGATCCAACTCTTCTGTCGAGTTCTTCCTTAACCGGAACCAGGCTCGCGGATGAGAAAAGGTTCAGTACCCGATGGGCACAGACCGTCTAATTACACGAGGTAAGATCACTGACTGTGGAACACCTCGTGTGCGATAGATGTGAACGACAGTCATTTCGGCGAAGAGTCATTACACACCAATGCACCCGTTGACAGATAGGCAGGCTGTCACAGACTAGGGAAGCCCACTACCCGAATTAAAGGCATGATGAAAATGGACGTGCTGGGCCTCGGATGTCTGGGCCACAAAGTGAGCCAACTGAGGTGCAAACAAATAACACAGTTCAACTATGGAACTAGTAGTACAACATACTACACGCTCCATGGTGTAAATCACATGATTTATTCGTTGTGGTTATAAGAGAGCGAACGCAAAGTAGAAGAACAGTTGGCAATATATTATGATTTTTAATGCTTTAGTACATCATTTCCTCTTTTTTTTTCTTCTTCTTCAGTGTTCATTCTTAAACTCCCGCTGGATCTCCCTTGTAGCAGGACCATGATCCTACTAGATTTCCAGCAGGATGTAGTCCAGAAAATAAAAATGCACTGTATTGCCGTTTTATTTGCGCCGATGGCCCGGCACATCCATCTTCGGCTGGGATTTAAAAAATTTAAAAAAAAAATAACTAGCATCACCTTCAAGATAAACAAAAAATGGTATGTGTTTCTGTATTCATTCTCAAACTCGTGCAGATTAGCAGGATGTAGTCAGGAGGACGGAATATATTTGCGTCATGATTTACAACCTTGGCTGTGATCTCCATTTTCAGCATATCTTCTAGGTTATTTTGACCCTCTATGAGATGAGACAGCTAACTTCACACCCCCCCCCCCCCAAAACCTAATTAGCCACCTCTCATGACATGCATGGTAACAGTGTCACTATTCTTTGCTCTCCTTTTTGGTTCCAATAACACACAGCATGCTTCTATACTACAATTAACTGATCCAGTATAGAGATTTAATAAACTTATTTTTATTACTTCTACTTTTATTTTTAATTTCAAATTTTTCTGTAAATTGACATATTTTCATCCTATTCTTTATTTGTTACTTTATTATTTCCAGATCTTTCAGTTTCTATCACATTACTTTCTGTAGCCCATGGTCTATTTTGATGTTTTATTCTTTGTATGTTTTTACCTGTCTTCTTCTTGTTCGTAATATAGCATGTCTACACCTGTTCTGAAGAACGCATGTTCAATAGTTGCTAGGCGATTTGGTGCCGTTGAACGGACTGGTTCAATTCCCGTTAGTTTCAAGAATTTTTTTTAAAAAGTCCTCTGGCTTCCTACTTAAATTTACATGTCTACACAGTAAGTCAAATTTTCTGGATAAATGCTACTATATTTGAAAGCTCCTCAGTGCTTTCATACAGCTTCTTTCGGTGTTTGTTTCTGTGGGCCAATGCTCCTCAGTGCTTCCATACAGCTTCTGTGGATGTTTGTCTCTGTGGGCCAATGCTCAGTGCTTCCATACAGCTCCTGTGGATGTTTGTCTCCGTGGGCCAATGCTCTTCAGTGCTTCCATACAGCTTCTGTGGATGTTTGTCTCTGTGGGTCAATGCTCCTCAGTGCTTCCATACAGCTTCTGTGGATATTTGTCTCTGTGGGCCAATGCTCCTTCCTAACTAGTTTAGTGTGATAGTCTTGCAGGATATGTTCTGCGGTTTGTGCTGCCTGCCCACAAGCATATAGAAGTGATAGAACCAGTTAGTCTATTTAAGTGGCTTTTAGTCTGCTGTGCATAGCTGTCAACTTATTTTTTCATAAATCCGTATTTCAATAAAAATGTCCATATTTAGCACAACCCCCCATCACTAATATTTGTTGTTATTTTTTGTTATTATTTTTTGTGGCCTCTATTTGCCTCTAAATATGAACGTGTGAGATAAAAACATCCATATTAGTAATAATTATTAGGAAATTTAACACCAGTGAGCTTTTTAAAAAAATAATTTTTAAAAAATAGAAAAGGTTTTTTTTTGGCCAGACATTCGTATTAATACGGAAAATTTGTACTAGTTGACACCTATGGTTGTGTCCTGCCCTGATGCGGAAGATTATAACTTGCTCAGCTCTGTGAAGATAGTGATAGTTGTCTTTTGGGTGATTGACTTTCCTAATAGCTTAGATGAGGGCTCTCTTTTCCTGATAGGTGATTTCTTTGTCATTTTGTTCCTGTGTTGCTCCATCTTTTGCCAACATATTTGCCTCTTCATTTCATGGTATGCCACAGTGGTATGGTATCTACTGCAGTACTAATCTACTCTTCTTTGGATATTATTTCTCATATGGCTACCTTTAGGTCTGGCGGTTTATCTCTGTCAACGGCTTGTAGGACAGACATTGCATCAGTAAGAAACAATCCCTATTGACATGTTTTTAATTCTTTCTGCAGCAATGTTTAGAACCTGTACTTCTGCAGAGTAGATAAAGAAGAAAATTCCAGTTGGTGAACATGTGGATTCATTTTATTTGTCTAAATATTTCATGTACACTCCAGCACCTCCGTTCTTCACTGCTTTGTTTGCTGATCCATCAATATACACTTGTATCTATACTTCTCTGAGGTACATATCTTCAATCATGTTGCAGACTATTGTTTTATTTTGGAGATTATTGAGCTGTCTCATAGTGTAGGTCTCGCAGTTTATGGTGGTTCTGATAGTGAGATTTTTCTGTGTAGTCACACTCTATTATAATACTTACAGATTTACAGATGCAAGATCAGTACTAGAGTTAAAAGAGGTATTGTCCATAGTGCAACATCGGTGTAGAATTAAACTGCAATGGATTCCATCACATTGTGGAATAGTAGAATTAAGAGAGCTAACAAAGAAGGGTTCTAACATGCAACAATCAGATGCACTGATTAGCTATCACCAAAAGAAATCCATGCTAAAGACACAACGAATGCCTAACTTACCTTCATGGAATGACTATTGTCTACTTAACAGATAAGAACAGGTCATCATATTTCGACTCAGAACTGGACACAATAGACTAAACAGCCATATGTATACAAAATTTAAAATTGGCACATCAGCAAAGTGTACATGTGGGCAAACCAACCAGACTTTCGAGTATATCCTTCAAGAATGTGCAAACTCTGACACATTAAAGTGCACATATTGGCATTCTGATACATCTATGAATATTAAACTCTATGGTATAAAACAAGAAATGGAAAACGTCAAATTTATACAAGAAACAATACTGCAGGTATGGACATTATTAGTGAATGAAAGAAGAAGAAGAATTGCATGTATAAATTAAAATATTTTTCTTTTTGTTTTGATTGATATTGAAAGAATGATTATAAGTTTTGTTTATTTTTTATGATGGGGTTGTTAAATACCAGTAATATCTTCATTTAAATCTTATTTTTCAGATGTTCTACAAACGCCGCAAACAAAAAGATGCAACAACCTTGGCTGTAATGTTGCAGCAACAGTTTGATGTGGACATTGATTTAGAGAGCACAGAATCTCAATATTCCTGGAATTCATTAACTCCTTATTTGGTGTTTTTCATCTCACTACCCATCATGCTGATAAGTTTTTCTCTGACTAATAAGTCATATATACCATGTGCAGAGTTGTTTGTTACTAGCGTTGCCATGACAGTAATTTGTTTCCTAGGACTGTCTGACAGTCATGATGTTTTGACTTTACTGGCTTTAGGCTCTCATGCTTTTGCTTCACTTCCAATATTTTTTGCCAGTCTTCCCAAAGTAGCTATCATAACAAAACTCATTGAACTTGTTACACGTCCATTTTTCTCACTGAACTTGGGTTTTAATGTATCATTCCATATAAGTTTACCATCCCTTTTTTATATGATGATCCCTGTTCTTTTTTTCCGTATGGCCATGAAAAGTTCATGGTCAGGAGTACACAAGATCTTGATTCCTCATCTCATCTGTTACCTCTGGTTTAGTTTTGTAACAACGGCCTTCCCATTTACCACATGGTCAGGTTTGGCTCGGGCTACAATCGGTTATCTGCTTCTTCCCGTATTTATCCCACTTAGTGTTTTCTTTCTGATTATTGGAATTCCCTATTCTATATATAAGCTGCTGCAAACAGAAATTGTAGGGAAGCTCATTGTGACTGTACTATTATTGGCAGTTCCACTGTTGCTCACTCAAACAAAGATACTATATAGCAAGAAAGATAACAAATCATCACCTAAAGCACAGAAGATCAAAAGAATCATCATGATTTCATTTGCTGTATTAAGTGTTCTTCCTCTATTTTATGTGCAGGTTCCAACTCTTTTGGAAGAGAAAAGTCTAACAATGACTTGGGAAGATTATAAATATTTATGCATTCCAAGGGATGGTATATGGGCACCCTATCAAATTCGTTGTAAGGACTTTTTGGGAACAAAGGTTCACTGGCAAGGTCAAGTTGAGCAGGTCAAAGTCAGTAAAGTAGAAAACACTGCTGAGAGTTATCTCAAGACATTGCCAAATATATTATCAGAACCTTTGTACTGTATCTATGGTGAGAAAGTGCCAGAATGCAATGAAGAAATAATGTCGAGTGAAGCACTCAGAAAATGTCAGTTACTTACATCTATTGGTCATACTTGTCATTTGAATAACCACAACATGATTTATTTGTCACTGAATATTAAATTAGAGGAATATACAGTAAGTATAGATGCTGGGCCTAACTTTCTAAATGGACTCATGGCTCTTGAACTAGGGGATAAAGTTGAGTTCACTGCAACACTGATCGATGTGGGAACTCCAAATACACGTCTTAAACTAAGATCTATGAAGTGTACTAGTAGAGAGTTGAACATAGAGATGACAATGGAAGATGACTTTGATGAGCAAACATTATTACAGGTACTCAATAATGCAGTTGCTCTTCTGTTCAACTTTGGCTTCTTCCCAGTTCTTGAGTATTCACCTGTATGAAACTGTGATCAAGATCATAATTATGGATATAATGATATTAATTCTGATGCCAGACAACCCTTAACTTTATCTTTGGTGAAGGATAAAACAACTGCAAACAGCAAGGATAAGTAATCAAATGTTACTGTTACTAATAAGTACAAATATTTGTTTTTGGATAAGAAATAATAAATGTATAGTAATTGTAACATTTATTACTTATCCTTTGTATCACTTCCTATTTGTGATACTATGGTCTTCTTTTGGTCAGAAATTCTCTGGCATTTTGGTTAGTAGATAAAATAGCCACTTTACTAACTCACTTTGCCAGTAAACCAATAAAATGTCAATTTTTATCCTTCCATAAAGCTGTGGGGTAACTGTGAGGACCTCTTGTTGACAACAGAATTCACAGAGGCTGTTCTCCTACCTGTATAGGATTCTGAGCATAGGAAACTGATCACAGAAGAAGATCCATCCATAAACCCATTAGTGTCGTAGAGGTACTACATTAGATGTGTCAACGCACAGAGTCCTGCAGTGATATCTATCTTCAGTAATGTAGATGAATATTAAAAAACTTGATCTGTCCAGTCTTTGATATTGTCTGCCCATGGTTATTTTGGTCCTCCTCTGCTTTTTCCACCATCAACTGTATCCTGCAATATTATTTTTGACAGAGAATTCTTGCACTCTAAAGATCACACACACTTTGATGCTTGAGTACTTCTTTTGTTCTTGTATATTTACTTAGATTTCTTTCTGCAAGTACAGTTGAGTCAGTCTTCAGCGCATATGTTTTTAACACATTTTTCTATTTTACAACACTTTTCAAAATACCCAGTTTTATTAATTTTGTATACTGTATATAATGAATTTCTGTTATTACAAGTTGTTATAAGTAAATTTGACTTCTTTTTTCTGTTTGTTTACAACAAAATTGTAAGCTGTGTCTACAATAGTAAATTTGTCTACAAAATTGTCTACAATAGTAAACAACACATGAAACCTCCTGGGGTAGTCAATCACGCATAAATTCACCTTTTACATCATGTGTGGCAAGTTACAATGTTACTATTCTTTCCTCCCCTCTCAAGCCCAGTAACAAACTTGATTGATGAGTGGCAGGACAGACTGTTTTCTTTCATTGTACAATATATTCTTCTTCTGCGTTCGTTCTGAAACTCCTGCAGATTAGCAGGATGTAGTTCGGAGAACGGAATGCATTGTGTCATGGTTTACATCATTGTTGTGATATTTTTGCCTTTCGGCCTGACACATCTAACTTCAGCATGACTTCGGGTCACTGACCCTGTATGGGATGGGACAGCCAACTCCATCCCGTAACCTCCTTAGTCATCTCTTACAACATGCATGGAAGGTAAACCGTGTTACTATTCTTTCTCCCCTCTTGAGCCCTGGCAACACATGGGTGAATTGTACAATATGATGTGATTAAAATTGTAATTTCAATAGCGAAGTGATGGTTCATGTTAAACAGATGTGACATTCCGTTTTTACAGAACTAAATATAGTCTCATAAAAATTTTAACCGGCATCAGTGTACAAAAATCAGTAGGGGAGAAGCAGTATTAACAAAATTTACTACATTTATGTGTCCCTTTATTCGATCGCAGATGAGGGGTATAGCTTGGAGGGGATACAGCGCATTTTAGTTTTTTGGGAAGGGTTAGAGTTGTTGGGAGTGAGGGGTTTGGTGTCACCAGGTGGGTAGGGTGTTAGGATTCATGCTAGATTTTTAGTTCTTGTAGGGGGGGGGGGGATGTAGGATGTTTAGTTGTTTTGAGGAGCGCTTACATGCATGCACTGGGGACTTCTATTGCATTTCCACTGTATGCGTCGATCATTATAGTAATATAAGGTAATTAGGTGAACGTGAGCACATCTTCTCTCAGTGAGCAGTCCTTGAATCTGTAACAAATGTATCACAACTTCCTCTGTGGCAAGCTCAGTAAACAACTCTATGATTGCATTAGCCATGTTGATTTAGCATTGTGTCATCAGCTATTGGCGTGAGATTTCTGTGACGACATGAAAGATGCGTAAACTAAGACCGAAATTGTTTGGTTGTTGGTATATACAAAAGTTGAACTGTTATCATGTGATGAGGCCATATTTGCCTAATGGACCGAAGTGACAAATCATCAGTTGTGTTAAAATCTGAACATTGAGCAAGTCAAAAGTAGTTTCTTTTTTTTTCTTTTCCCAGATGTATGATATGGTGTTAGGTCCATATCTTTCTGTGACTAATGGCATGCTAACATTGATGGTGTCAGCATAACGCTCATCACCTTTACTTTTCCTGATTTGTTCTGGTGTACATTTCCTGAAGTTGAACAAAGATATTGTAAAGGTGTCACCTAACGTGAATTCATACCCTGAAGCATAGGTATAGAAAGTCATTGTACTAACCATTATTCAACAGTGGTTCCCAGTTTTTTAAAATACTGATGTATATATATATATATATATTTTAATTAATTATAATGTATAACATTTCTCCAATTATAATTTGATATTTTATTGTTTTACATATTTTCACTTGGTTCATAGTGAATGTACTTCACATTTTCAGCAATTTTCATGTGATATATTTAATCTGTATGGATCACTAAGTCAACTTAGAAGACCTGCACTTTTTTAAGAATAGCATTGTGCTGACAAGAGTAGAATTACCAGCATTTAGATATCAACAACAACAGTAACATTTTCAGCAATATGATGTGATATATTTAATCAGCATACAAAACACATATCATACTCATTAAATTCTTTAATATGATTTTCCTTTTTGTTTGGCTGGTTTTCCCCACTAGGTGATTTCCCTATTGTTATAACCCCATCAAATTGTTGATGTGAAAAATGCATTTTCTTTAAAACTGTCTTATCACATTCAGACTTGGCAGATCAACAGAAAAATGAACATGAAACTATATCAAAAATAATTCAATACTTATATATTTGAAAAAAATAAATAGTCAAACTCAACAAAATGTGGTGGAAAAATATTTTCTCACTTTGGGTGCTGCTTGGTGGCGCCATTGAGATGAAAATATTAAGATATTTTCTCATATCTCCTTCTGAAAAATTGAACCTGTCATCTGTACTCCAATACATGCAAATATGTATGTTAATCATAATATAAATATTTAAAAAAACAGTTCTATTTCACTGACAGTTACAGATGACCATCACATGTCTTCTGTTCTTGGCATTATGTTACATACAAATTTATCTAATCGGCTGCAAATTGATAAAACTTCTCATTGACAATAGGGCTAAAGTATTCATAATGTGTAGCAATCTCATGAAGATTATATATATAATCAATGTTTTCTTCAAAATTATCAACTTCTAGACCTATCTACTAGAAAAACATCCCTCCAGCAAAATTTGTGATGCCACAATTAGTACCACGAATTTTCTCTTCGTTGTCCGAAACACTAAGCCTAACAAAGGAACTTCAATGTCACTTTCAACATCATATTTGGTACGCAAATCACATATACTGTGCATATTTCCATTGTTGCAACAGCTGTGTCATCAGTGTACATACAAATAATATCCTCCATTGTGAACACGATATGTCAAAACTCTGCAAATGTTTACAATTTCGTAAAAAATCAGTCCAAAGTGATATTCTCACGATATAAAAATGTAGCATGAACTCTGAACTAAGCAAAGTCAGTCAGGGCAGACTCAGACTTAACCCTGGGCAGACTCAAAATAGAATATGGATCCTAGCGAGATTTCAAAAAAGTTACTCTTCGACTCTAGTCTTCTACCAATAGAGGCGATGCTTGGCGACTCAGTGGTAAAATGGTTAAATCAAGAATGTGTCAAAAATGCACATTCAGTTTATAATTCTTTGCCTGTGTAACATCTTTCAGGATAAATTCAATTGTTACAAGGGAAATCAGATATTTCAGACCATTGGAACAGATAGAAGGATGATATTTTTAAAAATGTACACTCTTAATCTTCTATATTGCGGGAAAATAAATTATGTATGATTCTTATTATATTGTATGATTTTCATTGGTTTGAAGCACCAGTTTTCATACCACAATGTTGGCAGGTAAAACATACCATATATGTAATTTTATATTTAAAAAAAAACTACAAATCCTGGCATATCTAATGATCTCTTCATTTTAGGAGTGTACCTTCTAAGTAATATATTTTATACTCATTCCAAATAAAATGTTTACTTCTAAGTAGTATATTTTATACTCATTGCAAATAATAGGTTTACTTCCGAATAGTATATTTTATACTCATTGCAAATAATACGTTTACTTCAGAGTAGTATATTTTATACTCATTGCAAATAATATGTGAGATGGAAACTGGGAAATGAAATTTTATAGATCATTAAAAATTAAAAAGTGATCAGATTTGACATTTTAGCCAAAAAGTCATTATCCAACACAGAATGCAAGACAATGGATACATAACTACACTGTAAAAGAATACAACTAACTTGATAAATGCTTGATGGTTCAAATGTCAAGTTTTATTTTTAGTAATTTGTAAGGGATACAAAAGTTGTTTTATTGCTCTCATGCTACTTCCAAGGTTAGCAAATAAGCAAGACCCAAAAACAAAACAATATGGTGAATCACCATAATAGGTAAATTTTAACGCTCATGTGAAGCACCTGGCGAAAGCTTTAGGGGTCGATCTTGGGCGGTGTAGACTAAGACAGAATGAAAATTGTGTACACACAGACAATCAATTTCTCAGATCACCACGTTGGTTTACACAACTCATTAAACTGTCATTATGGTGTCCAACAACAATGGCTATCCTAGACATGCAGATTGTCATTTCTCAGAGCCTATAGTTGTGAGATCAGCATACACTGCTTAGTGTAAGTGGTGATATACTATCTCTATCTATCTTACTTCAACGCCAAATACTGTACATAGGGCAGAAACCAGAGCTCTACAGTTCGAACAATGTGATGCTACTGTGTATAATTCTTGCATGTTGTTGAGACCCATAGTCAAACCCTCTTTGATGGTTGTTCTGCGAAAAGTCTCTGTTGGTCTTGCTCCTTTGCCATCTGGTACCTATTTTACTGCTTGTTAGTGGCAGTCTGTTTTCATTCATCACAAGTGTATACTGCTAAGATATACTAAATACAACAACAAAATATGGACATCATGAGAGAAGTGTTCATGTTAAAGAAAAGCTTTATTCATCTGTATTTGTCATGGCTCATAGTTGACACACTCTTAACGCATGTTGGCAGATTGGACACCCACCAGCAGAATAAAAGGTATGCATAGAATGAAATTTCTAGGCCTATATAGCAGAACTTAAATGTAGCACAATGTATTCACACCTTCAGATCACATGAGAAATCATGCTGGTTAATTGAGAATAATGAAGTAGTGATTATACAACTTTATTAGTATTTTCTCCATTGGACCCAAGCCAAATATCATTGAGAGCTTATAACAAACAATCATCTGGATACAGATCTAAGGGAAGGCAGAGAAAGGGATGGTTCTATAACATCATGACCACCTTCCACAAACTCATCACGACTCAGGTACGAATCTGGCTTTTAACAAAAACTTACAGCTCCCACTACTACGCTTAATGGCAAATGTGGATACTATCAACCAGCTTCCACCAGGGGATAGAAATAGACAATTAGTGTTTTCACTTTTTACGTGTTGGATATATTTTTCTGCAGTCCCACTGTCATAAATTTGCAAATAAAATACTACAAAATATATTCAAATATTTAAAACATGCTTTGGTTAGATGTTTTTATCTGTGTAATATTTGTATAATTGTGAATAAACTGTTCTAGGCATGCTTGTTCATGGTAATGAGAGAGTTGGCAGGTTGACTTTTAAAGCACCTACAGTGGACATATAGAGATAGATACATACATATATATATATGTCATACATATGACAGTTTCTACGTTAGAAATCACCTGTTAAATGACAGGCCAAATGATCATGAGGGTATAGTAAAACAATGCACTAGTAGGTATACAACATCAGCAGTGTTGAATTTGTTAAACCAACTTCAGGAACTATAAGAATGCATATTTTTTATATTTGGAGGGTAAGACTGCGCACCTATAAATCTTGTACTATGTTATGTTATCAATAAGTATCTTTAAGTATTTCATTGTGACTTTACTGTAACTGACTTTATTGGTTCACTTTATGGATCTTCCTGTCATAGTGGTTCGCTTTGTGCTCAAGAGGTCATGTGTTCAAATCTTGCTTGTGGCTTTTTGTTTGTAAAGTGGATTATTTCATGAAGCTACAGAGTTACATGCTATGAATAGTGCTCTTGGTCAGTAGTGTCACTTCATTGAGAGGGACAAAGCACACATGGGGTAACCCAGAACAATGAAGTAAATCATATACTCCTTTTGGGTTATTTAACTTATTTTAAAGCTTCAATTTTTCATCTGTATTCATTTACAGAAACCAACATATTTTTCCATGTTTTCCTTGAAATATCACTATGTCAAGGACTGTAATTTTAAAACACACACCAAAAATATTGATGTTTTGATCAAAAGACCTTTATCATACAAAAAATAAAAGAATGGAAAAGTAGGAAAAACTTCACAGATAATTGTGAAGTCTTATCTGATAGTAAGTGGAACAAACAAAAGTAATGTAAAAGTAGAGAGGAAGACACTTACCTTGCCTATGAATAAAAATATAAAAAACAAACAATGTTTAGGTGTGGTTGTATATATATTTTTATGTCTATATTTGGTTTCACATTCATTCCATGCGTTTTCAAATGATGATTCTTCTTGTATCCTTCCTTCCCCAAACCCACTCACCCCACAACCTCATCAATCATTATCATATGCCATTCTGGTTGGCGTAGGCGACCATGGCTCTCTGTCCACAGTATTGTTATCAGGATCGTTGTTGTTTCCATGCCTTGCTAGGTTGTCAAACTAATATTTTCTCACATTGTCCCCATGTCTCTGTTCCCTTCAGTCTTGCCTGTTGTGACTATGTTCTTAAAACCTGCCTGTCTGATAAAGTGACAAAAGGGGTCTTTTTCTTATATTATTCTTGCATTCATTATAAACACCCCAACCACATCTATATTGCCTCTAATTTCCCACTTTCTAGTTTGTTTATAATGAATGCACGCATTTTCGTTTACTAGATGTGTTTCCAATCCTGCGTCATGGAGACGTGGTTTTATGTTTTGGAGACGTGGCTTTAGACAGGCTAAGTCATCTATTCTGTTTATTATTGTGGTGTTTACTGTTGTTTGTCTCTTGAAAAAGGTTCCATTGAGCCGATATGTGGAGAATTGTCCTGTTTAGTTTTATTGTATGTTTTTTTTATATATTTGTATTTATAGGCAAGGTAAGTGTTTTCAGTAACCTGTTTAACTCATTTTACTTTACTATTTGTTCATTCGGTTACTGCGGCACCCTCCACTTTGTCGGACACCCTCCGACCATTTGGTTATTTATAGAAAGGAAGACATAGGAGACACAAGATGGAATACGAATTACAATTAAAACACAACAACGGAAGTAACAGCTGAATATTAAAATAACAAATAAGCCTGCTTTTTTTTAGTAGCCATATTGCCTCTGTCTCTTTAGTCCACCATGGCGGACTTTTTAATCTTAGGTCTACCCACTTGTGTTCCCAGGCCTTCTTCCTCAAATCGCTAAGCACTGATTCATTCGTGCACACCTATTTAAAAGGGTGGAGATGGCTTTAGCGTCCTTGTCAAGGCTAACTCTGATTTGGAATAGCAACATCAGTGATGGAGTAAAAATCAAACTGTATAAGTCGCTGGTGCTTTCTGTTGTGTTGTATCGTTGTGAGAGTTGGACACTCACTGCGGACATGGAGAGAAGATTACAGGCTTTCGAGTACAAATGCTACAGAAGAATTCTACGAATTTCCTATAGGGAACATAAGACCAATGTGTACGTAAGAAATAAAGTAGAGATGTGTTCAGGAGCCATTGCTTTCAATAGTGAAACGACGAAAACTAGTAGTTTTTTTCGGACATGTATGCAGGCATGATTCCTTGTCAAAAACAATACTGCAGGGAACTGTCGAGGGTGAAAGAAGCAGAGGAGGACAAATAAAGACATAGACAGACAACATCAAGGAATGGATAGGGCAAGATATTTCCACACTCAATGCTGAGGATAGAATTCGCTGGAGGACTCTGTGTGCTGAGGCATCCAATGTGGTACCCCTACAACCCTGAAGGGTTATGGGTTTATTGATTGATTTAAAAGGGTGGTGAATCTTGATCAATCTAACTTGTTATCCTTTCGAGAAACTTATGGCGCATGGAAAATAATCACTCCCATGATTAGTGCTACACAAAGTAAAAAAAATTTCTTATCTTTTCCCCTATATTTGCAGCGTTTTGGATTATCCCCATGACATTCTAGTAATTTATCTCTGAATAATACCTGATTTGATCTACTGTCATGCTAGAGATCCAATGGATCTTTGATCTAGTGGCATGCAGTGAAAAATGATACTGCAGAATTTGGATATCTGAATTTCCTAACTCATCCAGAGTATATGTCAGAACAAACTTGTGTGTTCTGTGATGAATCAGGTCATTATGTACAACAATACCAACTTGTGGCTCAATCTCCTTGTTACAGGCAAATCTCAGTAGTGAGGTAGCACAACATAGTAATAGCGAGGTTCCTGTATCGTTTCCTTTGAGTT
The DNA here is from genome assembly GCA_034231615.1 of Meghimatium bilineatum. Lineage (NCBI taxonomy): Eukaryota > Metazoa > Mollusca > Gastropoda > Stylommatophora > Philomycidae > Meghimatium > Meghimatium bilineatum. The sequence continues at coordinate 88,563,007 of CM067299.1, forward strand.
ACATGATATGGATGCACACAGTACCTGATTTATTTAAGCTAAACAAACTATAGCTTAGGACCAAACATTTTTTTAATTACACAATCTATATACTTCTTAATTGTTAAAGGGCCCCATATTTCAAATAGCTTAGGGCGGTATCAAGTCTAAATCCGGCCCTGGATGCGCACGTTGTCAGGTGCCATACATGTAATTTAGCACTCCAGAAATGACAACCTAAAATGGTTCTCGAGCCCCACATAAGGAGTGATTTGTGCATACCGCATGCTGACGTCAGATGTGTCAGTCAAAAAGGCTACTATCGCAGGAACCTGTAAATCATTGCACAACGCAACCCGATCTATGGACTAAATCCTCATCTGCAGGAGTTTTAGAGTGAACTTAGAATACTTTATTTTTGTACTGAATTGCCTGAAACCTTTGGTGTAGGAAACCAATCTCAATCAAAATGCTAGGAACTATGGAGGGAGATGAGAGGATGTCTAAACATTGTAGTCAAAGCAGAGTTTACCATATTTATTCTCTGCATGTTATAATGGAAGGTAAATCCATCCTTAAAAATGGCATGCCGAAAGCATGTTTTGTGGTGCAGATATCTTAGCCGTACTGTAAACTACAATCTAAAATAATCCTAAGTAACTATTGAAAAAAAATATTAAAAGTATTAAATATCATTTTTACATTGAACTATACACAGGATTCTCTTGATTCTTGATTAGAAACTGGCCTCACAGCACATGGGGCATTCCCCTAAGTGCTCCGCCCTCTGTTCCAGCAGCCATCCGACTCGGTGGTGTTTCGAGTCTAATGCTGCTGAAACAGACATCAACATCAGGGCACAATTCTGGCCTTGCGACAGGTTTTTTTGTTGTTCCATCCACTCACGCAGTGCCCGTAACTAGTTCAAGCACAACGTTGGCCTGCCGGAACAACATGATAACGGTTATCGAAGGTTACAACTACGGGATTGTATAGATGATGTGCCATGAAGCTTCTATAAGAAGATAACCTCAATATAAAGGCATGTCATCTCCTAAAGTTTTCTTTTGCGTGGGTGGTTTGTCTAGTGAGCCATTGGTGAGACCCACATACATACTGCATGCACAACTATACACAAGATCAACATTTTAACCAAAAGGTCTTTATCAAGAAAGAGATAAAGAAACAGAATGAAACCACAAAATAAGAGGCTACATAGAAAGCAATGTTATATACAGTATATGAGATTGACCTAGACTCCATTTTTTTACCTAACATAATGTCATTTTTTTAGAATGGTAAAAGGGGAAAATCTGTTTGTACTATAGTCTCATGTGTTCATTCTCAAACTCCTGCTGGTTATCAGGATCTAGTCTGGAGAGCTAATAGTGTTGTCAGTTTATAGCTTCGCTGTGATATCTGCATCTTTCAGTCTAACACACTCTACATTAGCATTTCTGTTGTTGTTCGTCCATCACAGGTGATGATGACCATTTGTTACATCCCCTTTTGAACATTTTTTTAGTTATGTCCTTGATTATGAGTTCGTAGATGGCTAATGAGCCCTATTCGAGCTGTAAATGTCCTTGGACAGTTCGGACATGGAATGACAACAAATAGACGGATCTTGGTCTATCCGTGACTTTCTAGCTGCTCTTTGATGTTGAGCTGCTGCATTTCTCCTCTTTTCACAAGATGCGCTCTTTTTATTTTAGAATGTCATGTAGATCTATTTTGTGCAAGTTCTTCCCATGCATCGTGGTCTATTTCAAAGGCTTTCAGTGAGTTCTTTAACGAGTTTTTCTTTTGGCCACCTTGAGATCGTGTGCCCTTCTCCAGCTGATTGCATTTATGACCTATGTAATAGAACAGAGAACAGTCCTGCACAAGCAAGCACAGGTACTGAAGTCACATACCAGACCAAGAAATTCACCAGCAACCATGGTACCAAGCAAATTGCTTAGTTAACATCTCTACACAATATTTTTGTAAATGAGGAGAAGAACCAACATGTGAAAATATAAAACACACAGTAATTTACTTTTACAGTTTGCAATTTAAAAAACCCCAGATGAAATCAATGTTTTGGTCGTAAGTCCTTTATTAAGAAAATAACAAGACTATGGTGAGCCACACGTGGAAACATTACAGCATCCGGATTTTTTATGACACTATGGAATAGCATTGGTTCTGAAACATTGATGACGCAAATTAATGGTGACCATAATCATAGTGTGCCTCCAAATAATTGCTCTGGTAACAGGATTCTGTATAAGTGGGTGTAAGAATAAAAGAGGAAAGGTAAACTGTCTCTAAAAATATGTACACAAATGTCCATTCGTTTTTTGGAGTCCAAAGGGAAGCAAATGTTAATAATGCTATGACATGAACAGATATCATGTCATAAGCAGTGAATTTATAGGGTTTGTTATATGGGTTAGTCACCCCATCCTGTAGCAAGTCAGTGTGAACAAATAATGTCACATTTAAGTTGTTTGTGTCTGGCAGAAAAGGGCAAATATCACACCTAAGCTGTAACCCATGATGCAACACATTCTTTTCTCTGGACATCCTACTAACTGGTGTGATTTTTTGAAAAAAAAAATGATTCTGAAAACAGCATGTTAGATTGAAAAGTGGGTGCCACAACAATATTGTGAATATGGCTCAGAAACATGGATAATTAACAAACAACTCATCATCATCACATGACATTCTTTCCAGAACATTGTCTTTGCAATTGATGTCCTGAACCTGACTCTATCCTGTGCTAATCTGCCTGCCTCTTCCAATGATATCTTCACGCAGTCTTTGATGTCATCTGTCCATCACCTTCTAGGCCTACCTCTTCTTCTACTTCCCAGAATTCTGCCCTCTAATATGCATCTTTCCATGTCAGTGTGTCCACCAAATATCTGAAGGTTCTAACTTCCTCCAGTAATACTACTCTCAGCTTAATTATGTCTACAAACTAGCCACATTTACCGTTGCTACTTTTTGTCTCCCTTCATGAATCCCACCAACATATTTTTATTGAGAAATCTAATTTGGTTATTTTCCTTTGGACTTATCTTGACAGTTGAAGAGTGATATAACTAGTGAGTTCACATTTCTCTAGCCGTTCAAATTTACCTATGAATTTTTGGGGAGCAGGGAATATCAACACCCTGACCTGTCATAAGAAGCAACTAAAGAGGTTTTGGGATGTATTTGTCTGCCCCATTCCAGAGAGCCGAAGTGACCCTGAAACCAATCTGAAGTCAGATGCGCTGAGCTGAAAGGTGCAGATAGAGCGTTCAAATGGTAAACTATTACACATGGATTATGTTCCTTGGATTACTTTCTGCTAATCAGCAGGAGTTTAAGAATGAACACAGAATACACAATACAACACAATAGAAACAATTTCATTAGTTGTTATTGATCAAATGCAATCATGAACAGGTAACGAAACATGACAATCCTAATGTATTGGTTATACGGCAAAATGAAAATCTCCAATACAAAAGGCAAAGCTGTATAAAATAATCAAAATTTGTAAGTGTACACCAAAACAAAATCACTGAAGATAAAGTGAGCAACATAAAAACAAATATATTTCATTGCCAAGTTAAAAATGTATGTCCCATAACAGGCAGCGTAAACCACATATACAGTATAATTCACAATAACTTCATAACATGATCTGTTTGTAGCTTCACCTCTATACATTTATCGATTCTCTGTTGAATTTCTGAGAAAACTAAAAGAAGAATAAGCAGGACACAATATAACTAACATGACTGCAGCTTCTGTGATGAAAATAACTGAATGTCAGTAAGTTTCAATTAGCAAATATTAACTGCGCAGATTTTCACAACCTACCTACCGAAAAAATAATGTGCCAATGGCCACTAAATTTATTTCATAAATTCTGAATATATGATGAAACCTAAAATTACTGAATATGAAAATACTTGAAACATTAAAAAAAAAAGATAATTATTGAGTAATATATAATAGGAAGCTTTAAAAAATATAAAAAATTGGATAGATATAACACGACTTGAAACAGTTCATCTAGATGGCAATTATATCTTTCAATGTGTGGCTGACAAACCAGCTTTGAGCCCTGTTTGTCATACTCTTGTGAAAAATATATATTTAATTCTATAATATATTTCTAAAAAATTACATATAGTAATAGCTAAAAAATAAACGAAAAGACTATGTTGAATTTATGTTCAGACTCATCATAAGCTACACAAAAATGTAAGGAAACATCAGAGTCTGTTAACATTCAGCACCTGTAAATAAAAATGGATATTCCTATCGATCCAATAGTACTGCAAGTTTCATAATGTGCTCCTAGATTCTAGAAGAAAACCCTACACTGGGACATCATAACACAATGTTAACATTTATTTAGTCACATAGTAATTAAAACATCAGACTGTATTATAGATCAGCAAATAACACAGTCCCAGCAGTTTGCAGGTCACAGTTTCTAACTCTTGAACTATCAATCTGGTCTAGAAGTGACTGTTAAGTACATTCTGTTATATTACAGCCATTTTAGCAGGATTTTAATTCAAAACAATATTGTCAATGCAAATTTAGTTATCCATGTTCAAATGGAAGAAACAATTATAAAAGAAGTGTTTTGACTTATTGTTTGTTTTTGAACGTGAATCATCCATTTGAAGCATGAGACCAGTGTTGAATGATAGTTAAATTTGCATTCCTTTTTTCAGAGATATATCAATAGATAGAGATTATTCAGGACATGGTTGCTAATTTATATGTACACCACTAAAAATAGTATCAATTAATGGTTTGTTGGTTGTTGATCCAGCGGCTCATGCCCTTTGACCCAATGCCATTGTGTGATATATGCATGTGTTTGTGAGCTGTTGTTTTGTTCCATTTATCTGGCCCTGGAGGGAGAAGCATTTTCCGTCTCAATTAATAAATCGTCCATATGTTGCCCAGGTCAGAAAGGGGATCAATGAATAGCAAAACCTTGACCTGTCATAAGGAGGTTTGGGGGTGGAGTTTGCTATCCTTTCCCATAGGTTAAAGTGACCCATAAGACATGCTAAAGTTGGATATGTCAGATCAAAAAGTGCAGATATCACAGCTAAACCATGACACAATGCATTCCAGACTACATCCTGCTAATCTGCCTAAGATAATTGAATATGTTTGTATATAGTGCAGTCTATTAAAAAAACCAATAAAAATGAGTGGATATTAAAGATAATATTAAATAAAACAATAATCGTAACAAACATCAGATCCTTTAAACTTTATTTTTGGATGACTTTAAAACAACATTTTTATGCAAGTTTTAAAATCACATTTACTTTTCGTTACAAACTATTAAAATCATATAATTTCCAAACATTTTTGTGGCAATATTTGATAAACATAACTAGATGAGGGATAAAATTTAACAGTCCCGTTTGAAAAAAATTACCTCACATTTTTCTTAATTTAGAAAATCATCAAGGTCAAGACTTTTATTGCAAATATTACAAATTTGTATCATATATTGATTAATACACTTCCAGAAAATGTATAGTTACCTAGCCCTCTTTCAATATGCTTCTGACATTTTAGTTCAACTAGAAGGAATTGTCCTGATGCCAAAGACTGCAGTTGGAAATTCAAGGGTTAACTACTGAATATTCTGAAAGTTCTGTTTACAGAAAGTTAATAAGAAAGTTCTGTTTACAACTCCATTACCAAAATAACTAATAATAAGCAAACACTTTAATGAATATTAGTTGCTTGATTAACATTGGTTTGCTGACACATTAAGGCTTCCACTACAAAAATAATGATTCTATCATCAGTGAGTTGTTTTTTTTCCAGAGTGTATCACCAGCTTGAAACCACTGGCATATATCATTAAAACCACACTGAAGAATGCCAGTATAAATATATATATATGATACATAAACAAGTGTGTGTTAAAAATATAAATGTTCACAAGATCAATAAGTTTATGTATGTTATCTGACAACAGCCATATTTCTGGCACACAATATAATATCTATCCACTTCCAGAAATATCATTCTGCACTTCAAGCTCAAAGTAATCCATAAATTCGGTTTTTTGATCAAATATTGTGTCCATATTCTGTATAAAGAATATTTCACTAAAGGTAAAGACAAATACAGGTATAATAAATGAAACCTCAATATTTTCTATACAAATACACAAAATATGTACTGGTTGATAGATATGCAAAAGCCAAGAATAATTTAACATTCTTAATATAATCTACATTGCTTGACAAAACCATTTTGATTTCACATTTATCAATTTTCTTCTGTGTGTACTTCCTTTATAAGATTGCTACATTGGTGGTGACTGATAGTCCAACAATTAGCAACTTTGTACCTCAAAGACTGGGAAAGTTGCAGAACTAATAATGATGCTGTTATTGGAACTTAAGACATTCTGATGAAAATGTTACAACATAATACATCTCACAAACTAACTAAAAATAATCTAATCATGAATGTTGTAATTCTAATTGAGATACATAATGATCACTGACAAAATTTTTAAAAATAAATATGACAAAAATACACAAGATTATCACTTTCATTTGCTTATGATTTTCATGAGCTGAATTTATTTGGATTTTGTATTGATAATTTGGAAACTATTTTAAAGAAATCTTATCAAATTTTTACAATTAGAATGTCTTTGTGGGCTGTATCAGTATTTATTAATGCCAAAGAGTCTGACTTTGTGGAACTGTGGCAACTTTGGAATCAGATTAAGTACTAGAGCACCTGCATTGATGACAAAGTGGTATGGGTCATATCTTGAATAGAAACTTGCCAGGAAGAATCTGTAACATAAATATAAAATATTAAATATATAAACAAAATGGAAAGCAGGATGATAAATCTGTAGAATAGGATAAAGGTTTAACCTTAGGCATGCTGTGTTTTTATGTAAATCACAAACAATTACGCAATTTCTCTTCTGCAGCAGAATTGGTTTTCGGAAATGCTACGCAATCATCAGTGGCTGTTTTGAAATTGCAATAACTTTTTTGTTGTTACAGATATGTAAATAATATTTGCACATATAAATAAAGAATTAAATTCTGTATATATTGGTGTATGTTTTGTTTGTATGTGTGTGATGTGAGACGTGTGAGAAAGATTGATTTAGACCTATCTAGAGCTAAGCCTACCATATTTTTGATTGATCGAAAGCTGTTGAATATTATATATTTTACATAGTGAGAACCTTGTGGAACCTCTTGGTCTATTTTAATAAAACAAATTGAAGTACTTACCTCTCAAGATTTCCACATTGAATTCGGAATAAATAATGATTTAACTGAATATATGATGATAGAAAAGTATAATAAACTCTATTCACTGTCATGTCGCTTCCTTCACCGCAAAGCTGATGGTGAAAATTTGCTCGGATTTCCATTTCATAATAAAACTCTATCGTCTATTGCCATTTTGACAATAGAAACAGGAAGTTGGATAAATTCTCTTCTCAATGATGCCAGAAAATTCTGTTCAAAAGTTTCCGTTCTCTATTTTTTTGTTCGGTTTCAGCGAACCGGGCGGTGTTAATCACCTTCCGAAATCAAGACATGACTTAATTCCGGCAGTATGCACCACCAACCGGTTTGTAAATACAGCATGCTAAAGGTTAAAAAACATGTCTAAATAACAATTTCGAATTTCAGTATAACCATTAGTTTTCTCCTAAACTATTACCATTTCAAAGCATTAACACTGGAATGAATTTCTAAAAAAAAGTTTGATATTATAGAGCTATTTTGCAAGTGTGTTGCAGGGATCAATAGGCAAAATAAATAGTTACCTGTCATATATGTTGCAAAAGGTGATACACAAACATATAAATATGGAGACTCAAAAAGACGTAGCCATATACTCACAAGACAACAGGAACTGTAGTGAAAAATTTTTTAGTAGCTGTGAAATGTTGTCCATAGTCAATTTGTTCCCACTGAGTCTCTAAACGTGAGACACCTTGATCTGAAGTTTCCCAAGGAGTACCCTTCGTTACATGAAGCATCACAAACATGCACTGAAAAGTATTAAAGGAAATTCATTATCTGTAAATGTACAATATGCAAGGGATATGAACTGTTCAAGGACTGAGTGGTTTTAGTACTAAATTATTACAATAGGCTTTCTTGTTCTCTCTCCAAAGTTGTTGCTTTCATATTGGATTTCATAAACTTTTTTGATAGATGGTTGAAGCTTGTTCTTTTCAATCGATTTTATATTAGTTCATTTGTTTTCTTATGCACAGGATGATATTTCAGGCATCAAAATTTTTCATTATTTGTCATTATTGTGATTTTCTCATCCCTGCGATCTATTAAATTTTGTAATCCTGCTGTTGCTTCCATTGCCATGTTTTGCAGCAAGATCCACGTCATGCCATTAGAAATTTCATTTTCAATACAAACATCACTGACATTGTTCTAGCTCTTTATAGGCAATGGTTTACTTATACAATGATGTTGATATAGAACAAATGTAGATGTTTGACAAGGCTGCATATTGTCTCAAACTCTTTTCAAAATGTATCTGGACTACATTAATTATGTGTGAAACTCCATAAGATTACCAAACAACATCTATTGTGGGATTGATCTCTTTTTTTTTTTAATATTCGCTTTGTGAATATTTATCTCATAGCTGATTCCAAATTTGAATTTTAGGAACTCAATCTCAAAATTGTAAGTAGACGAAAATATGATATGGAGATCAAAACACAGAAAAAAGCAAAATACTGGTTACTAGTAATACTGTCCATGATCCTACTAACATCTGACTTAATGGTCACCAAAATAAAACTTACAATCACTGTCACTGCCATGCAAGGTTAAACGTGGTGTGGAAAAGTAAAATCAGTACTTTAAGATTCACATATACAAATCACTGATGCTGTCTATTCTTCTAAATGGATGTAAGAGCTGGGCACTCAATGCAAATACAGAACGAATTAAGACATTTTAATACAAATGCTAGAGATGTGTGTTACAAATATGTACAGAGACAAATAAATGAACTTGAGGTCAGCAAGAAACACTTTTCATATAAGTGAAACAGCGTGGGAACATAACAAAACATCAATCACTTTCAAAGATTTTCTGGAAGCTAACAGTTGAGAATGGAAGAAGAGGTTACTTAAGAAAATATTGAGTTGATGACAACAATGATTGGCCATGGCATCATTTTCCACTTGCCCATATGGCTTAGGATAGGGATGTTTGCCTGGTTTTATGTGTTTATGGCTCCAATGTGCCACCCCTTCAACCCTAACAGGTTTGGGTTTTACTATTATTATTATAGTACCCACTATTTAATAAAACTGGAAAAACATCTATGAATTTCCTGCTGTTATTTGACATTGACCATGTACAGATTGCTAAATTGGACACTTGTGATTAATGATACATACATTTGTCATTGTGGAAATATACAATAGCATCAATTTTGGTACCCACAAAATCAAACATCTGTGGAACAGATTGAGGAGTATTGAACCATGGGACACCATAAGCATGTATATTCTGAAATCTATGCTGAAGCATATAGTTCGATACTGAGTGCTATGTTGTCAGTTTAGATTATTAATTGATCATTGATTATGAGCAGACGGTCACTCAATATTTAAGTGAATGCACACTGATGGTATCTGTGACTCACTGGTTTAACACATGCCGCCGCATGCGGAATGTCGGCGGGGATCACTAGGCAAACCACCCATGCATCAGAAAACCATAGTAGATGACATGCCTGTATTTTCAAGCTCTCTTCTTATTGAAGATTTGTAATACATCATATATATGATTATGATTTTCATGCTTTTTTTAAAATTAATTTTTTTATAAGATAAAATCTAGTGCCTCAGTAGTGGCAACATTGTTTTTCACTGTTTGTTTTATATATTCTTGAGAAAGACCTAATGGTTCAAAATGTCTTGTGTATTGTAATTTGTATGTGTTTATGTTTACACCTCATAACCTCTAAGCGATAGTCTGTCTTGTTCAAGTGAAACTTTCAAAAATGTGTTCTACATTTGTACAATTGATTTTTTATGTGTTGTTATTTGTATATATGCAAAAACTACATCACTCCAGTCAACAATCTTGATGCTACAATTAGTATTGACCATGTACAGATTGCTAAATTGGACACTTGTGATTAATGATACATACATTTGTCATTGTGGAAATATACAATAGCATCAATTTTGGTACCCACAAAATCAAACATCTGTGGAACAGATTGAGGAGTATTGAACCATGGGACACCATAAGCATGTATATTCTGAAATCTATGCTGAAGCATATAGTTCGATACTGAGTGCTATGTTGTCAGTTTAGATTATTAATTGATCATTGATTATGAGCAGACGGTCACTCAATATTTAAGTGAATGCACACTGATGGTATCTGTGACTCACTGGTTTAACACATGCCGCCGCATGCGGAATGTCGGCGGGGATCACTAGGCAAACCACCCATGCATCAGAAAACCATAGTAGATGACATGCCTGTATTTTCAAGCTCTCTTCTTATTGAAGATTTGTAATACATCATATATATGATTATGATTTTCATGCTTTTTTTAAAATTAATTTTTTTATAAGATAAAATCTAGTGCCTCAGTAGTGGCAACATTGTTTTTCACTGTTTGTTTTATATATTCTTGAGAAAGACCTAATGGTTCAAAATGTCTTGTGTATTGTAATTTGTATGTGTTTATGTTTACACCTCATAACCTCTAAGCGATAGTCTGTCTTGTTCAAGTGAAACTTTCAAAAATGTGTTCTACATTTGTACAATTGATTTTTTATGTGTTGTTATTTGTATATATGCAAAAACTACATCACTCCAGTCAACAATCTTGATGCTACAATTAGTATTGCAAATTTCCTCCTCGTACAAAGCACTCATCATCATAAGTGCCGTCTCCGCAAAAATGTTGGCTGCAACATATCTCCAACTTCTCCTTTCTCGGTGGTGCACTCTGCTAGACTGTAACCTGTCCATCGTGTGATGTTACTCTCCCACTTGTATCTCTGCCTACCTCTTGCTTACTTTCCTTTGACTTTACCCTCATGTACGGTCTTCAATAGGGTGTCATGTCTTTTAATGTGTCCAAAGTATTTTATTTGCCTGATCTTTATTTCTCTTAGTAGTTCCTTCTTCATAGTAAGTGTTTTTAGTATCTTTTTATTTGTTTTCTTCTCTTTCCATGATGTTCTCCATATTCTTCTATATACCCACATCTCAATGGCATCAATTTTGTCTTCTAATTGTTTATTTAGTGTCCATATTTCTGAGCCATACATTAATATAGAATAGATGTAGCATTTTATAACAAAGCACTAGGCCTATTTAAAAAAAGGAACTTCAATGTAACTTTTCATGTCATATTTTGAATGCAAATCACCTACATCATGCATAATTCTATGGTAACTATGGTCTGTGTCATCTGTGTATATATAATATCCTCCATTACGAACAAATTTTCTCTAACTCAAACAATTTTATAACAAATCAGTCCGACATGATATTCTAGTGATGTAAACAGAAACAGGAAGCCTGACTCTGAATTATGCAAAGGTCATGGTTTTAAATGAACCCTGGGCAGACTCAAAATAGAATATAAATTTTAGTGAAACAAGTAAAAAAAAGTGACTCTAGTGTTCTACCAATAAAGGTAATGCGCTGTGACTGTAGTTGTCAAATGGTTAAGGACACACAAAAAACTCACCACATCATGTAATACATTAGTCAGAGTCCAAGCCACAGCCACTGAGAAGAAAGGAATTGAAAGCAACAAAAGGTGCACCCCAAACACCAGTAAAACATATGTGAGCCATATGCCTTTGCTGTTAAAATATGAGTGTGTGGGATTACTGTCACTATGGGCAACACCCACATTCATTTTGGTGGTGGCAAGGACTTGGTGTATCTGGAACATAGAATACAGTTTTTATTTTAAAAAAGTAGCCCATGTAAAGTATAGTATAGTGAGTGATATTTTTCTGGGTATATGCAGGTATACAGCGCATACATTAAAAAAAATTTGTTTATTAGTTGGTTTAACATAAAGAAACTTCCATGCATGCTGTAAACAAAAATTCATTTGTGACAGGCCTACTCAAATTGCCATTTCATTTATTTTTTATCAGTATGGTAAAAAAAACCTACCTGAAGTTGTCTATGGAGTCATTTAGATTGGTGGATAAAACTGCTTCTTTTCAGTCACCCCATTTCTAGATTTATGAATCTTTCCTTTACTGATGACTTGGCATACACTTAAACTTTTCTACTTGTATTAGCACCTTTGTGTCTCTGCGTTCGCCAAGTGTTTGCATTCTTCCTATTTTCTGCATCTCTACTGTGGGTGTTGATTTCATTGATCCCAGCATTATCCTGAATGCCTGGTTTAGCACTTTATCTAGTTCTTGTAATGTGGTGTTTGGTGCAGGACACCATGCAGCTGAACCATATTCCAGGTGTGGTCTTATGCCTTGCTGGTAAACTTTACTAAGTATATTTCCACTGGCTCCCCATGTGGTTCCACTTAGTTTTCTCAGGATAGCTAACTTCCTCCTGGCTTTTGTTGTTGCTTTTTTTATGTGCTGCTTCCATGTCAGCTTATTAAAAGTAACTCCGAGGTATGTGGGTTGTTTTTCTTCTTTCAAAAGCTCTCCATCTATCTTGATAACACCGACTATTTGTTTTGGTGAGAGGGTAAAGAGTGTAGTGCTGCACTTATCTGTGTTAACGCTGACACACCATCTATTTGCCCATAAGGTTAAGGCATTAATAACTCTTTGTATTTGTTTAGTGGTGACTGCTGCATGTTCTTCCAATATTTTCAAATGAAATTAAATCAAATTATTCTCCAGTGTCTTTATAGTTTTTCAACTTGCATAACCATGTCAACACCAATATCATAGTGGAGTTGAACAGTTTTGTTTGGTATGTTAAATTTAGGCCTATGCATATTGTAGTAAGTAGTACTATTGTTTTTGATTTACTTCCAGATGCTAGTTCAGGTGGTTGAACGCACATGATGTCAACACAATTCTAGTAGAAATCTCTTTTATTGTATTTCCATCTTGTGTCATTTTAATAATGCCCAAATAAGAAAACTTATCAACTGTCTGAATTATTTCTCCTTTGAGGGTAATTTTAAAGTTACAGAATAAAATTCATGATCTTTGGATAGGTACTTGGACATCTGGAATTAGCGTGTTTGGAAAATTTTGCTTAGACTATACATTTTTTTGTGACATTTAGTGACATCATTCGACATTTTTGTAACTTGATTTATTAACTTCTGTAACCATTTTCCTTTGTATATATGTAACTTTTAAGAGAGCTGGACATTGCTGAAAACAGCAGTTAATTTTTTACAACATCAACATTTGTTTAAATTATGCAAATTAGCCAACATTTTAAATATTATTTATTAGTTGTACCTGCACCTGAGAATCACAGCAATGTGATCAACAGATGTGTCTTGTCTTTGCGAATACAAAAATATATAGTTTCTGTGGCATTTTATTATGTTTAATAGATATATAATTTATTTTCATTATAATTATGCGGCTGAAGTAAATTATAGTTCTCCGCTGTGACCTTTGCTCTAGTGTCGAGGTGTTACCTGACCTTTGTTGTGTGATTTGGCAAGCTTACGGGTAAGTACTTAGAGTAAGGTTAGGATTAGAAATAATATTTCTAATGTGTGCACGCACCTTGCTCCATGTGTAGCGGGCAGAAATCAGTATTTCTGCCTGCTCACCACAAATAATAGAAAATTGTAAAAAATTTGTAAATTGGAAAACAAACAGATTATGCATAAGTTCGTCTGTGTCTAGATTTGAACTCAAGTGATTGTCAGATGTGACATCACGGCAGCCATTATTTTGATTGGTGTTACACTGGAATCCATGACGTTGGATAGTTAAATTTGTCAACATTGTGCTATTTATAGCAAGGTGGAGAACTATTCTTTACTTTCACCAATTATGCTAATTAGATACAATTTTGAATATCAATTAGTTCCGTGTCCATCTGAAAATTCCAGAAATGTGATTAACATAAGTGTCATGTCTCCATAAACACACAAATGTAGTTTGTGTATTGTATAAAAATTACAAATAGCAAAGATAATTTAGTAATTATCAGCTTGGCCTGCTTGGCTACATTTTGTGGTCGAAAGTATTATTTATATTTTCCTATGTTTCTTTGATGAAAAATTCATAACTTTTTTCAGGATTGACGTAGACTAAGACTTGGTTGATGTATCATTATCTATCATTGAACTGCAATTTTTTAGGGCTATCTAACTATATTATTTGTAGGCATTAGCACTAATCGAAATATTTCCGCAAAAAGATATTTAGAGTAATGTCCCTTGATAAAAATGCCATGTGCCGACATTTTCATTTTTTCATGGACCACGTGTGTACTATCCAATGGAATTGTCATTTAGTGACGCCACGCAGCTTTAGATCATATAAAAGTGAACTGTATACTTTTTATCATCCATTTCTGCAGTGTATTAAGATTATAAATGTTGGAGATACCTTATCTACAATTAACACCAAGCAATTAAACAAGACGAGGTAGGTGTTTTTTGTCTTTGCACACGTATATTTCTAAATTTTGATTAAAAGTAATATGTGAAACCATGTCTAACATATTCAGCAACCATTTCTATCTTTATGTACCAAATTTTAACATTTCTAGAAGTACCTATTAATTATTATTAAATTTTAAAAATGCTATGGTGATCGACCGACCACGCTACTAACTTTAGAGTTCGTTTTCGGCTGTTCAATGTTGCCGCGCCGTTAATTATCGATATTCGTGTATAATGTTAAAAATTTAAGTTACAGTTTAATGAATTTCTACATCTTATCATCCTTTAGTTAATTTAATGTGACACTATGTACTAGTGTTTATTGAAATGTCTTCAAACAGTATTGTATTAAATTATTCAAGGGTACAGATAAAAAAACATGTCAGCGCGTCAGAATGCTTGCAGCCCATGTTACCATGACGATGACAAGTGTTTGTGTCTCACTGTCACTGTAATCGAACTCAGATAGCTTCTATTCAAACATTATTAGTAGGTCTAGGTATAAATTAGAATTACCGTAAAGATAATTTTTAAGATGCATTATTGGATATTCTATTTAATTCTGATAGTGACAGTGATGTTATGACTGGAGACCTAATGCATAAGGCTTTAGGCATCTGGGTTCCCTCATCCCTCCCACCCACACTTTACTTTCTTGCTGGCGTATCTCCGTCTCGGGGCTTCCGTCTATCCACCACATATTTTCTTCTTTTTTTCTTCTTTTCTTTTTTCCTCTTGTATTCTCCACCTCTGCATTTTTTCATCCTCTGTTCCAAACCTCCCACTTAGTTATTCGCCATACTGTTCCTGTACTCTAGTCAGTTGGCATTCGCTATGTCCTACCTTACCTCCAGAATTTTCTTATTAATTAGCCCCAATTATGCCTGGCAATTGGTACAGTATATTCAACAGATGCGTCTTGCCTTCCCGAACACAAAAATGTATAGTTTGTATGGTGTTTTATCATAAATAAGTGAAATAATTAATAATTAGACAATTAAATTACAAGTAAATTATGCAAATTAGCCACCATTTTGAATATTAATTAGCCCCAATTATGCCTGACAATTGGTACAGTATATTCAACAGATGCGTCTTGCCTTCCCGAACACAAAAATGTATAGTTTTATGCATATATTATCATAAATAACTGAAATATTTCATAAAATGCTAGTTCTGCTTCAATTCTTGGTCACAACTTTCATCATCAGTCCGTTCATATTTTATTATATGTTCCCATGTAATTATCTTTTCCTGAAATTTCGACAAAAAAAATTCATAACTTTTCACAGAATCGACCTACAGACTTGGTTGAGGTATCGTTGAATTGCAAATTTCAAGGGCTATCTAACTGTGGTGTTTATAATGTTATAAACCCAATTTGAAAATTTAGTGCTAATACCTATTATTTGTAATTATGTAGCACTATTTTGAAAATTGTGTCCAAGTACCTACTTTGGATATTTATTATTAATTATTATCATTAAATTTAACTACTACTTTACTAAGTACTACTTACAAAATTTGTAAATTACTACTAGTACTACTAGTAGTCGTAGTACCTAGTTAGTTAAGTTTTAGTTAGTACTCTAGTACTAGCTTACTAAGTGTACCGGTGATGTGCATGACCATAATATAGTTATGGTATAATCTATGTTTAGACACTACTACTACATGCATATTTAAGTAATCTATCCCAATCATCTTCCCACCCCTGTTCTGATGTATTTATTACTTACCCGATGCAAACGCTTCTCCAAAATAAACACGACTATTGGATACCGGAAATGTCATCAAAATATTGAATTC
This sequence comes from Meghimatium bilineatum, assembly GCA_034231615.1. NCBI lineage: Eukaryota > Metazoa > Mollusca > Gastropoda > Stylommatophora > Philomycidae > Meghimatium > Meghimatium bilineatum. Next base: position 88,579,468 of record CM067299.1, read on the forward strand.
GTCCAAGGGAGGTTACATCAGGGTTGCCAACTCCTTTCGTGACGTCTCTAAAAAGCTCTAAAAGAATTATCGAAACACTTAATAAATGCACCAAGTATTTTCCATTGTACAAGATAACACATTATAATTTAGTAATATCAGTCAATCTCATCCCCATCGAGGCCAGCACCTTGAAGTGGTGTTGGGGCTCTTTCAGCCATCAGGGACTGGAAACAGACTGGCCGGGGAGTCCCACTCGAGCAGGACCAAGTCTTGCCCAAGTAAGTAGGGTGCTGAAGACGGAGGCAACCAGCCAAAAGGCGCACAATTAATCAGGATGTGGGCCCAGAGATGACATGCACACCAGAGTGCACATACCGGCGCTCCATAGCTGGTGGAGCGAATGGCCAGGGGTCCGCGAAACACAGCTGGTCAAGACCCTCAGTACACTTCCACGCAGTAGGCCTGGAAACAGGAGTGCAGCAACCCCGATGTAGCCTGGCCAAGTACTAGGGATCGAAGATACGGGAATGCCAACCCGGCCCAAAAAAAATACTGGCCGAAGACGGATGTGTCAGGTTAGAGGCGCAGATAACGCAGCTTGTTGTAAAACATGACACAACGCAGACCACCCTCATACGTCCTTCTCAGGACGGTTAGCGGAATGCTTTCAGAGGGTCCGCCGTAAGGCGTACGACGAAGAAGAAATCAGGATGCCACGTACAAAACAAAATGGGAAATGTATATATCTAATAATCGCTATGGTACCTGCCCTGTGACGGACGTACAGGCAGGGACGGTGCCTGGCCTTATACCTCGAAAGGGCCTAACTCCAATTACTGGAGGTCCTTCTAAATTGCCCAGAGGAGCCAGGAGGCAAGAACCACTGTGTGAACTACAAAAAACATTGAGTTGTATTCAAGAGACAGAATTACAGATATAGACATGTTCAAAGTCAGCAAAAGAAGAAGTTAATCTGACAAATAATAGGCCCCTATTATAACTATTACTATAACTACAGTAATATATTATTTTTTTAAATTGTATGTGTATTTTTCGTTGAGTATTTGGTGTTATTGTCAACATGTTTTTTTGCCAAAAAGCACTAGTCTCAAGCCAATAATACACACACACAATAATGAGGAGGAAAAAACCCATAATATTCAAAATATGTTTCAAGTTTTCACATTCATGATTATCAGTAATATTAGAAATATGTTTACCCAAGATCAGTTAAATCCCAGTCAGACAAGTCTTTTTCAATTTCTGTTGCATTTTCTGGCTGTACTTAGATGATTGAAATATATGTTTTTACACATCTTGTGATTCTTTTTTTTTTCAGGATTCCCTAGGTAGCTTATAATCAAAACAGCATGTACCATATCGTTTCATTCCATTTTTAATAGTCAGAAGCGGTGCAAAGGGTACCTCACTGCTCTTGGCGAACCCCCGGTTAGCAGATAACCAAGATCCCAAAAGTACTTCCTCGTAGTGCACACTGGAAACATAAATACAGCTGCATGTGTTGATTCTGGCTAAATATCGTGTCAGTGAATGTGGAGGCAGCAGATAAAAAGAGAATTGACTGCATAAAAGACAATAACTCCGACACCGATGCGCCAACACATGCAGTGGCACTGTCGACACACAGTGACACTATTCAGTTTGGTCCGAGCAATGGAAACGACACGAAAAGGCAGATGCATGGCGAGAGACGAAAAGACAACATACTGAGTACAGTGAAAGAGCAGCACTGCGCCAGAGGGCAACACCAAGTGCTATTAGAAAGGGAAAACGTTCCAAGGAAATCGGATCTACAAGCTCTGTTAGCTCGAGACAAGTATCTAGTTACCGGTGCTGCTTACGGGCAGAGACCCAGACCCTGTCATGGTCCAACTCATCCCTGGTCCAACTCTAATGTCGAGCATTCCTAAACCAGAAACATGTTCTCGGAAAGGGTTTCGTAACAGATGGGCTCAGGCGCACACGGGACAAGGAAGGCAGCCCTGGCCCAACTCTACTGTCGAGCTTTCATATACCGGAAACATATTCGCAGAGAGAAGGGGTTCAGTACCCAATGGGCTCAGGCACAAATGGGACAAGTCCGTTCAGCCCGAGAACAGTCTTGCTCCAAAACGCGTGGTGAGACTAGGACTTGGACGAGAGGTTCACGATGTCGATGAACGACACCTCGGCTAAGAATTCGAAAGAGTCCTGGTCCAACTCTTCTCTCAGTTCTTCCTTAACTGGAACCAGGCTCATAATTTAGAAAAGGTTCTGTACCTGATGGGCGCAGGTACAGAACGTCAAATGACACGAGGCAAGTTCACTGACTGGAGAACACATTGCGCGAGATAAAAATGAACGATAATAGTCTTGGCGAACAGGCATTACATACTAGTGAGTCCGTCTGCAGATATGTAGGCTGTTCAGGCTAGGGAAGCCCACTACCGGATTAAAAGCATTACGAAAACGGATGTACTAGGCCTCGGATGTCCGGGCCACAAAGTGAGCCAACCGAAGTGCAAGTAACACAGTTCAACCGTGGGACTAGCAGTACAACGTACTTCACACTCCCCGGCGGAAATCAGATTTATTCGTTGTGGTTATAAAAGAGCGAACACAGAAGAATAGTCAGAACAGCTTTCAAACTCGTGATGCCCAGTCTATTCCGCATTTTTTATTTTATAACTCTCATCTGGCTGAACTTTGGTGACCTGGTGATCATGAGTGCACGGTTTGAATGGCTTGACAAAATCGCATCTTTTTTTTGGAGATGCGCTTGGTCAAGTACGGAAAAACTCGTGTGCAATAGTTGCTAGGCGATTTGGTGCCGTTGAACAGACTGGTTCAATTCCCGTTAGTCTCAAGAATTCTTAAATTGTCCCTTGGCTTCCTACTTAAAATTTCCTGCTTGATAGCAGAGTTTGAGAACAAATACAGAAGATGAGCTAAGACAAAAAATTAATGTCAGTGTTTATAACTGATCATGCAAACATCCATTTTCTTTAAGTAGTCAACATAATAAGCGCCTTTTAGCATCACAAATTTTATTAGTAATATGTTTGAAAATACATTTGACATCATTCACACAAATACATACAACATATAAGATAATAACATAGCATATTAGCTTAAACAACATTTGAAAATCATCACAATACAAGTCAAACATCAAACTAAGGACATATGAGAAGCTGTGCACTATATGCTCTTGTACGGAGTTGAATGTTAGAAAATAATAAATAGATGATCAAATTATCACCGTTTCTCATAACTATTTGCTTATGTTCAAGAAATATCATGTTTGACCCCTATCATTATGTATTTTTTAGATTTGCATTTTTTTTGAAGATCCTGGGTATTATTGCTTAAAGCTAAAGAGTTAATGAATTTATATGAGTGGTATTCTTGGCAGGTGGCATGCTTCTTCTCTAAGGTGGGTAGAGTACATGTGGGGGAACCATAGTATAATGAAGTCTATCCTTTAAGTCTTTTCAACTTATCTAAGGAAAACTATTATATGTATTAATATTTGGTCTAATACAATCTTCACCCAAGAACTTTTTATTACTAGCCAAGAAAATATAAGTTGGTTGCATATCCTATTCAGGATGTAGCAAACATAGCTGTAGTGATTTTGTAGGCAATATAAATACAATCAATAGGTTGCCATTGCTTCTGATCAGTCTAGATGCACAGGTGCCTGTGGTGGGATTTGAACCTGGTACCTAGGCCATCTGAGACTCACTCTAAAACCAATCTGCCACAGAACTGGATAGACAAAAAAATATGCATAGTAATAATAGATGATTGGATTAGTCAAGTCTTCAGTTAGGACGGTATTATACTAGCTGTCATGCTGTGGATTCCTGAGAAAAGACAAGGAAGAAACCAACAAAGAAATTTTGATGCAGACAAGTGGCAATAAATGTGATGAGACATATGAACCAGTCCGTAGTCATTTTTATAAAGAATGGTAGTGAATATTGCAGAGTATAGAGACTGCTGTTGCTTTGTACGAAGCTACAAGTTGTAATTGATGTTGATTGAGTACTGGGAATGTCTGTTGTTAAGGATAAGAACAAGATATCATTAGAAAGGTTATGAAATGTTAAAGAGTAAGGATTGTGATGTCTTTACAAGTGCATTTCTATGGCGATCCATGTGATTATCTTTTTTCCACATTTGTTCTGAAACTTCCACCCAATCTCTTTTGTAGCAGAACAATGGTCTCCTACTAGATTTCCAGCACAGGATGTAGTCGAGAGAATGGAAATACATTGTATCACCATTTTATTTGTGACAATGGCCCAACACATGTGATTTTGGCAGATGATTATTTCTTGAAGCTCTAGAGTTACATGTCATGAGTGGTAGCCTTGGCAGATAGTGTGCTGATTTGCAGAGAGAGGTGGAGTACATATGGGAAACCTGTGTACAATGATGTCAATCCTCTCCGCCTTCTGAATTTTTCTTTTAATAATTCTCTTTCATGTTCACCTTAATTCCTTGACCTTTCAGAGGAATATGACAGCACAGATAAGGGTCAAACTATATTTTGCTGCTTCAGGTGTAGGAATTTGGCATAAACTCTTGTCTATGACTCGTTTTAAATTCTATGTCTATAAATTAAAATTGCTACAGAAGTTTCTGGTTCTCTACAGGTATCAGCCAGGCATTGTTATCACTGATTTCCATGTTTCTTCGATCAAGAACACAAAAGTAAAGTTCAGTAAGCCAGGTATTTATTTTCAGCTGGGTTTACTAGTACAAACGTAAATTTGAAGCAATTCCATTATTTAAAATTTCAATAGCGAATGCTCTAACCATTGAGTATGATAGCATTCTTCTTCTTCCTCTTCTGCATTCATTCTCAACTCCTGCTGGATCTCTCTTGCAGCAGAACAATGGTCCTATTAGAATTACAGCAGGATGTAGTCCAGAGAATGGAAATGCATTGTGTTGTCATTTATTTACTTCAATGACCAGACACACTTGTCTTCAGCAGATGATAGCCTTCAAATATATAGTAATACATTTTTATATACATGCAATGCATACAACACACACACATACACACACATTTCAACATTCTGACATTCCCTAGATTAACATTCCACTTTTTATTTTTATTTTGTTGCTGTTGAAGACAGATACTGTATGCTATTTCTGTTAATTAAAATGTATCAGAATTTACTTCACTAAATTCCAGAAGCCAAACATGCACACCATTATTTTCAGCAAATGATATTCTTGCTAATGATTTCTGGAGCTTGCTGGCTAAATATATTGCACACTCCAGACCCATTTGATAAAGTATAGAAGGAAGGACTACTCCTAAAGCTACTTAAAAATTAATGTGAGGGAATAATATATATAATCAGGTTGATACCCAGGACTTCCTGCAGTACCGAAAAGCATGAATAGAGCTAGATGGAACACTTAGTCTAAAAGTCAGCCTCCAACAAGGTGTACCACAGGGAGGAGTCATCTCCCAACTCTATTCCTCATCTATATTAATGACATCATAGACAATCTAACCAACCACATTTCCCATTGGAATTCAATCACAGCAAGTTGCTTCAACCATTTCTCAATTTAACTGTCTACTGTTGCATGTGTTATGCTCCAGTTGGATGTTACTGCATGTCCCAAAATAATTTTTGTGTGTGCATTCATTCTCAAACTCCCACTGCATTTCTTTTGTAGCTGGACAATGGTCCCTTTTGATTTCCAGAAGGATGTAGTTCAGAGAACATAAATGTATTGTGTTGCAGTTTTATTTGCACCAACTACTTGACACATCTCACTGGCAGTGAAAAGTTGATTAGAGATTATTATTACATCTATTCCACAAATATCAGGGCGCTTTTGACAGTGATGAAACTGGAAGCAAAACTTCACAAATTACACTTGTATATAGCACCATTACTATTTTAAGATTGCAAACATATATGCATATGAACATGGAAATAAATGTATACATCTGAAGACAATATATAAATGCAATTGTTTTTTCAACTGAATTTCTTTTCTTTGTTATACCCTGAATACACTTATACTTGTGCATACAAACTCATGTAGCTTATATACACACAAAAGCTTATAAACTTGCATATTATTTACATATCTATAAACATACTGACAACCATACTGTAATCAGTTGTACTAATTTTTGAGAGGAAACATTTTCTGTACTCACTGACCAATTAAGACAATATGAATAATAACTACACTATTTTTAAAAACGGTCAAAACTGCCTTTCCAATTAGGGAGTTGCAAGGAGGTGGTACTTGTGGCTGTGTGATAAAAGCAGCATGTCCTTTCTGTTTTGACATCATGTGCATGGTGAGTTTTTTATATTTACCCTCTGATAGAAAAAACCCAGTCATTACTTGCAGTTGGCCCCGTACCTAATGGATGTGAGTTGAATGATTTAACCTCTGCCATCCGTGCCGCATCATATTTATTTAAATGAAAGTAAATCACACAAAGAAACTCACTCAAATAATAGGATAACTCTGGAACAATTAAAAAAATTACATTTCAAAAAATTCCAAGCCATATCATTCTACTTTTGTGTTTTTACAAGTTTGTGCTATTTTACATAGTCTACATTTTAACATATGTGTGATATTTCCATGTATGACTGCTGTGCTGATCTTATATGTGTGACTGGAGGGATGACCCTTGTATGTGCCATACAATATGACCATAACTATAGGCCTATGTATGATTGAAGTAATGGTCCTTTATTATGTGACTAAGTGACACAAGCTCCAATGTATTACTGAACTGATAGTGCTTGTATCCACGACTAAAGTGATACCTGCCTGAATGTATGATTGAAGTGATAATGCTTGAATCAATGACTAAAGTGATACCTGCTCCAATTATGACTGATAGTGCTTGTATCCATGACTAAGTAATACCTGCCCCAATGTATGACTGAACTGATAGTGCTTGTATCTATGACTAAAATTACAATCTCGAACAGACCTATATCAAAGTCATTATAAAATGAATTTTTACAGCAGGGCCTAATACTTGGCATACTTAAACATAAAAGTATACCACATGACTGTACATGCTTAAACTACATCTAACATACGCACATCATGACATGCCTTCATCTTGTAGGTCTACTTTTCATTTGTTCTGTTCATTCAGGTACACCATAGCAATATAAATGAATCTTAACATAGCAGAAAAGTGACATTTATTTTGAAATAACTAAACTTACCACATAATTATGCAGGTGTATTTTACAAATCTCCTATAATTAATATCATATAACAGCACAAAAATTGAAAAGATTTACATTTACAGGTTGTAATAAGTAGAACTATATTAACAACAGAACTACTATATGAATTAGTTCTACTTATGGTACATGGATATTGTGCAACCATTTTTTTCACTCTGTTGAACAATGTGTACAGTGACCAAAAGAAGCGCTACAAGGATTCGTTAAAGACCTCACTGAAAGTCTTTGAAATAGACCAAGATACATGGGAAGAACTTGCACAAAATAGATCTACATGGCACTCTATAGTCAAAAAGGGCACATCATCTTGTGAAAGTCATAGATAGACCCAAAACCGCCTAAACCAAGGACATTTGCGGCTTGAATAGGAATTATTAGCTATCTATGAACTCATAGAAATGGATATATCTCTGAATTTAAAAAGTGGATGTAGCAAATGATCATCATCACTTGTCATGAATGAACAAAAACAACAACAGAGTGAATGTTAAGAATTTATTTACAAACATATTTGATAGCATCATTTTAATTCTATGAGAATAAACTGATGAACATATTTTGATTTAGTTGAATGTATGATGTACTGGAGGACTCTTGTATGTTGATATATTCTATGTGGTACACCTACAACCCTGATTGCTTATAGATATTGATTAATGTATCTCATTTGTCACCCTAAGGATAATCCTAGAACATTTGCATGAAACTCCAATAAATATATTGAAGTATAGATTATATTAATTGCTTGTTGATTCTGTTTAATACAACAACTTTATCCCACTAAAGATGGATGTGTTGGGCAATTGGCGCAAATAAAATGGTGGCACAAAACATTACCATTCTCTGAATTACATCCTGCTGGAGATCTATTGTCCTGCTACAAGAGAGATCCAGCGGGAGTTTGAGAACATGTAAAAACAAAATAAGTGAGAATATTATTATTATTATTATTTTTTATAACATAGCCTACTTAAAGTTGAGTTATAAGATAAAATAAGTGTCATTCTGAAATTAAAAGAATAAATGCAATGTATTGACCAAAACTCACTAATAGGGAAACCAGATGTAGCATTACAGTTAAATGCTAAACATTAAAGAAAAAGTAAAAAATGTAAGCAGTTAATTCCCAACAGTCACATATGCACCAATAATGAAGAAATTAGAAGATTTGTTTCTATACTGAATATCAATCAATAAATCAAGTGCCATGCTAAGTGGTGTAGGCGATCATGCTTCTCCACAACTCTCTGTCTCTTGTGTTAATAAATTCAGTTGGTGACTTCTTTATGTGATATAGTGACAACACATCTAGAAATTTATCTCTTTGTCTTTCACTGTCTCTTCTCCCCTTGATCTTTCCGGTAGTTACTAAATGTTCAAGTTTTACTTTTTTCATCACATGACTGAAAAATCTTGATTGTCTGGTTCTAATTTTTGCTATACTGTGTCATTTTACTCCGGTATCTCTGAGAACTTCTACATTAATTTTCTTGGCTGTCCATGGAATTTTCATCATTCTTCTTAAACACCACATCTGAGTTGCCTCCAGCTTATCTTGGGCACTTTTGTTTACTGTCCATGCTTCATTTCCATAAAGAAGGATTGGCTCGATATAATATCCTAGCAACTCGTGTATGCATTGATATTACTATATTGCATAGAATTTCTCATATTTTGAAATGTTGATTTGGCCTGTTCTATCCTGCTTTTGATTTCATTGGAGCACCTGCCATCTGATGTTAAAATGGTGCCAAGATGACCTTATCCACTTGATTTAATTTTGCATCATTAATATTGATACTGAATATAACATATATATTCATGTGGTAAGAAGAAAGAAAGTTGGTGAGAAGCAAAGTTCATCAGTACCAATTGAGATACATGCACAGGCGCTGTTAGGAGGGGTGGGTGGGGGTGGGTGGGTCTGGGAGACACAAGATGTTTCAACAGGGGACAAAAGAAATATTACTGGTAGTCTATGAAAGAATTTTTGAACCAAATTTGCATTTTACACAAAGTATACTATTTGGTTAAAGATGTAAGATGTCATGATTTATAAAGTATATTATTTTGTTCAAGATGTAGGATGTCATGATTTACAAAGTATAGCATTTAGTTAAAGATGTAAGATGTCATGATTTATTAAGTATAATATTTTGTTCAAGATGTAGGATGTCATGATTTACAAAGTATACTATGTGGTTAAAGATGTAAGATGTCATGATGTTTTATAAAGTATACTATTTTGTTCAAGATGTATGATGTTATGATTTTCCAATCAATAATGTCCTCAGTCATCGAATGTGCTAGTGACTGATAATCTCCTACTTGTGTCTCAACCTGAATGAGAAATACTTGAAGTGAATAGTTACCTAAGTGTATTTATTATGATGATGTTCCTCCTTCACAAGGAAAGATGAGCATGGGACAGAAACAATTAATTAGGCTTGGTGTTTATGAGTCATCAGATGCCTAACGAATAAAATCTGGGCTCAGAATAATCTGTTGCAATGTGAACAAGAATTAAGGTCTTGAGCTTAGGGCAGGCTGTTTGACTGCTTTAATTTTCTCTCCTGTTTTGTTTTTGTATTTGTTCTCAAAGTCCCACTGGAATTCCCTTATAGCAGGACAATGGTCTTAATAGATTTTCTGCAAGATGTAGTCAAGAGAACAGAAATGCATTGCATCACTGTTTTATTTTCATCAATGGCCTGACACATCTAACCTCGTTGTTGGTAACTAATACGTTGGGTTTTTCTGAGCTGCTCAATGTCCCACAGACTCCCCCCCACACATGCTTAGAGTGTGGTAGACAATTCCAAGCACACATATGACTCATTAGTCACAGTTGGACACACAGTAGACATCATCTTCATCATCTTCCAAGTTGAGCTGAATGGTCATCGTCAACTCCGGCGGATAAACAACAGTAGAATAGGTGGTCAACCATATGAGAGAACTGGTGTTCTCATACTTACACAAATAGTCACCAAGCTCAAATCTAACCATGGTCATGCATGCTTGACCTCTTGTTTCACTTTTTTTGTGTCACTATCGACATAGCCACAGATGTTCACTCTCTCCTAATTCCTGCAGTGTTTTCTTCTTTTCAAAGTTATTAAATCTGGTAATTATTGAGATCTGGTCATGAAACGCTGGATGGTCAAGAGCTGTGGTTTCTCAAGAGCCTGGTTCAATGCTTGAGAGATTTATTCAAGTAGTCCTTGAAACAATTTCCTGACATTCACTTGAGCTCTTACATACACAAAGTTCACTATAGAAGTATCTTTGGAAGATGCTCATCTGGCATGTAGACATCTGACCAAATTAGACTGAGAGCTGATAAACAAGGCATGAATAACATTTCTTAACATATACTATATGTGTTGAAAGTAAATGAAAATGGTTACAAGAAGGTAAACATTAAAACATTTACAGATACTGTCATTGATAGCATTGCAAAATTCACACGTGGAGTCTTTTTTTGATGATAAAGACAAATGTATGAAAAGAAACAGACTAATGTCCGATAGACAAAAGGCCACATATTACACATTAGGCTTTGACAAGTAATTGAGGAAAGGAACAGTCAACTGTTAACAAAGAGATCTCTTTGGTTCTTACCATGCTCAATTGATATAAAGATTGTAAATAAAATACAGAATAAGCAGTAGTAATCCAAGAAAGCAACAGTTTGAATCAATATTTTAATAGTAGTGAAATTATTATAGTGAGCAATCAGGAGCGGTATGTTTCTATTTTTAAGTACTTGAGCTGTGAGAGAGAGATGGAGTAGAGGTGTGTATATTTGAGGATAAATGCGACAAAAGAAATAGTATTTCATGGTCTCTTACTGAACCATTTGTAGTAAAACTAATACTTTCTTTAATGATATAATGAAATTTAGATGGGCTCTTCAATCCCAACAATTTATTTCTCAAAAAAGTACCCACATTTCTCCCTCTCAGGATTTCAGGGCTGTGGTATGTAAACAATTTAAACAGAATATGTCTAATCCCATAAAAGGTAAAAGTGATTCAAAAGCCATGCTTTAGTCTGATGTGTTATGAAAAGAATATCTTAAATTCAAATTTCTGAATTACGCCCTGCTAATCAGGAGCTTAAGAAAACATGCAGAGGAAGAGGAATATCAAATATAATGAAAATGAACATAGAAAAAAAGAAATTGTGTGACAATTGCAAGAAATGAAGTACAAGGAAGTACACATATGAAACCTATAACTCCATTAAACCGAATAATCCACTTACTTGGGGATCTTGTTTTAATCAGGTAACAGAATTAAGAATGAGATGGAACACAAATTCAACAGAGAATAGCCATAGACATATTTCATCAATATTATAGAACAAGAATTTGTGACTAGATACAAATACTCATTATTTAAAATGGTCTTCCTATAAAATGTGTATTATCAATGTCAAAAATTTACAATGACATTAAGAAATATAAATAAAAGAAAACAACATGAAATGACTACTGACAAAAAACAGTATAATTTAAATAAAATATATCAGAAATAAAGTAAGAACCATGGCAGTAATGGATTTCATAAAGGAAATTTAATGATCTATCTATAGGCCTATCTATAGTCCTGTAACCCGTCAGGGTCGCAACGGTACCATATTGGATGTTTCAGCACACAGTCCTCCAGCGATATCTATCCTCAATGATGTGGATGAGTGAGGGAAAATCTTGTCTTGACCAGTCCTTGATGTTGTTTATCCATGTTTTTATTTTCCATCTTCTGCTTTTTCCACCTTCGACGGTTCCCTGTAGTATCGTTTTTTACAAGGAATCATGTCAGTATAAATATCCAAACCATGCAAATTTAATGATAAAAACTCCCCAAAAGGCTGCTGCAAAAAATAAAACTTTTACACTTAGATATAACAGAGAAAAGATTAAGAAATAGACCTCAGAAACATTGACTTTGTGGATTAACAGAAGCAATGAGCGCAGCACACCAGAGCTTTGTCAAGACACTCTTCCACACCCAATGCTGAAAGGCAAAACAGGATGGTAGAGATAAAGTAAACTCTACAGAGCTCTCTTTCATACATAAAAGATCAATACACTCTGCAGGATGTGAACCTTATTGCTCAGAGCAATCATAATGCTAAAGTAGACTCTTACTAATTTTAACATTAGATTCATGATTAAATTAGGACATAAGTTACAAAAACAACTTGAGTGAGGTAACTATAAAACTATTACAGTTGTATAGGATATCCCATTCATGATGTTGCTTTAAACACAGCATTTTAGTATTACTGTACCTGGTACATTGCAAATATAACAAAACATAATATACACCACAGTGCACATTCACATACAGTTTACTCCACTGACAGACTGTACAAATATTATTTGGTGTGCTTAGAAAACTATTATGAGGTAGTTTAAAAGTGGTTTGAAGATATGTATATTCACTAGGGATCCTATATTTTTCTATAAAAACCCAGGACACTGACTTTTCATATTTTCCCCTTCACCATGTAAAATAAACCCTGAGTCATGACTTAGTTTTGAGAACTCTTTTTGGTTGTTGATATTGTTGTGTATGGGTGTGCACAAACAAATGGAATAGAAATGTATTATTCAATCACATAAAAATCCAAAGAATTCTTAAGATTTATACTTCCAACATTGTAGCAGAAAAAATATGAAGTGTTGCTCATGAAACATCACATAGACAATTCCAGAGTAGAAGTTACATTAAATAACTGGTTTCCCTGGGTAGAAATCTTTGAAGTTTGGGTTAATAGCTAGATTTTCAGCATAAATCTGGTATACATTTTTTGTGTGTAATCATTATTATTGTCTGCCTTGGACATTTTTATTCTGTCTCTTCAGGCAGTTTAAGTTCAGCTACCAAATGTTCTTATCAATACAATTTCCAGGAAATTTGGTTTGACATAATGATGAATGGTGACAACATTGTATATGGGACCCACTTATTCATTTATTGAGCTTGTTTTGCTTGAATCAAACACAACATTATTCAGGCATCAGTGTGTTAAATCTTATTTTGTGTACTGTATGCGATGCATTGTAATATACACCCAACATTTCGCGTGTCTTCAGCAAACAATGTTTTGGAAGAGTTACTTTCCAAAATTAGACTTATGTAAATTTGAATTAGATTTATTTATCTAAATTAGTTTTTAAAATACATTTTAAAAAAATGTCAAGAGGATGAACATGAGAAAATTATTAATTTTATACACATGCATTTAAAATTTTTTTTTACAGTAGCTGAGTATATATAATGTCATCAAAAACAATTTTTATGTATTAACACTGAACAAGTCTTGATATGATATTGCCATTCTACCACTGTGTTGGTAGATATAACTTCATGTATAAACCAATCACAGTGCACAAATATGGTTGTGCGATTCTATTTCTGTGAAGTCTTATATTTTAAGTGTAAGCATATGTGCCAAAAATTATGTGTTGCATTTAAGTTAACAATAATATTTGTTCATATACAAGTAAATTATTCAAACTGCTAAAACAAATATTGTTTTCTGTGGTTTGTTTCAATAAATACTTAATTTACATAATTTATACATTCATAGCCATGCTAGATCAAGTATCCTAAGCAACAGGGATATTATTTTCAATTTTAATAATTGAATATATTAACCATAATGATGATACAATGAATTCATGTATGGTCACCAACTATTTATTAATTTTAAGCAATTAAGATTATCTCTGCAAAACTGTGGAGTAGAAAATATATGAATTTCTTTCCCCTAGAACCTACAATTGTTTTTATTTTGGACACTTCTGCTCACTTTTCCTGTTCCAAGTTAACATTAAAAATAGTGATCTGACGTATTTGTGAGTAAATCTTAATACTTTCCTGTTAACCGGGCACTCACATTTAATGAAACAAAGTGTAGCGAGGTTAGAAATATATTGCAACTAAGGAACAAAGGGAAGCAACTAAGAATATAAAACTCAACATGGGGAAGCAATCAACTCAGAAATAAATATTTATTTGTAACAAAATAAGTGAGAGTAATATCTATTCTTGGGACCAGTATTCTTTTATTTCATTCAGACAGGCATTAAATTCTGATACTGTGTTTTTATGTATAAGAAATTCTCACATAGTGTCTGACAGATGGGGAAGTTTTGACAGATGGGAAAGTTGTCTTGAAGGACTAAAAATGGCACAAATTTCACCTGAAGACATGAACCAGTGCATACAAAAAGCTGTTGGTAATATTTATGCATGTCGCACATCCAGTGGGTTCTACCATCTGTATAATATATTGTCATTGAATTCCTCTAGCCTGTAGAATAAATGCTGCTTTCTTCTTAGTTCATGAAAAGTTTATAATATAACAAGATTCATAGAAATCATTATCTTATGAATGATAGTACTTACATAAAAAAGGTTTTTAAAACATTCCACTTAGACATGACGGACTATCACTAAAACTATGGGTTATGATGTGCAAACAAGAAAACATACAAATTACAATACACAAAACATCAACATTTTGACCAAAAGGCCTTTATCAAGATACGCACATAACATCAAAAGATGATAAATAGAAATGATCGCAACACACAAACGTGTCCAACCGAAAAATATGGAAGTGAGATACCCCTGTAATAAGATGGAAGTGAGATGCCCATCTCACTTCCATATTTCGGTTGGACACGTTTGTGTGTTGCGATAATTTTTATCTATCGTTTTTTTATGTTTTGTGCATATCTTGATAAAGTCCTTTTGATCAAAACGTTGATAATGTTTTGTGTATTGTAATTTGTATGTTTTCTTGTTTGCACACCATAACCCCTTAGTTTTAGTGATAGTCCGCTGTGTCTAAGTGGAACGTTTTAAAAACCTGTGTTTTACGTAAGTACTATTGTTGTTACGTTTCACACAGTATTACCTTATATTGATTATCTTATGAATTAAAAATTCAGCCAAAGACAGATGCGTCAGGCCATTGGTGCAAATAAAATGGCAATACAAAGCATTTCCATTCTCTTGACTACATCCTGCTGGAAATCTAGTAGGACCCTTGTCTTTCTACAAGAGATATCCAGCAGGACTGAGAATGAATGCTGAAGAAGAATAAAAAATGACGTCATTTTAACATGTGCTGTCATCAAAATATTTATTTAAAAAGTATGTTTCTGTAATAGCATAAAAACACAAATTTTTGTGTCCGGTTAATAGGAAAGTACCCAAATTTCAACTAACAGTATCATACACAACTCATAGCTCAAACAGTATGGAACAAAGACATCTAACTTGATGATCATGTGGTCTCAAATGCTGTTAATTGTCAAAGCAACTTTCCATTACAATGTATCTGAATCTATAATTATGTATAAATTTGTAGTTCATATTTGATAGCTATACAAAGCTGAAGAAGTTTATTGTTATCATCCATGAATATTCACAACTGTCTAGAAATAAATAATTCTCAGGGCAACAACAAATCCGTGCAGAAATTGTACTGCAAGTCAGTCTGTCTACTTACTGCTGCATATCCTGTTGGGGTCTACTTATTGCTGCATGTCCAGTTGGGATTTTTTTCTAGGTCACTTTTGCATGTACATTTTCGAATCATGGGCAGCTCATAAACATAACTAGTATTATTATCACAGTAAAGGCGAACTTTCCTTTTCTTAATTTTCTTAGGGTTGCAACAAAAGCCACTTTGGCATTTACCTTCACAGCGTCGAAAACGAATGTGAGATTTTGATTTACACTTTGTATTAGGATCAATAAAATTGTCATTGAAAACAAGTGTCTTGCAGGATGGTACTGAAAAAAGAAATAAAACAAGTCTCGTATAAAAATCTTTGCTTATTTAATTACATATTTTCAAATTTTTAAAGTGCTCATTACCTTAATTATAAATAAACTCTAGAGAGAGAGAACAAATGGTAAATTATTGTATTTATAACCCCCAAATAAATATTTTATTTTAGAATTTGAAAACATAGTGAAAAATTAAAGATATGAAACAGAAATTAAAATTATTAACAAAATGTAGGCCCTAAAGTATAAAAAGAACATAATATATTTAATAACAATAATAAAAAGAACATGGCAAAACAAAATAAGATAATGCACCACAATCTAAAATATTAACTAAAGAAGTTAGAAAAATATGCGCTCGTGTGGTGTTGGGGCCCGAAAGGGGAGCAAAGAATAGCAACACTGTTTACATTCCATGCATGTCGTACGAGGCGACTAAGGAGGTTATGGGATGGAGTTGGCTGTCCCATCCCATCTAGGGTCAGTGACCCAAAGCCATGCTGAAGTCGGATGTGTCAGACCAAAAGGTGCAGACAGATATCGCAGCAATGCTGTAAACCATGACACAACACATTCTGTTCTCTTGACTACATCCTGCTGATCTGCAGGAGTTTGAGAACGAACACAGAAGAAGAAGAAAAATATGTATTAACAGTATAAATCCTAGAAGTGATAACATTAAAAACCATTTTTCAAACTAAAAAAAGAAATTACAAAATTATTCCAAGCCATCTTACCATGATACAATGAGGCAGTAGATGGACATTGAAAGAAAATACAACCAATAGGAAAATTGAAAACAATAATATAATAAGTTATAGTTGATAATTTGTAAAGTTTAAAGGCTCTGAATGATAAAAATAAAAGCTTACAGGCCTATTTTTAAAAATTTATTTTTTGTGTCAATTTGAAATTGTAATTCAAGAGCAATACAATTTTTTGCATATAATGACAAACGTGTCAGATGATATCTGACAAAGTAGAAGATGCAGCAGTAACACAAGTGGGAAGTGATAACACTAAGAATAATATAATGCCATTGTGTTGAAGACAGATGTGCCAGACCTAAAGACTCAGATAATGCAGCCAATCTGTAAACCTTAACCATGACCTTGCACATTTCATTCTCTGTACCACATCCTGCTAATCTACAGGAGTTTAAGATGAACGCAAAAGAAGATAATGCTATATTACTGTTACTAAAAGGCCAGTATATCATTAAAAATGATCAATGTAAAATTAATGGGCGTGACAACCCAGCATTGTGGAGAATATTGGTATAGGAAATAATTTACAGCACATAAAATAGAAGGCAGTGGGAAGACATGATAAACAATGGCACAGAACATAAGAAGAAAATAAATGTAAATTAAAAAAAAGATTGCATTTTCTGCATTGCATCCATAATGGGACCTTTATAAAAAAAACAACACAACATAAACAGAACTATTGAATTAAAAATAATAAACAAACTAGAATGCCCTCTCCAAACATACTTCATTAATGTGAGGTTCTTGGTGAGGGAATACTAGTTTGTTTATTATATTTCATTCAAATGTATCTTTTTTGTCCTCTATTATCCCTGAAAGGTGCATAGGTGATCAAGCAGCCTTAGCCTGTGCAATTTTTTTTCCTTCCGTTGCCTTTAAGAGTCCTATATCTGCCTCCATACATCCTCTTTTCCTATATCTCTGTCAGTTCACCATTTTTTAATTCTCTTTACGAATTTCTTGATAGTGATTGCCTGGTGACACTGTTGAGATTTTTTCATAGTGTGTGATCCATCCATCACCACCTCCTTCTGGATATTTCTGAGTTTGTCCTATTTTTTCATGCAAGCATGTTCTTGTAATTTTACTAAACCACTACAGATCAAGGATTCTAGCAATTTGCTTGGGCATTTGTCATGTAACACAAAAACACATGAATACCTTTACATTAGAGTTAAAGATCTTTATTTTAGTATTCACATATTAATTTTGAATGTGACAATCTTTTCTATTGCACGTTTAAGTTCCCTGTTATGTATATCTTGCTTTTTTAAGCATTCACTATCAAACTTCCACTGGGTTTCTCTTGTAGCAGTTTTGTTTCCCTACTAAATTTTCAACAGGAAGTAGTCCATAAAACAACAAAAAAGAGAGCTATTGTGCCACAGTCACAGTTGAGCTATTGGCTTAAAACATTTGACTTCAGAAGTGGTATTTTGTATACATTCAATGTTTTACCAATTGCCCTGAAGTCCATAACCATAATGCTAGTAGGCCAGTGTGCGAGTCACAGACTATTTATCAGCATTTCTCACACAGCATGTCAATCTTTTATGACACCAATATTGAAATTGTGACCAAAGTAAACATTGCTAGATGTTTTTGCCTCTGTATTGGTCACTTTCAACTTCATGTATGTTTGAAGCTTGTTTATTATTCCCACAAAATATTTGAGGGAAACTTTCTTCAGTGTTGCTCTTTTTAGCTTGATTCTCATCACTCAACTGATCATTTTATCTTCAAGAATTTTATGGATCTTAAAGATTAAATTACTAACTTATATCTTATAATTTAGTTGGTTTCTTCTAGCAGAACAACATCCTCTGCAAAGTCATATAATAAATACAGGTATTTAATTCAGCCTTGAAAACCCTCTTGAAAGATCTTATGATGTCGGCCATGTCTGGACTAACCAAGAATAGTTTATTCTAGAGTTTACTTAGTAAAGTAGGAATTGATTAAAAAAGTGAAGGGAATACTTACTTTGATCACAGTAAGTTCCTGTATATCCAGGTTTACATTTGCAATTGTAGCCAGATTTATTGTCTCGTGGTTGACATTTACCTTGTTGACATAAGTGATTGTGACAGGGATCATCATCAACAGTATCACAACCAGGTGTGACCTTGAAACGTTCAATAGATGTCAGAAGATCCATGTGTTTACCATTTATGTGTACTTTAGTGAAACATCCTGTTTTGAATAATGAATACAATGAAGAATAAAAACTGTTGCAAGCATGGCCATCCATAATTTTAGAACTAGTAACACATTTAAAATTGTAAAATGCACATTCATTTCTGTCAGTAAACAAAAGCAAGAGATCAAATATATGAGAACTTCTTGAATAAGGCCTTCTGCTTTACATAACTATGTATCAAACTACATATTTTATGGCACTGAAAGAAATTCTAGCACAATTAACAACAGGAAAAACTCATATTAACAGAGTAATACACTGCCTGTTGAAGATATCCAGAACGTGTAACACTATATTGGCTCAATGTTAGAGGTATTAGTGGGCTTATTTCACAAACACAACTCAGTCATACTTGCTCTTAGTTTAAAAGCTGATCTGCAGATCATTCACATTGTACTAGCAATGGGATTGGCTATATTAGTGGTTCCTAGATGTTCAACAACTGTTGAATAGCAATGTCCTATATAAAATGTGCAGAAATGATTCTGTTATGTAACTAGTTCAATAAATAAGAATTTAGGGACCTCTGAAAGAAATGCACCTGTAAACATTAAACATAGCCTGATTCAAATTTGCAGCCTCATGAACACAAAGAAAATGGTTTAATCATGATGCCACACTGTATAGACCTCAAAAAGAGCTAGGATAGTGATATAATCAGGCCAGATCAGATGATGCCACCACAATAAATTTTGGTTGCAATGCATCTCTAACACTTTCCATCTCTTGTATTTGTAAATTTCTCCACATCTGTAATTTGTCTATAGGTTATTGTAACTGATTCATTCTGGTGACTCATATGAGATCCTTAGTGCTATATGTTTCGTAAAATATTCTCATTTGAGAAAATTAGTTAGTGTTTTCAAAATTTAGACTAACATGAAGTGCTTCTGAAAGGAAATAAATTATTTCTTTGTGAATTTGAAGCATGTGGTTGAAGTTTACTTCAAATGTGTGTTATTTCCATAAGTTTTTTTATCTTGTGTTTATATTCTTACAACGACAAGCAATTTGCAAAATGAGAAAGGTTTTCCATCAACATGTTCTGTGTGTATGGCTGCTTTACTTCTTCTTCTTCTGCGTTCGTTCTCAAACACCTGCATATTAGCAGGATGTAGTCTGGAGAACAGAATGCGTTGTGTCATGGTTTACAGCATTGCTGCGATATCTGCGCCTTTTAGCCTGACACATCCGACTTCAGCATGGCTTTGGGTCACTGACCCTATATGGGATGGGACAGCCAACGCCATCCCATAACCTCCTTAGTCGCCTTTTACGACATGTGTGGAAGGTAAACAGTGTTGCTATTCTTTGCTCCCCTTTCGGGCCCAGGCAACACATCGGCTCTGCTTTACAAGCCTGAGAAAATTTGAAAACCACAGTCAAGTTGGAAAATGAAACTTATAACTCTTCTGATGAAGAATATTTGCTAGTTTTAATTTTTACCAATTAGATAATGATTTTGACCCATTAAATAATGATTCAGATACTGCTTAAAAGGGAACATCTCCTCAACTAGGTCCAAGTAGAACCTCTATAAAAAGAAGGAGAATTATGACAGAACATCCTAAACCTACTTGGAGAGAAGTTAGTGGAGGTTCAACAACAAATAATTTCAGATTTTTGCTAGTACACACTGGGTCTCAATGAAAAATCGACACCATTGTACTGTATGAGGACACTATTACTGATGATGTTTTAGAGTTGCTGCCTTATTCTATCAACTTATTTGCAGAGTATAAATGCATGATAAATAATCCACTTAGAAAGAGATCTATTTTTTCTACATGGACACCCATAGCCATGTATGAACTGACAAAGTTTCTGGCAGTTCTGATTGGAAGGGATCTCACTGACTGCCCAAGTGCCAAGTGCTTCTGGTTTAAGATTACAGTTTTTTATACATATATTTTTCATACAATGTTTACTTATGAAGATTTGAAAGCATCTTTTGCACAATGTTGCACTGCTCTGAACTCCAATCAGAAAGTAAAGCTATATAGAGCCTTTTATTTATGTGCTACTATCTATTTTCCAGAAACCAGTATTTCTATAGGATGAGCACAATTATTGCTACTACATACGCCTATAACAAATAGCTGTACTATTAGTTAAAAAAGACCACTCTTATCAATAATTAAAGCAATAATTACTGACCTATGAAACTGGTTCCATCCCTTATATGCCATCTCTTAAACGCTTGGGCATTGATAAGACTGGGAAGTCCTCCAAGGTACAGGGACTCATGAAGGTCAAGGTGATTTTGTGAACCCTCATTGACAATGGTACGTGGAAAGTTGCTGTTATCAATGTTCATAGTGAAATTCTTCTGATGAATGATCATAGTGACCTGATGTGTCTGACCATCATCCACCCTTTCATAACTGAACATAGTGGACACAGGGTAGTTTCCTACATCAAAGCTAACCTTTATTCTACCTCTGAAGAGTTCTACTGCTATATGTTGGTGTTCTCCAGCATACAGAAGAATTCCATTGTGACTCTTTGTAGTAAAAGTAATGGATATGTTGGTTTCTTGGTGGAAATTGACTGCTGGTAGCTTAACAAATGAGTCAGCATCTTTAAATGAAACACTTGTCAGTTTTTCACACTTTTTGCCTTCAAAACCTGGAGGAAGGCAGAAAGGAAAAGAATAAAACATTTCATTCTTCATATTTAATTTTAAAAAAAAGATGCAAATTATTGTTTATAAATATTAAAAAAAAAAAAGCACCGACAACAAAAACTTTTTACATGTTGGACTAATAAATATTTATACCACAAAAATCTCATAGGCCTATAGATATATATAATTTTTCACAATGTTATGAGCAATCTCTGAAGAGTAAATAAAGTTAGGTACTATGATTGCAGTCTAACCCCCATTTTTGTTCTTGTTTCCTATTAGATTAGCACCTATTTACGTATTTTGTGGTTAATTGATCTAATTGTTATATCAATAAATAATAAATAATTAATTGAAATATTCATTTTTTAGAGTTAGGGTTAGTTATGTTTTACATAACTAATCCTAACACTAACCATGAAATTATATTTAAATTAATAAATGATGAGCATAAACTGATAACATTGGCAAGGGAAATAACCACATGGTAGGCACAAATTGGTTCAATGGGGGTTGGACTGTGATCATAGTACCTAAAATTAAAAGATACTGTGTCAATGATCAAATATAATGAAAGACAATGAATTCCATCTCACTACATCATTTCTGGTAATGATTGAGATTCTCAAAGGATTATTCTTACAAGTTTTTTTCACTTTTGTTATCCATGTCAGGTGGTTATCCAGGCTTTATTACAATGGAGGTCATGTTGATCTTTGATTTGCTAGCAAGATTAGTCTGTTACTAGAGTGATCCACAGGAAAGGAAAGAAATATCTTGGTTAGTGTGATTCATGATTCTTGACTAGCAAAGCATCAGCTTCACTTCCCTGAGGTAATAAAGAGTTATAGACTTGCACAGAAAGGTGATAAATTATCAGCTGACAGAAATGTAGCATGTGATTATCTTGCACCACTAATTGTTACAGAATTATTCCCCACTACATCATACATATTTGTTCTATCGATGACGAATGTGTCACATTCCCACAATCTTTGCATGGACCATTGGCACAAATAAAACAGCGACACAACACATTTCCATTCTCTGGACTACGTCCTGCTGGAAATCTAGTTAGACCATTGTGCTGCTGCAAGAGAGATCCAGCGGGAGATTGAGAATGAGCACTGAAGAAGAATAATATATTTGTAGCTTCTTCTTCTGTGTTCTTTCTCAAATTCTGCAGATCCTGGGGGGGCGACCATCCCCTACTAGGCGCGTCCACAGGTTGCGGATCGTGGAACAACCTCCGGATATGGAGTCTCCATATCTGGTGTTTGGCTGCAATATAAGACAGATCTCTGGACGAATAATCCAGATTTCTGGACGAATAAGCAGTCGCGGACAAACTGGCGATGTTGCCCAACAGGACGGGGTGGGATATCAGGTGGCACTGATATCTCCACTGAAATACCCCATGCGTCTCATGACGGGCAGCATCAAGCGAGTATGAGCCGCTATAAGCTCAAGCCAAATGCTGGGGTCATTGACCCCAGCATGCGCGTCCCCCAGGGTTGGGGGGACCTTTAAAATAGGGGAATATGGGAAACTATTTTCTAAAACATACAAAGGGAGAAGTCAGTAAAACCCTACTTAGGCCCCAATCAGCTCCATCCCATAAAGGAAAAAGGCAGGAAAACTTAAAAAATTCCCCTAACTGCTGGGCAGGTGGCACTCAAGAGTCCAGAAAGACAGGCCACCTAGGAGATGGAAAACTCTACACAAAGCCTGGACAGATGGTGCTCATGATCCCGGGAGGGTAGACCATCTAAGGAAAGCAAACCTAAAAAAAATAGCTGGTGGAAATCGGATGCACTTGGCCATATGGCGTATAACAAAGTGCAACGTACCTCATATACACTCATGCAGATTGAGACAATGGATTCTAGGTATGGTGCTCTGCCTGAGGAGTCCCACCAGGCGGGTAGAGTGCCGGGCCCCATGCCTCGAAGGGGCCCACCCCAAGCTAATGGTGGTCACCCTGGCCCATTTTGGAAGACCAGGAAATGGGAACAGCGGGAAATTATGACTGGTCAAACCACACGACAGACAAAAGGACTAAACATACTGCATTGGAATGCGGAAGGCATTTACCACAAAAAGCAGGCACTAACAGCTAGACTGGATAACGACAAGATTGATGTGGCTTGTATACAAGAAACCCATCTTAACCTAAACCATAGATTCTCTATCAGGGGCTACCAAACATTCAGACAGGACAGAGAAGGGCATAAGGGAGGGGTACTTACACTGATACGCAACACCATTCCAACAAAGCAGATAGAAATAAATACAATAGGAGAATCAGAGATTATAGGAACAGATGTGTACATAGAAAACCAGCCCATCAGAATTTATAACATATACAGCCCAGTAGGAAGAGCCCTTAAATTAGAAACAATGGATATTACAGACACACACTGTATTGAAGTGGGTGACTTTAACAGCCACTCTGAAAGGTGGGGCTACCAGCAAACTGACTCAAGAGGAGAAGAAGTGGAAGAATGGGAAATCGATAACAATCTATTTCTGTTGAATGCACAGGATGATCCCCCAACTTTCTACTCAAGGAGATGGAAATCAACATCAACCCCAGATTTAGCGTTTGCCACTGGCGATTTATCCCATAAAATATGTAGAATAGTTATGAACCAGCTAGGGGATAGTGACCACAAACCAATAAAACTCACTATCAACCTTAACTACACACAGGAAGAGCAGAAACCTCTTCCCCGCTGGAACTATAAGAGAGCAGACTGGGACAAATTTGCAAAACTCTCAGACGCATATAGTGAGCCTATCAACACCCATCAAAAAAAAATTAAGAACATGACGGAAAAGCTAACTGAGGCAATACTTAGGGCAGCAAAAGACGCAATACCAAGAGGGGAAAGAAAAAACTACAAACCGTACTGGTCCAAAGAAATACAAAAGCTTGAAGAAGACCTGAATATGGCCAGAGAATTAGCAGAAACAGAGCAGAGTACAGAAAGCAATATTGCTCTCAAGGCAGCCTCAGCTAAATACAAGAGAGAGGTAAAAACATCAGCAAGGAGGAGATGGATCGAAAAAACCGAGAGCCTTAACATGGACAAAGATGGAAACAAACTCTGGAAACTTGCCAAGGCATTGAGTGATGAAAACAGTAGCCGACCTCCAATAACACTTGAATATAATAACAAAATGCACACGGGAAAAGCAGCAGCAAACATTTTCATTAAAAATTATGCAACTGTGAGCCAGATAAACATACCAAAAGAAAGAAAAATAGAAGTCAAGAATGAAATCCATGGACTAAAGGATATGCCTATGGTTATAGAAGAGCAAATGTTGGCAAAATTTACGGAAACTGAGCTAGAAGAAGCACTACAGAACCTTAAACTCAAGAAGTCACCAGGTAAAGATGGGGTTACCAATAAAATGCTTATGAAACTGGGGCCTAGAGCAAAGAGAAAACTTCTAAACATAGTAAATACTAGCTGGAGAACAGGACAGGTGCCCACCGCATGGAAAGAAGCTATCATGGTACCCATTTTAAAGCAAGGCAAAGACAAACTCGACCCAAGTAGTTATAGACCTGTCAGTCTCCTCAGCTGTATGGGCAAATTGATGGAGAAAATGGTCAACAGAAGACTCATGTGGCACTTGGAAGGAAAACAACTCATAGCAGCACAACAGAGCGGCTTCCGACAACACAGATCAACAGAGGACCAGGTTGTCTACATAGCCCAAGAGATTGAAGACGCATACCAAGAAAAAAAACACACGCTTGCAGTGTGGGTTGACATGGAGAAGGCATTTGACAAAGTTTGGAAAGATGGACTCAAGAACAAGCTCCTTAGACTAGGAATCAGAGGACACTTATATAACTGGATATGCAACTATATGGAAAAAAGAACAGCTAGAGTGCAAGTACAGGGAAAACGTAGCAGGAAGAGAATACTAGAACAAGGTGTCCCGCAAGGAGGTGTACTATCGCCTACACTCTTCTTAATTTACATAAATGATATTATGGAGGGCATACCAACTGGGGTACACTCTGCAATGTATGCAGATGACCTGGCCTTGTGGACAGGAGGGGTGACAATAACAGTTGCAAAAAATAGAATGCAAGGGGCACTGCACAAACTAGAAAGCTGGACCAAGAAATGGTTGCTTACCATTAATGAAAAGAAAACCACACACACAATATTCACACTAACCAACAAGGTACAGAAAACAACACTAAAAATAAACAATCACGTTCTCCCACTAGAGCAGAACCCAACATACCTCGGAATTACCCTTGACTCTAGAATGACATGGGCAAAACAGACAGAAAAAGCAGAGAAACGAGCCAGAAATAGAATGGCAATAATGAAAAAGTTAGCAGGCACAAACTGGGGAGCGGACAGCAAAATCTTGAAAAGGCTATACACAGGTAGAGTTAGGCCAGTACTAGAGTATGGCATCGCAGCTTGGGCCACAGCATCTAAAACGCAATTCAACAAAATAAACAAAACCCAGAATCAAGCTACACGTATTATCACTGCATCTATGAAATCTACACCCATAAATACATTAGAAACAATAACTGGCCTTCAGTCAATGGAAGATAGAAGAGACATGAAAGTAGTTCAACAAGCAGAAAAATACAAGAGACTCCTGAATCACCCTATGCACCAAAGAATTAATGGCTATGGCAAAAGCAGGCTGGAGAGGAGCAACTTCTCAGCAAATGCAAAGAAACTGATACAAAAGGCACCAACTATAGGACAAGCGAAACCAAGGCCCATACAACTAGTCAGTATCATCCCCCCTTGGGCATACAGACTCCCACAACTAAAAGAACAAATAGAAGGTATAGAAAAGAAAGGAACCCAGACAGAATTGGAGAGAAAGCGTATCACAGAACAACACATCACAGTTAATTACCCACAAGATGCATGGACCCATGCCTATACAGATGGCTCGGCCACAAACGCAATTGAGAATGGAGGTGGAGGAGTGACCCTCAGACTAAAATGCGGTAAAGATGTTACTCTAGCCATAGCTACAGGCAAGCTCTCAACCAATTTTAAAGCAGAAATGGAAGCTCTCAAGAAAGCAGCAGAAACTATCTTACAACACAAAGAACAAGTGCACAGGAATATTGTACTACTAACAGATGCACTCTCTGTCATAACAGCACTGAAGCTACACAAGAGCACCGAACTGAATGAATTGAGGGCAGTGCTAGTTCAGTTGTACAATAATTTCCAAAGAGTAGTGATCCAGTGGATACCGGCACACTGTAACATTGAAGGGAATGAAGTTGCAGATAGACTGGCCAAAGAAGGAGGGAAGTTACCTCAAGAAGACTATCTGGTCAGTTATGAAGAAGTGAAGACCATCATTAAAGGCAACTATAATAAAAAGTGGAAAGAAGACCACCCCAAATATAATGCAGATGACGGGTATTACCAACTGTCCAGAAGAGACCAGGTTATCCTGCTGCGCCTCAGAACTGGTCACAACAAAATGAAACATCATTTGTACACCAAATTCAAAATAGGGACAACTGGGCTCTGCCATTGCAGCCTTGCAAATATGACAGCAGAACATATCCTACAAGAATGTCCCCAGTATGCAGACCTGAGAAACAAGACATGGCCCACCCCAATCAGTGTTGAAGAGAAACTGTATGGCACAGTGGACACTTTAAAACAGACAGCAGCCTATATCATAGAATCCGAAGTCCCAACCTGACTGAGTAATGATCGCCGAAGAAGAAGAAGAAGAAAATTCTGCAGATTAGTAGGATGTAGTTTGGAAAACAATACATTCTGGCATGGTTTACAGCTCTGCTGTAACATCTGTTTTTTTTGGCCTGACACATCTGACTTCAGCATGGCTTATGGGTCACTTTGATCCTATATAGTGGAACAGCTAACTCTACTCCATAACCTTATTAGTTGTCTCCTGTGACATGTATGAAAGATAAACAGTGTTGATATTCTTTGCTCCCTTTTGGGCTAATCAATACATAGGTGCATATAAGTTACAACACATTTAGTAATACCTTGAGCACATTTACACATGTAGTCAGGTGATCCTGTAGGTTGATAGCACACTGCATTATTCTGACACTGGTGTTGTTTGCAGGCAGGCACGCTGTCATGAAAACTTGGCATCAGCATTAAGTCTAACACTGGAGCAATCTCGCAGAAGTGGCCTGAGAAGCCAGGGGAGCACATGCATGAATAGGAACCCAAACCATCTACGCACAGTGCACCATTAACACAGGCATGGGACTTGCAATCATCAATATTCTCTGAGCAATTTTTACCAGTGAATCCAGGTGTGCATTCACAGCTAAAGGAAACAAGATTAACACGGGGAAAAATTGTATGCAAAACTCTGACATTATGAATAATAGTATAAAGTATATTTATTATTCTGCAGTGAGCAGTGAGTTTTTAATATATAATTTTCCGATAATTAAGAGTAAAACTTAGGTCTGTGAATTACAGCATCTATCTATTGTTTTTTCTCTGCTTTTGTTGTTAGATCTCGCAGGGTTGAATAACGATTGGTTTTCGGGCTATGATTGGTTTTCGGGTTGCAAAAATGCAGTAATATTGTGACATCTCAGAATGTTGATACTCCTTCAATCCACTTTCTTCTTGGTCTTCCTCTGTATGTTGCTGTTTCAATTCTCATGTTGTATCCTCTTCCTGTTGGCCAATATGGATTAATTCTAATTAATTGACTGAACTATTTCAGTCTCTGTTTTTCAATATATTTGAGCACAGATTTTTCTTTTTAGTCATAATTTACATATTTGACTGTTTGCATTCTTGTCTCAATCTCTGTTCATTCTTATGTAATCTGTAAAAATTCTCTCAAGATATTCAAATTCCTGCATTAATTTCAGTAGTTAACCATTTATCTTTATGTTGATTGTATTAGGTTCTCTGACTATAGACATTAATTTTTTTCTGTATTGATCTTCATGTTGTAATTGATGCTGTTTTTGTTGAGTAGGATTAATGCTTTTTTAGTAAAATATGTGGGGATAGGTATATGCAAAATGGATAGTCTATATTTTGGTGCAACTTCACTGGTCACAATATGACCTTCCTATTATGTAATTTTCATAGAAATAATATTTCCTTTTTTTCCATTCATACAAAATATTTTGAGTAATAATAGTTTACTCAGTCCTACTGCTATCATAAAAGAAGGTGGTTGAGGTGAATTTATTTATTTTAATGCTTTTGTGTTCCTCATTATTTTAATTATGAGGCTATATTACCTAAGCATTTCTTATTCTCAACATTAGCTGACCAAAAATAGATGAGATGGATGTTTGAGATGTTTATATTATAATTTGTTTCCCCCATGGAAGTGAAGTTTCTTTTGTCTGGCACAGAAATAAAATAACAAAGCACCAACAGCAAAAAATTTCTGACTTTTAAAAATTATGGGGTACATCTTATACAGATGTTAGCCCCCCCCCCCCCCCCCCCCCCAAAAAAAATAAAAATAATACTAGATAGATTTCTTGCAGCTCTTTACTTGAACTGTTGAGAAGGCACCGATCACCCATAAAGAAACTACAGAATAAAGGGCAATAATAATTGTTGCACTCCAAGAGTATAATTTTGTTGGTACAGGTTAGCAAATGTGGCCTCATTTTTAACAAAAAAATACGTACATTATTTAGCGAAACAAAATATTATAAAGGCACATTTCACAGAACCTAAGTCTACTTGCGGATCCATTGATCTGCCTGCTACACACTGAGAGCCCCTCCAGCCTTTGGATGACTCTGGGGGATGGGGGGGGGCTCTCAGTGTGTAGCATGCAGTTGGAAGCATATCTGGTGACTTTTTAATCCGAGGTCAGCTAGGTCATGAAAATTGAATTAAACTATGTGTAAATATTAAAAAGTTGGAAAAGGTTGTGAAATCTTAACTGCAAGCAGTAATATGGATCATTTATAAGTATGACTTATAAATACATTTTAGTTCAACTGAATTAAGAAATGACACTCTTATTGCATGGGTTATGTCCTTTGCTAACAACACAGTCAGTAGGTTGTGAAATAATTGAAAGTTGAGACATAAATATTGGATTTAAGTTCTAATATAAATAAGTAAAATAAAATTATTTACCTATAACCTGCAGTTTTAGCCACACAAACAGCACTGTTTTCACAGTAGTTGAAGCTCTCCTTACAGTAAGGTATAGAGTTTTCACACCATTTTCCTGTAATATATGAAATAAATTTGATTTGAAAGATTAAGTATAAATACTATTTAAAGTACTAAGGTTATTGTTACCTGTCAATGTAAAAAACAAAATAAACAATAAACAATTGTTACCTGTCAATAAACAAAAGAACAAGGAATTTTTTTCTATGTTAATGTCCAATTGGGACCTTTTTCCAGAAAGACATAAACATGAAATATCAAAATATAAATGTGATTATTTAGAGATGTCTTTCTTACAGCAAGATACACCAAATAATGAAGCAGGCACGTTTAGTGGATGCTGAATTATGTGCATTCACAATGATAACAAACCATTGACAGACAGAAATTCCCATAGATTAAAGAAAATGAGGTACTAAAAGTGATGAATTAATATGTGATAAATCAATTAGAATGAAAGCCCAATGTAAAAGATGAAAAAAAGTGAACACAGACCACACATACAGTACACAAAATTAATAGATTAAGTTGAACATGCATTTATGTACTAACAATAAAAATGAGTAGTCTAGTTTGAAACAAATAATAATAATATACTAATAATAAAACCTGCAGCCTTTTAGGATCATAGGGGTGCCACATTGGGGGCTATCAGTACAATAAACAAACAAAAAAATCATAATTATGATTGACCAATATGCCCTGACCATTACTATAATTTTATTTTGTCACCTCTTTTCCCCCTCAATTGTTTCCTGCAGGATAATCATTAAAAGTGAATAATGTCTCGCTACATGTTTAAACCCCACAAGCTTACGTTTCTTAAATATGTCATATGTTAATCTGCTTTATGGTGGCAGAGCTTTCAAACTTGTCTCACTTATTTCCATCCACATCCAATGTCCAAGAAGGCTGGTTTCTAAACACCATATTAAGTATGAAGTTTGGTGTTTTCAGCCATGTAAATAGACATAGTGGTATGGAAAAATTACTGTTGGAGGGAGTGATAGAAGAGAGCAGAGGCAAAGGTTACCCAGGACATTGGTGGATAGGAGATATTCAAGAATGTATGCATTTATCACTGGAAGAGGCAGGACAACTCGCCCAAAACCATGACGATTTCAAGAGATTCATAAGGAAGACAGCGTTCTGAAAGAATATGTCACACAACAACACCCATATGTCCATGGATAATGAATCTTATACAGACTGAAATGATGTATGTAGGATCCTGTCATGCCCAAAATACTCATGAGCCACAATATGAACAGAGTAACATTGTAATTAAAATTGAACGTAATAGTATGGCATTGTGGCAAAGTGGTTCAGAGTACATCACAGATAGCTGAGATACCAACCACCGGCTCTGGTAAGTGTGCATCCGGACCATTTTGAAAACAATAGAAGCCTACTGAATATATTTATATTGCCTAGAAAATCACTACAGCCAAAAATTGAAATAGAAATTTAAGAAGTAAAGATTGAATCTTGAGAAATAATGTACAGTATATGAGATAAATGTATATTATCTGTACAGAAGTTTAGTAGCATGTATTAAAATAAAAAATTACCTGTGTATCCTTCATGGCATTTGCAGGAATAAGACTCAATCTCATCAACACATGTAGCACTGTTTTGACATGTGTTGACAATACAATCATCAATGTTAGTCTCACATCTGTCTCCTTCAAAACCTTTCTGACAAAAACATCTGTCATGAAAAATTATAAAATCATAAAACATCAAGCAGCTTCAAAAAATAAAGAAACAAGTAAGCTACCATTGCAAAAGATGTCTTATAATAATATTTAATGTCAACATTTTAAATTACAGAAACTCAAATACAAATAATTAACAGATTCTTATCAGAATACACTAACACAATATACTGAACATATATATCTTGGAGCATTCATCATCATCAAACTCATAACACTTCAAGGTATTAGAGGTGTCACTCTGGAAACTGTAAAACTGTCAAATACTGCATGTCTCCCATTAGGGAGTTGCAGGGAGGGATATTGTAGCTGTGTGATAAAGGACACATGATCTTGCTGTCACCATATCATGCACAGGATGAGTTTTTTTACTCTGGAAACATCAACACAAAATTTTGCTATGCCTCTCTGTTATCAGTTCTTTGTTTGAGTGTGGAGATTCTTAATCCTGTCCAGTCTTTAATTTTATCAATAATATTTAGTGCGATATTTCTGTGGGCAAAGAGGTTTGCTTGGTGTTGTCTATCTCTTCTCTAAGTATCCTGGAACATTACTGGTAATTCAACAATTAATCTGTGCACATATTTAGACATAAATTTAAGAAAATATTTATAACACTGCAGCGGTGGTCTAATCCAGTCTATATCAACTTACAACTGTAGCAACAATCACTCAAGCATTTTTTGCTCTATATAAAAAGAGCATTCTTAAAAGGTGCTGAGTATGATGTTATTGAAGTCATAAGCAGCATAAAACAGAAGTTCTATACTATAGTTTGTTGATCATATGGTACCCAAGTAGTTTGAGTAAAATTAGAAAATGATAACTTATCCTCTTCTGTCAGTAGGTATATTTTATTGTGGTACAACTGTTCTCTGAAAAACTTGTTTTCATTTAGTATTGTGATGTGATCATACACAATGGTCTCCTTTCCTTGTTGTGTGCTATGTTGTGTAGTTGATAAAGGCCTTTTGATCAATACATGTAGTTATGTTTGTTTTTCTCTGTTTTTCTAGAGATTTACAAATGTTCATTACTTTATGTTTTCAATGTTCACATGTTCATGTTTAAAAAGTTGAGAAAAAGCATTTTATTATAAAATAAACATTAAATTATAATATAGTCAATAAAAAAGTAGAAAGTTTTCTAATAAAAGGAGAACAGAAAAGAGGACACATTAATTTCACTATTCTAATATATTTATTAGCATGTTTGATATCAAATATATAAGAATATATTAGCATTATGACATCATTTTATGACATCAAAAAATTATCATATATAGCTGTGCAAGTCTTTATCTCTATTTTTCACTAATGTGCAAATCAGCAACTAAGGCCTGGACTTCCAGTTCAGGCTGCAAAGAATAGGACCATTGTCTTCTTTTCAGGTATGTCATAGGAGGCAACTAAATAAAGTTGGGGGAATGAGCTGACAATCTGTCATCTGTGTAAAAATCATTGTTGCTGCATGTCTTGCCTCTATTTCTTACTTTTGTCTTCTGTCAAATAGTCCCCATGGATGACTAAGTGATGCAGGCCAGTGAAGATTGCACCATTGTCCTATTGAGGCAGATTCCTAGTTGGCAGGGAATGATAGGTATGCCATCACTGCAGATGGTCAACAGATCTATCAGAAGAATGATGAACATGTTGGTCCAGATGTGTATGCTGCACTCCTGACAGGATGTGATGATCTTGGGATACTGCTGCAATGGAATTCCTACCATTAGGGATTTAACATGCATCAATAACCCCCTTTAACACAGCCATGTCTTTGAGACAACAAACCTTATGTCTTTGAGACAAAAAACCTCATGTCTTTGAGACAGCAAATCTTATGTCTCTGAGTGTCATTTTGGTTACTGAACTGTGGAAGGCTATGCTTTTGCCAGCAAGGCTACAAGCTGTTAATAACTACCTTCTTACAGCTAAAGGGAATTCAACATCATCAACATCTATATTTTTCTGCCACCAATTAATATTTTTCATACATAACTTCCAGAAGTATCATTTTTTATTTCAGCCCAAAATAACTCCAAAATATTATCTATCATCTATCTGCCCCCCCCTCCCAATAATGTTTAAATAAAGTGTATTATATACAGAGATTGTACTTGAGATCAATATAGTTAAGTTCAACTGTTTGAAAAGCCAAGCAAAACATATTTAAAAAAACTGGTTGAACACCAAACTTACATGACAAAGGCCAGACATGTTTGGTCAAATCCAGACATATGATCACCCTATGTAATAATCCATTGTAATATTTTGTACCTATATTTTGTATTGACTGTATTTTAAAAAAAAAACATTTATCTACTATATACTGTCAGTAATATGTAGGTTACATTATATCTGTCATTAAAGAACAATAATTCGACAAAAATTAAATGTTATAATTGTAAAATTATATGTGCCTCTTTGTCTCCTGGCAATAAATGTTTTTTAACTGAGTTTGCTACTGCATACAATATAAAAATCTGTTTCTATAATCAATTACCTGAAGCGACCATACTCCATAACCTGACACTTGCCACCATTGTTGCACGGGTTACCAAAGCAGGCATCTATTTGTTGCTCACACTCAGCACCATGAAAACCTGGAG
Source organism: Meghimatium bilineatum (assembly GCA_034231615.1). Classification (NCBI taxonomy): domain Eukaryota; kingdom Metazoa; phylum Mollusca; class Gastropoda; order Stylommatophora; family Philomycidae; genus Meghimatium; species Meghimatium bilineatum. The sequence continues at coordinate 88,613,636 of CM067299.1, forward strand.
CACAGTCACAGATGAAACTCCTGAACTCTAATGTTGTGCATTTTCCCCCATTCTTGCATGGATTGGTAAGACAAATATCACATTTCTGGGCCACAATTGGGTCAGGATCTCCTATTGATTTACATGTACCAAAATATTCAATAAAAATAGTGATTACAAACAATATTCAGCTACAAAATTGCACAACTTGGAGATAAGAAAAAATGACTTTTTTGAAATGTGTACTCCTCCCCCTATGTGATTATTTCCCTTAGCAATGTGTGTCAGTTTATGTTTATCCTTTAATAATCATTATACTTATTTAGGGTTAAGGTTAATTATGCAAAACAAAACCTCTATTAGCCCAAACCCTAAGTCTAATCCTAAAAAAATTAATTGTTAAATTAATAATTGATAAATATCAATTGGCAAACATTAAAAAGAGAAACAATCAAATTAATAATCACATCAAGGTTCCAAACCAGAACCAAAAGAAACAATTATTATAACTGAGAATTTGTATAAGCATAACCATTTATGATTAAATTCAGCAGTAGTAATGTAGAATACTTAATGATAAGCGATGTGCACATCATCGTTTTCATCAAACACATAACCACTCAGATTTGTAAAGGTGTTAATTTGGAAACATCAATACAACAATATTGCCATGCCTCTCTGTTCCCAGTTCTTTGTTTAAGTGTAGAGAACCTTATTCATGTCTAGTCTTTAATGTTACCAATCCATACATTTTTGTCCTCTTTTTCTTCTCCCTCTCAGCTGTCCCCTTCAAGACAGTCTTAGAAACGGAATCATGTCTCATAACATGGTCAAATCACAGAAGTTCACACATTTCACCATGGCCAGGAGATTTTGTTGTTGATTTGCAAGAGCATTTATTTTGTTCCTCACACATACATTGGCTTTACTTTCTGTATAATTGATGTACAATTTTAATTGTTGTGTACCATCTGTCCCAGCATTACCTTATATTAATTTTCATTTGTAATATTTGTTTTTAGGAGCCTGCATCTTTCTCTCTATGCCCACTGTAGTTCAACTCTCCTATCCATACAAAAGAATAGGTGTTAATAAAGATTTATAAAAATTTATCTATACTGCTGTATTTATTCTGCTTTTCCATATGGTGTTCAGTCTAGCCATTGTAGTCGAGGCCATTTCAAATCTTGATTTATTTGTTAGAACTTCCATCATTGCTCATATAAGTAAGTAACCATTAACTTCTTCTAACTTTTGTAAATTCACTGAGATTTTAACAGGAGTCTTTTTATCATTTCTGTTCATTATTTTCTTACTTTTCTCAATCTCATTTTTCATACAACTTTTCAAGTTGTTTCATGATTAGAAATAAGTTCTTTAAGTTCTCACTTCCAGATCAATGTCATCTGTAAACCCTAAATTATGTGTGACATTTTTTAAATTAAAAGAATAAATTAACCTATATTGATTATAACTAATGTAAAGACAGCTATAAAATAAATAGTTTCTTCTACCATGCTAAGTTCAGCTCTGTGTCTGAGAGACACAGAATTCATATCAGATGGTCAAGGCACAATGTTCAATTTCAGATGCTGGAGATTGTACTTTCAAGTAATTCAGAAAGCAATAACAAAATACTTACTAGACATTGAGTCTATTATATAGAAAATTTGTACTTTCAAGTAATTCAGAAAGCAATAACAAAATACTTACTAGACATTGAGTCTATTATATAGAAAATTACTATAGTCACAAATGTTCAACAAAATATGATATCAAGTTTCCTAACTTTATAGTTTCTATTATCTTGATTTCTGGAACTTACCAAAACATTCAAAGTATGAAGATGGTGAACTGAAAAGAAGCTTGGACTTCATTTTCTCTGGACCACTACATGATGCTGTCCCTGGCTCAATGTAATCTTGCTTGATTAAATCAGATAACCATTTCAGTTTGCAATCACAAAACAGAGGGTTGCCACCAAGAGCTCTAGCATTAAAATAAAAATTAAGTAACAAATAACAATGTGAAGACTTTGAGCATAATGAAGAAAGCAATTGTTACAGTAGCATATTATGCAGGAAAACAGGAAAATGTTAACAGTGGCCATAAGACTTATTATATACCGTATATTCTTTTGTATATATGTACTATATATAACAACACACGTTTGTGTTGCTTGCACAGCATGCCAACAATTTCTTATCACTAATCCAAATTGTGATCTCAATCATCTTTGTAGTGAAACTGAAACTGTTATCAGCTAAAAGAGTACAGACACTTCTTACATAAATTTTGGTTTTTTTCAAAACCATTGGGGCTTTAGTTTAATCCAAATGACATTGAATGTAACAGTTCTGGTCAAGATACATTTTTATTGTACATTAATTAATACATATTAGGTTCATTATGGAATGAGATTCCCACATTTTTAACAAAACAAACCATACATTATTTAACGAAACGAACTTTCGTTAAAGGTGCATACAATGCAGCATTAATTTGATCTGCACGCAACACCCCAAGAGGCCCAACCTTATCCTTCCCCTAGAAGACCGTGGGGGATGGGAGTTCTCTCAGTGTGTTGCTTGCCACATCCAATGATCGCTAGCAGTCGCTGCATGTTTTTTATCTCCGCTTCATGGAAGTTGTATGAAATCAAGCCTAATATTAAAATGTTGGAATATGTGGGCATAGCATTCTTGATAAATTTCTTTCCATATTTATTTCACAAACTCTTAAATATTGGTTGGGAAGAATTCAAGTCAAACAAACAAGTAAGAGAAGACACCAGATAGCAATATGTTCTACAACAGTAAGAAGAAAATGTAGTGATGGAATTATATCAGACATGAACTTAGAATGAATGAAAGCAGACTGCCACTATAAGAATTAAAATGCATGCCAGATGGAAAAAGAAAATAGGAAGACCAAGAAAAACTCTGCGCAGAACAACTATCAAAGAGGATATGACTATAGGTATCAACATTATACAAGAATTATACATAGCAGCATCACATTGCTTGAACTGGAGAGCTCTGGTTTCTGCACTATACGACGTATTCAGTGCTGAATGAACCTTAAATATTTCTTCACATCCCTGAGACTTATCATACAAGAATATGACAAACTATCACTGAATTAAAACATGTTTGTATGGCTATTCATAAGTAGACATTTAACATAGTTGTTATCTTTAAAATATTTGGATATGAATGAAACAGATTTACTGTCAACCATTTAATATGTCTAAACTCCTGTAAAAACATACTACAGTACTGTCCAGCATACAACAATCTATGATTGTGAATCCGGTCACATTGATGCAGCATTGTGGCAAACTTGGAGCAGCTAAAATGATGGTTAGATACTAGCATTCTTCCATACTTTCTAACCTAAATGTTATTCTTTACAAATTAATATAATGTTAATTGAATTCAAAAAGAAACAAAAGGTTATACAATTACATTTATTTTAATACCCATAAAACTGATATTACAATAGCAAATAGCACTATAAATATCATTGTGCCAAACAATTTGAAAATTTTAGCACTGTAAATTAGAAAAAACACTAACTATAAATGAAAGAATAAACCATAACTGAGGAAAACTATACCTGTGAGACCTGGACTCTAACTTCAGACTTAGAGAGAAGAATCCAGGCATTTGAAAACAAATGCTAATAGACATGTATTGGGTATCTGTTACAGAGAACATAAGACAATGTGTTTGTGCATGATAGAATTAATTTTATGGGTAAAAAAGAACCACTGTTAACAATTGTGAAACTTTGTAAACTCTGGTGGTACGGGCACATGATGAAACATATGTCAATGACAAAATATATTTTTCAAGGTGGAGGGTTAATGAAGACAAGGTGGCCAGAAAAGACATTGCTTGATAGTATAAGGACTGGACAGGGTGTGAAATTTACAGATTCATCAGCATGGTAGAGACACGTGGGGATCATTTTGCAACAAATGTCTCAATGTGACACTCCTAAGACCGTGATGGATTATGGGTTTTATTATAATTATTATTATTATACAAGTTGATACTTGCTGTGTAGACAAGTTAAACTGTGAACGAGGTTTGTAGCCACATATTTGAAGTTACTAAATTCAGAAACGTATGGGATATATGGAACATTTTATGCTCATATAAAACTGTAAACCATGGCATAACAGACTCTGTGGTACAACGAGTACTGCATTGTTCTCGGCGGACCCAGGGTTAGAAGATAACCAAGATCCCAAAAGTATCTCCTCGTGGTGCACACTGGAAACAGAAGTATGTAGCTCAAGCTACATCTGACAAACACTTTTGTGATCGTATCTGAGAATGTGGAGGCAGCAGATGGAATGGCAATTGACTGCAAAAGAAAAGCGATATCTCTGACACCTCTGAACCAATATATACAAAGTCACAGTTGACACACAGTAATGCAGCTCAGTCCGGCTCAAGCATTGCAGGGGCAACCAATGCAATTATCTCAAAATGGGCAGATATCATGACAAATAGGTAACAATAGAATCCAAAAGATAATGCTCTTGAGTACAATGAGAGTGCAGCACAGCACCAGAGGGCAGTGCTACGTGCAAATGGAAAAGGAAATGTTAAAAGGAAACCAGAACTAAAGTGTTGTTCAGCTCAAGAACATACTTCGAGTCCCCGGTGTTTCCTAACAGACCAGACCTAACTCTTCAGTCAATGCTTTCCTATACCAGAATCATGCTCATGGGGAGAGTTTTGTTCAGTCCAAGAACAAGCTTCCAGGCCTCGTCGTTCCTAAAAAATGTGTAGACTCAGACTTGGACGAGGTTATTCATGATGTCGGTGAATGACACCTCAGCTAGGAGGGCAAACTAACTCTACCATAGATGCTTTCCTATACTGGAATCATGCTCGTGGATAAAAAAGGTTCAGTACCCTATGGACACAGGCACAATACGTCTAATTACATGAGAGGAGATCACTGGAAGCGGAACACATCATGCGAGATAGGCATAGTTGATCCAAGTCTAAATCCCTGAGTACCATCTCCACAGAGACTGCCATTCAGGGACATGTTTTGACCTGAAAAGTCCAAGGGCACAGTGGGTGATAAACCGTCATGGCATAGAGTCTATGCACATTCACCGCCTGGTGACAGATAAGAAGGATGGCACGGGCTATGGAAGCCCATTACCCGAATTAAAGGCATGATGAAAATGGATGTGCTGGGCCTCATATTTCCAGGCCTCAGATATGCTGGGCCAATCAAGGTGCAAATAATACAGCTCTGCTGTGGAGATAGTAGGACAACTTACTTCACGCTCCCCGGTGGAAATTACACTAATTTTCATGGTAGGTATTAGAGAGTGAATGCAGAAGCAGGAGAACAATACCTTCTGTTCTATGGACTACATCGTGCTAATCTGCAGGTGTTTAAGAATGAACACAGAAAAAGAAAAGATATAAAAAAAATTAACATAAGTGGTTTCTACTAACCCAAAAAATTAAACTAAAATGAGTGTGTATAGCCAGTGAATCACAGAAATGGTAAACATCCTCAATATCTTCTGTTGGAGATGAGTACATAAGATCTGTCTGAAGTACTGAATTGTTGATTCTCTTATAACCATTGACCACATTGAAGACATACACATATGTACTGTGTAGTCAAAAGTTGCCACTAATAATACCTACAAAATGTTGTAGGCTGTGATAAGATTGTATGCTTGCAAATAAAATGGTGGAGCATGTCTTTAGCATACACATATTAATTAGTTAGCTAGTCATCAGATCATCCACCATGACACTCCTGACAAGTTTATAAGTGTTCAGATCTCATATTGAGTATGTCCTTCTGCATGTAGTAACTGACTGTTCTAGTTCTGTTGGTTGATGACTCTTCTTTTGATTCCTATATGCCATTATTTTCATGCAACACCACGCTTCACTCCAAGATCCTGCATTCTAATCATAGATACGGAAAAAGAAATACACTCCATATCTTCCAACTGGTTCAACTCCATGATTGCATTCAAAATATCTGCACGTTCCATTGAATTGCCATTAGTCACTGTGGCCACACTGACATGTCCGTCTGTTCTTTAATTTCCCTCAACACCCACATGTCCAGGAAAAAAAAATGAGGGTAACTCTCTTTAGCACAGATTTCATCATCAACTCAAACCACTTATGGAGTAGATAGCCCGACTAAAACTTTCGAAGCATACTCATAGAATAAGTAAGATAAGTAACACATGTAGCATTCTGGGAATATAGCCATAAAATTGTCTTAATCACTACCATCACACCCATCGTCATACTAATAATGGTTGTATAGAAAGCACCTCTCTCTTCCCTAATACACTTCCCTCTGCATTGAGTCATGAGTGCCCAAGCACTGCACATGTGCCGAACCACAGACCCATCAGTGTAGACAATAATATTCCCATCTAAGAAATTCTCACTGAAGAAAATATACACATACAGTTACGTTGAGTAGAGAACTTATTCTAAATAAGCATTGTTCACCACTGATAGTTGGAATCTTCTAGGTATGAAAGAAAGCTATGGAAAACACTTCCATCCCCCATTTTTTACACATAGAAATCAAGAACTTCATTGCTCACAATTCCTGGGGATAGGAACAAACAAACAGACAAACAAATAAACAAACAAAGGTCTAATAAGCAAGAGGACTGATAATAACACACAAAGAAAAAAAAGAGAGGCAATTACAATGTGCTGATCATGTAAACTACTTGTGTATTGAAACAATGGAAGGATAGATTCATTCATATTGACAAGGTATTTAAAATTTACTTACATGTGGGATAAAGATTTTAGACCGTCAAAGACTCCATATGGGATGGATGATAAATTGTTCTCATGTAAAGATCTGGTTGAAAATAAATGACAAAAAATATAGACAGTTCTTTTTATATATTCAAATCCTGTCACATTAATCCTATGTAGTTATATAGACCAGCTATATACCATTATATTGAATTGTTTCAAACCAAAGAAACATGTATGTAATAACATCTATCTTCCTCCATCCATCCATTGTCTTTTCTCTGTTTATTCTGTGAGGAGTCGCAGGATTGAATTACAATCTGTTTTCTGGCTATTGCACCTTTGGTAGCTTGATACGCAGTATTACTGTGCTGTGTCAGAGCATTGGTAACTTCTTCAATCCACCTTTTTCTTGATCTTCCTCTGTATCTTGCTGTTTCCATTTTCATGTGGTATGCCCTTGCCACTCTACTGTTTTTATTTTAATTTTGTATGCTCTTGCCGCTGGCCAATAAGGGTTCATTCTCATTAGGTGGCTGAACCACTTCAATCTCTGCTTTTCAATATATTTAATCACTGATGTTATTACAACAGTTCTTGTAATCTCTTCATTTCTTACATGATCTCTTCTTGTCCTGTTTGCTGCTTTTCGTAGACATCTCATTTCACACATAGTAAGCTTTCTCTCTTGTTCTTTAGTTATTGTTCATGTCTGACACTGAAAACATAATGTTGGGAGGAATATTGAATTTATTATTTGCCTTTTGGTTTCCATTGGGATAGATGTGTGTTTGAAAATTGGTGTAAGTTCATAATTTACGTAGTTGGATTTTTAAATTCTTGTCTTGAGCTCTCTGTCTATTTTTCCCTCCTCTGTAGAAATGCTCCTGAGATATTTAAATTTCTGCACTTGTTCCAGAGTTGATAATTTATCTTTATGTTGACTGTATTGGGTTTTCTGCATATAGAAATTACTTTGGTGTTTTCTGTGTTGATCTTCATGTTGTGATTGAGACAGCTTTCATTGAGGTTTATGTGATCTTACAGCTCTTCACTTGAACTTTGGAGCAGGCACTGATCATCAACAAAGAGTAGGTCATTTGGATAGTAAGCATTTGGATGGTTGTTTCTATTGTTTTCGTAATAGTATCCATATAAATGATTCACAATAATGGTGATAAGACACTTCCTGTCTAACTCCTGATGTTACTGATAAAAGAAGTTCAACAGAAATCAGAAGCAGAATAGGGCAGGCAAAAACAACATTCAGAAAAATAAAAAATATATTGTGTAATATGACCTTGTCATTAGAGGTGAGGAAGAGAGTTCTGCAGTGCTATATAACTCCTATACTAACATATGGATGTGATTCTTGGACAATAAACAAACAAGAAATTGAGAAATTAGAAGCAGTAGTGATGTGATTCTACAGAAGAATGCTGAGAATACCATGGACTGCCAGAAAAAATAATGTGGAGGTTTTGAAAGAGTCAAAAGTGAGACGGAACTTAGTCAATAATATAAGGGAAAAAAAATCACTTTTTGGCCATGTTATGAGACAAAGAGGTCTCATAACTAGTTTCCCACTCTCCAATGCTGTGCAGAACATCTCTGGCTCCCTCCAAACCACAAAAAATTAAACCTTATTAAAGAGAAATGTCATCTACTAAGGTTTTCTCTTATATGGGTGGTTTGCCTAGTTGGTCATTAATCAGACCCACAAACATTTCTTATGCAGACTTAAGGGTATATACTACAGCTTTGTTGTAAACATGAAGCACAAATGACAAAAACTAAAAATTGAAACATATTATACATAGGACCATGCTATTCAACTATTGTTTAAATTTTTAGGCACCACCAGAAACATTTTGTATGCTCTGAAATTTCTTCTATCAATTGTATAGCCTGCATTTATCTTCTTCATCTTTTGTATTTATTCTCAAACTCTTCCTGGTTATCAAGCTGTAGTCAATAGAATAGAACAGGCCTACATTATGCTATGGTTTACAGCTTGGATGTGATATCTGTACTTGTTAGCATGACACATTCAATCTCAGCATGATTGCATGTACAATTTAGACAAGTGGAACTTACAAGCAACTCCAAGCAAATTTAGTTTATGAGCAATGCTCACTAACCACTCTACCACCGAGCAGACCAACACAAAGTACTTACTCTCAAATGATTCACATTGCAATAAGAATTTGAGTGATTGTTTTAGACTGGGTACAGATGAAGAAGAATGTTTATATTTTATCTTCTAAACTGTACAAAACTGTGTTTATGAATGATGAAATATACAAAATAGATTTATGAATGTGAGACTTACAAAATTCTCAGGTTTTTCATGTTGCTAAAACTGGTTTCTGAAATGCACTGCAATTTATTGTAGCTGAGTATTCTGGAAGGGAGAAAAAAAAAACAAGCAACTAAATCAGCACATTAATTATATGTTTAGTATGTTAGTTGGCCTGTTTATTATAACATTTGTTGGTAAAGAAACAAAGTCAATAAAAAAGAATGGGATAATATTTAGATGGTATTATTCTTGTGTTATGTTTGGAGAACATAGTTATAACAGGCAAGATTGAAAGCAAGAGAGACAGTATAGCAGTGCGAGAAAATATTAGGTCATTTAACATCGTAACATGGCAGAGAGTAAAAAATTATGCTCATACAAGATACTACAGTTAGGGAATTGTGAAGGTTCAAGATCCATACGTCACTCAGCACAGCATTTGATGATGATGGTTTACAAGATGGCTGCATTGAATCCATGCAGTTATTAGGCCTATATGGATAATATGGTTTAAAAAGGGAACAACACAGATATCACAAAACAGTTGAAGGATTTTCTGTGACTGGATATTTGCATCTTTGGGATTGGGTATCCAAGATTCTGTTCAATATTTTCATGAAACTTATGATTTCATAGAAATAATTGAGTATTTTAGCAATAGCGAACTGGTTGGTAAGTAAAGGCAATAACCCTTGTCTTCAAGTATTTTAATGAATTTGTTAAGAGCACTAACATCAAGGGTAGATAACATTAATACTGAATATGGTTGCCATAACTTGACCATTCCATGGCCAGTAAATGGTAACTGCACTAAAATTATGTTTTGATCAATTTGAAAATGCATTAAAATTTAGGATTGGGAGTAATTGTTAACAATATTTTATCTGAAATTTGACTATTATCAATTTAAACAATCTTTGAACCATGATACTAAATTGAATTTTTAGGTGACTCAGTTGGCAAAACAGTTGTCAAGAAATTGCAATGACATAACAGGATACAATAGAAGATAAATAAAATAAACAGACACCATCTTGCTACTTACAATGTTGATAACTGTGTCAGATTGGAAAATATCTGCGGTGGAAGAATTGTTATGATATTGTGACTGAGGTCTCTGAAATAAATAAATGAAAGAAAATTATTAGTACAGCAATATCCTGTTAATAGATGATTCCATTATACATTGACAATTGAGTCCAGTATGAATTTGCAATCAGTGAATATAGCTATCTTCTTTAGTCTTTGCAGTTCTGGTCAGTGAGGACTTTCAGTGCATGATGGAGTGCAACTGCTTTTGCTCTAAAGTTGGAGGAGAATTTTCCCGTTGCACAAGCTTTAGATATTCATAGCCATGTTCTTACATTACTGGTACTTTATTTCTTACACATTCAATTCTTGCATCATGTAGACCTACATTTTTACTGTATAATTAAATAATTGTTTATTAAGTTACATTTAATTTTTAGCACTAAACTTTTGAAAACCAGAGTTTATTATTTGAACAGCAATCTTCCTTTATATATTCCCTTTAATTGAAGAAAATAAAGGACAACATACAGTTATTATTGTCAGTGGTAGTGAGAATAAGGCTTCTTCAGTGCATCATAGAGCTCGGTATCATGTAGGCTATTGAAGTAAGTGGAAGGTATATGCCTATAAAAACATTATTGCAAGGTCACATAAGGACACAAAAGTGCAGACAGGGTGGTAGGGTTAAACCCATAAAACAAAACAAAACCAAACAAAGTACTTTGTTTTTGTGGGATATTTTATGACATTATTTGGAAATCCTTTAAGGGGTAAAGAGGTTCTAACAACACTTTGTATGAAAAAAAAACTTTTAATGGAAATAAAGATTAAACAAATAAATTATTCTGGACATTAAATGACATGACATCTTGTTGAATACCTTATTTGAAGGTAAAGTCAAGGGAGGTGAGCAAAAAGTAGACAGAGATAAAAGTGGGAGAGAAACATCATGAGATGGACAGGTCACAGTCTAGCAGAGTGCACCACCAAGGTAAGAGACAGAAGATGGTCAGTTGCAGCCAATTTTTGATGCAGAGATGATACCTGATGATGATGAATATGATTATGGTGTTACGAAACAAGGCCATAGATTTATTCAATGCTTTGATTGCTTTTGGTAGGCCAAATCAAATTATCCTGTGTGCTATTAATGATGTACAATCCAGAAGTTCCACACCCCTGCTCCTGCTCTATGGATGAGGCAGCCAACTCCACCCTATAAACCTGCTTAGTTTCCTCTTAAAACATGTAGGAAAGTTAACAGTGTCGCTCTTATTTGCTGCCCTTTAGGACCCTGGCAACACATGCATAGATGGGAAAGAAACATCTCATACGCTATAGTTCAGATGTTTATTTTTTACACTATAATGTCGAGAAAACCATTGGTTCCTCAAACAAATATTTGTTTCTGAAAGAGATCAATATAAAAAGGAAATTCATAATCAGTAACAATAAGCAACAATCTCTTTTGAACATATACAAACTGAAGATTTGCAATCTACCATTACAGTGACAATAACAATGAAGGATGAGATGGTTGATAGAAAGAACACTTGGACTGCCTAACTTCATAGCAAAGAAAGATATCAACAACTGAACTAATTAGCAGCACTCAGGACAGATGTTTTGGGAGATCCAGGATTTCCTATGCTAGCTGGCATGACATATCATGAGGATGGTGTTTTTCACTGACTATAGATAATAAAACAAAGCAGAGATAATTGACTTACAGCTCAGTGGTATCAACAGGAATATATTTAGGAATCTCTTCAAGTTGTTGGTGACTGCAACTTACTACTGTACCTGTACAAGTACATTTTGGGGGGCAGTAGGCTCTGGGGTCACAACTGTTCTCTACTGTGACTGAAAAAAAGTAACATTTATTATTTTAAAAGTTTGATGCGGAAATTTCCCATAACTTTAAAATGTTGGCAACTATTAATAGCTGCTTAAACACTTTATATAGTCAGCATAGAAAAGTGCCACTATATATTTATCAGTCAAAAATGTATAAAATTAAAGCATATCTTTTGCAAAGCATTGGTATTTTGCATTAAGGTGTCACTATTCTAATTCATCCAATATTAATAGTATAATGTTGATGATAAGTTTTTGCAATACCTAGAATTTTGATGAGTTTTCTTTGCGAGGAAAACTCACTATCATCTCTACTACCTCCTGTGTGTTGTTGGGGCCCGAAAGGGGAGCAAAGAATAGCAACACTGTTTACCTTCCATGCATGTCTTACGAGGTGACTAAGGAGGTTATGGGATGGAGTTGACTGTTCCGTCCCATATAGGGCCAGTGACCCAAAGCCATGCTGAAGTCGGATGTGTCAGGCCAAAAGGCGCAGATATCGCAGTAATGCTGTAAACCATGACACAGCCCATTCCGTTCTCCAAACTACATCCTGCTGATCTGCAGGAGTTTGAGAATGAACGCAGAAGAAGAAGAAAAAGATCTCTGCTACAGCCCTGACCAAAAATGTATAGCATTATTCACAAAATAGGTTATTTATTTATAAAACATCATGCCAATATTTCAGGCAGATTCATGGGTTCTTAGTCTTCCAAAGCATATATCAAAAAGTAAGCATGCTACTGTTTAAGAAAGAAGATTCCCTGGTTAACATACAAAACCATGTGCTGCAAGTAACAGTTAGAAATGACAAATCTTACAAGAAAACATTTCTATCTTTGTTTATTGTATCCTCAAAAGTTTACATTGGTTTCGAAACATGTCTCTATGATAAATAAACAAACCATTGATCAGGGTGGTAAATATGTACATCCTAATTACCTTCTATAAGACTTTCAGAATCATTATTACATTGGACAAAATGAGCATAATAATGTGTACAGAGTTCAGGAACATTGAAAAAATGTTGATATAGATCTGTTTGTCATTCACCATCTATTTCACAGCTTCCTGACATAGATGAAGTATGTAGAAAGTCAGTAGATTGTTTGGACAACTACAAGCAGTTAGACAATGGAGGTGTTTCTATATTACACTCATGATTATATACTGAATGACTTAATGTGTATGATTATGCTAATGAAAGCTAGTGTAGGGACACAGGTAAAGGGTGAAGTCATTGAACAAGGTTATGTACTTTTCATTACTATGCAACATCACTTTTATCTTTGGGGATCTCCCTCACATAGTCCCTAAATGATTTCCTTGTGCTAAAAAAGTCATTGTTTTTAATCTGCCTGCTGGTATATTGTTTACAAATTAAATTTTTATCAGAGGTCTATCTATTTATAAAGTGTTCAACTGCATCCAACACCGGAAACTATGGGCAATAATGAATCGCATGGGTTTCCCAAGACATCTTATTCATCTAACAGAAGAACTTTACCAAGATCAAAAGGCTGCAGTTATGTTAGAGGGCAAATTCTCAGAGTGGTTTAAGGTACAGAGTGGAGTAAGGCAGGGATGCACACTCTCCCCATACGTGTTCAACATCTGTACAGAAAATATAATGAGAAATGTATGAGAAGACATACACAATGCTGACTACCACGCTTTAAACATTGGTGGTTTTAAAATCCCTGAACTACACTACGCAGACGACACTGTGCTTTTTTCAAATGATAAAAAGGGATGGAAACAACTAATCAAGAACACAAAGAAATACAGTGAATCACAATATTTTCATTTAAACGCACAAAAAAACAAAAATCATGTAAACAGATATAACAACACAACTACCAAAAGTCAGAAATGACAATACCGAGATAGAATGGGTGGATAAATTCACATACTTAGGAACAAACATCAATGGTGCAGGAGTCTGCATGTCAGAGATAAGGAAGAGATTGGCAATAGCATATTGTAAAATAACATGGTTGAAAAACATATGGCAAAACAACAAAATAGAAATGAAACTACTAATGCTACAAGCTTTTATTTTTCCGGTTGCAACATACGGCTGTGAAACATGGACCCTAAGTAAAACAGCGGCAAAGAAGATCAATGTCTTTGAGACAAATGCTACAGAAAAATACTTATAATATCATGGAAGGAAAAAAAAAGAGAAACTCAGATATTATAAATACATTGAAGGTTCCAGAGTGGTGGTTACTAAACACAATAGCAAAACTACACCTGTTAAGTCATAAAAAGAGACACAACTGTGTAGAAAGACAAATAATGGAAGGCCGAGCACCTGGGAGGAGGAGAAAAGCAGACAAAGAAGACGATAGACTGACAACATTTGAGATAACATGAATACATCTTTAGAAAATGCAAGCCACATGCACAAGACAGAGAAGGGTTCAAGGATTTCATTGGGAAGACAACATTCTGGAGAGAATACATAACATGACACACATCTATCTACTCGCCAAACCCTTTGTTATCTTTCGGCATCAGGGGTAGAAGAGTGTTCTGGAGATAACCCTCATGTGTGCTGAGTATATTGTGGAATTTGTCGCCTCTTTTACTGTGGTGGTACATCATTTTCGTGGTCGGCCTCTAGGTCTGCCTTCACTGTATAGCTTGTTGTGGCATGCTGTTTGTTGGTAGTCTGCTGATGTGTACAAACCATTTGATCTGTCTCTTAATATATTCCAAGATTGGAGCTGTGCCGGATCTTTGTCTAATGTCCTCATTTCTCACTCTTAGCGATATTTCTAGGATTCTGGTAAGCATGCCATTTCAGCTGTCACAAGTTTACGTTTGTCTTGTGCTGTCATTGTCCATATTTGGCACTGGTAGCACAGCGTTGGCATAATAATCATTTTGAATAGTGTTATTTTGGTATTTAAATCTACATTTTTGTTTCTGAAGATTTGTGTCATTTTCCCTAGGGCTTTGGTATTCTTTACTACATCTATTGTGTATTTCTGTGCTGATCTTGACATCTGTTGTTATATTTTTTCCCAGGTATGTGAATTCTGTAACTTTTTTAAGTCCATTGTTTCCAATATACATATTGGTGTTTTTTTCTGTTCTTCCTATCTTCTTTACTTCTGTATTTTCTATATTTATCTTCATGTTAAAGGTTTGGCATTTTTGATGTAATCTGTCTATTTGTCCTTATAGTTGCTCTTCTGATGATGCTATTAGTGTTTGGTCATCTGCAAAAAGGAATTAATTTAAGTTTAAGTCTTCAGGTTGTTTTCTTCCATTGTCTTTGCTACTTTGCATATGTGATCTATGTATGTTATGAATAATAAGGGGGATAGTACACATCCCTGTCTCACTCCTGAGTGAATTTGGAAATTATCAAATGTACATGTGCTCATTCTTACTGCACATTGACTATTAGTGTCTATGCTCTGACATTTTTTTAATTGAGATTAGAGAAAATATGGACGTGTGCAGTGGGTGAAGATTTTAATGTAAAATATCAAAATTAAAAAAATTCAAACACACTTCATCCCACGGGTGTCCAGTTCTCTTTTTGTCACATTTAATTTAAAATTCTCTTAGTAATAGTAATCTATAAGTTAAAATTCCTGTTAGGCTTATTCCCTAATCAACCTACGGTAGTTGAAATTGGATACTTCATATTTCTGAGAGAGGAAAGTATTAAGAGTTTAATCAGAGTTCCATTTGCCATGCATATCTGTCAGATGTGGATAACACAGACATTAACACCTATTTTTCTTCTGGAGGTTTGTTGTTGGTACCTACATTTTACTGAAATGCACAAAAATAGATGTGACCAGCTCTCCCAAAAGTTTGACTTTGATGTAGGCCTATATTAAGTTACAGGAAGAAGAGCTCTTACCCATGTTGCTATCTGGACAGCAAGGCTGG
The DNA here is from genome assembly GCA_034231615.1 of Meghimatium bilineatum. Taxonomy (NCBI): domain Eukaryota; kingdom Metazoa; phylum Mollusca; class Gastropoda; order Stylommatophora; family Philomycidae; genus Meghimatium; species Meghimatium bilineatum. The sequence goes on from CM067299.1 coordinate 88,629,509, forward strand.
ATTCCAATATGGCAGCCAAGTTCATTGTTTTCTGCAATTATCAAGAATAAACAATTATTGTCTTGTCATGAATTGTCGTCTTACTGATGAAGTAAAAATTTGCATACAAAGCACTCAAACACACACATATAAATCCTTAGTGCTATTTTTAGGATATATATATAGCCTATATATATGACACACACATGCACACACCCACACACAGTGCTTTTTACTGGGGAATCACTGGGCTATCGACACAGATTTTGGGTTGTTTTGGCTCTGAGTATAAACTTAAAGAAAATTCCCGTTCATGAAAACAAAAAGTCCACCACGAAACACTGAACTGATCATCTCTACTATATTTTGTCAGTTTATGCTAAACAGTCAAAGACAATGACCCCCTCCCCCCCACCCCCGGTATAGGCACACACTGCAAAAATATTGGGTTCTCGATTTATAGTTGACCTCACCTACTTATTCCCTGGTAGTAAAATTTATTAAAAAATATCAATCTATCTCACTTAATTAGAAATATCTTATATCATCCTTTACAAAAACTGGACAGTTAAACAGTATCTTGGGTCACCAATACATTCTACCTAGCTAATCAGGATTTTCATTCTTTTAATCTTTAAGCATTTGACTTTTTCTGCAATTTTCATCGGTCATTATGTGTCACTCCATCACAAAGAAATCAAGATAAAAGTCAAATGCATCACTTCAGAAGCATGAATCCCAATTTAACCCACAAGTCTTGTAACATCAATGATGACAACAAACAAATACTGTGCCACAATTAAAAATTCCTGTGTAATGGTTACAGTCTGACTGCTACCAATAAAATTATTGTCCCTTATTTTAAAACAAAACCAGTATCTAGTTTCTGATTAGGTATTTACCCATCTTTTTCTAGAATAATTCTTCTTGTGGATTACACCATTTATATTTGGTGATCCAACTCTTTTCATGCTTTTCATTGGCTGACAAATCAAAGTATACTCTAAAGTGACCAATGATCAATCTCATCAGGCAAGATAAATGATATTGTGTGAACAATTTGTATGGCTAGTTTTTAGAAGGACTTGCTTTCTTCAGAGCATGGAATCTAGACTTCCTTGAATACTAAAATGGAGAAAATATTATTGAGGAGCTGGTTGTGCTGAGACTTGGAATAAACCTTACAGAATACAGATCATATAATTCTGAACTTCATGTCCACACTGTGGAGAAAAAAATGATGTCTATGGAAACATTGAAATTGTTTTAAGGTATGACTCAAATTGAACATTTTTATAACTGTTTTAACATGAATTAATTGTTTATATGTACTATGTGTGGTATGTGTATGTGTCAATGGGAAGGGAGGGATTAATGCTACAATTATGGCTTTTTTCTAAAATAAGTAAGTACTGTAGGGCCTATACTTACCTTTTTCTGTAGAAAAAAACAACTGCATAGGCCATATATATATATATTATACATACAGCCTATTGATACATGTAGACCTATATTAATAGAGTAGCACATGCTACATCTTTTTTTGTTACTGATTCCCTCTGAAGCCTTTTTTTGTCTTAAAGATGCAGCCAACTGTTTATTTATAAACTTTTCTAAATATGTGTTAGTTGACACCATGGCAGTTCCTGAGAATGGTTGCACCATCTGATCGGCTCCATGCATTGAATCAGATAATAGGTCAAAATTATTATAGTAACACACAAATTAGAAAGAGCATGTCTAAAAATAATAGTAATGGAGGGCAAGGTCTATGGCTAATTTTATAGAACGTTTGTCAGTGGAGGATGTAGGGTAATTTGATTAAAATTATAATACTTTAAATGTGGATATAATAGAGACTAAATTCTTTGCAAAATTCACTAAAGAATACTTTTTTTAGCACTTTGACATAAGCAAACAGGTTGTTTAACATTTAAACCTACATAAGAACAAAACAATGCTAACATAAAGTTACTAACACACCTTCACAGACAAAGTCTTTAGACTTGAGATCCTGTATTGGTGTATCTTTAACGGCCTGAGGAGCATTACAAGTTGGTGCTCCAGTGATAATGTTTCTCTTCCTAAGCCATTCACCCAACCATTCAAGGTGGCAATTACAAGTGAACGGATTCGCCATCAGGTTTCTTTAAAAAAATAACAATTATGTAAATGCTAGTAAAAATAGGTATCCATTTTGTAAATGAAAATTATGAGTATTACTTTCCTGAGAATGAGAACTTAATGCATGTCTAAACTTGAATAAATCAAGCAATGAAACCCTGGGCATGCCAGAGTGTTTAATAAATCCTTTGCTGCATGGGACAAGCATTTTTCACTTATTTCTATCCTTGGATGTGTTTCTTTTGTTCTTCTTCTGTGTTCATTCTCAATATTCATTCTCATTCAGAATGTGTCATGTGATGGTTTACAACTTAGCTGTGATATCTGCACCTTTCGGCCTGAAATATTTGACTTAAGCATGACTACTGGGTCACTCATTAGCCATGGTAGCTTAATGTTAAATAATTTCCCCACTGATTAACAAGCCTGGGTTTCAAATCCATTAGTTTTTCATGGTTTGAAATAAAAATTACTCCAGTGGTTCATCAAGCCATCAGGAAAGAGGGCATCCAGGCACATACTCTGGGAAGTTTGAGGAATAATGCAATATGTACTGAGCAAGTGTGTTAGGCGACACTAGCAAGTTTGTTTCTGAGCACTTATTGGAAACCATGTGCTATGTTTCTGGTCAACCACTGGCTAGGCAACTGAGCACTTATCGGAAACCACATACTATGTTTCTGGTCAAACACTGACTAGGCAGCTGATCACTCGGAAACTGTGTGCTATGTTTCTGGTCAACCACTGACTTGGCAGCTGAGCACTTATCGGAAACCATGTTCTATGATGCTGGTTCATAACTCATATTACCATTCATCATCATCATCAGATGCCATGCCTGCTGGTGTAGGTGGTCATGGCTCTCCACAGTTCTTTGTCTCCAGTATTATGTATGAAGATAGTTGTTGTTTCTTTGCTTTTCCAGACTGTCAAACTGTCTAATATTTTCTCACGTTGTCGCCCTCTGACATTTATGTAAAGATAATTACCTTTTACCTTTCTGGGTCACTTTGAACTTTTTGTGGGATGGGCCAGCCAACTCCCCACCAAAACCTATAAATTCTCTTATTACGTCATACATGGCAGATAACAGTGTCACCATTCCTTGCCCCATAAAAATATGGGGCAGGATATGTTCTAACTCTCATTTCATGTGGTTCTCATCTGTCAAGTCCCTCATGGTTTATATTCTCAATTTTTTTAAAGCAGGTATTCCCTGCTTGTTTTTTCCCCCCTGTGGGTTCTTTGTCATTGATCTCCTAGATATATCTTTGACTAGTTTTCTCTGTGTGTACCCAATCACTTTATTTTCTCTTCTTAATCTTGGAGTTACTAGGTCTTGGTCTGTTCATCTGCACATCTCCAAGTAAAATAAGCTTAACCACCTTTGGAACTGCAAAGTAGGTGATAGCTGCATGCAGTTCATCATAGAACTTATGCAATTGTTATATAGCTATAGGTCAATGGTCACAGCACATTTTCTGTGAACATTTTTCACCATAGAATGTAGTTGTCAGGGATCTAGGCAGGTATTCTCCAGTGAGTAAAATTAATCTCCAACAAAGCTGCTCTGCATGTTTTGACAAAATTTAAAGAAAGAAATTTCTTTGAAAAGATGTCTCTTGCGAAAAATAAGAAAGTAGTGGCAATTGAATAAAATACTAACTTATTATTGAAAAAATGTGTTTACTTTAGTATAACTATAAATATCACCGTTCTAAAAAAATTGGTAGCATATCCTATTTAAGATATTTCAGTATTTCCATATTCAGTATTTATTATATAACCCAGCATTTCTTGGCAGTAGTGATTATCTATAAAAATATTCCTAGGCAATACAAAATACATTTCAGTAGTTTGACATTGGTTCATGATTGACCTAAATTGCATGTAACGAGATTTGAACCTGGTATGTCACCACCAGAGGTCACTGTTCTAATTACAATATTTTACACTTGTGCTGTTAAACAAAGAGTGACTACCATACTTCTTAGCTTGTGGAGAGGGTAAGATTATTTTTTCTAGTATTGCTAACTCAATTTCAGTTTTAAATTAAAAATAAATTTAAACCACCCAGAATAGCAAAATGTTTATTTGATTAGAAACATTGCTTACAGTGCAGATAGAAACAGTAATTACAGTGTAGATAGAAACAGTAATTACAGTGTAGATAGAAACAGTAATTACAGTGTAGATAGAAACAGTAATTACAGTGTAGATAGAAACAGTAATTACAGTGTAGATAGAAACAGTACTTATAGTGTAGATAGAAACAGTACTTATAGTGTAGATAGAAACAGTACTTATAGTGTAGATAGAAACAGTACTTACAGTGTAGATAGAAACAGTACTTACAGTGTAGATAGATAGGGTAACCTGTCAAGCGATCCTTTCATGAGACAGCGAATTTGGTTGCCATACAGTGATCTAAAGCAAATAATAAATACAAATAGATTTCTTTCTGTTATTTTTGACATTTTTTGAATACTATATGATGAGTAACTCAAGAACAAACCTCAGCATACAACCATTGAAGTATTTATGGTTGCCAACATTATTCCCCAGCGATGATTGGGTGGTCAAGAGAATCATGAGGTTGCAGTATAATGGGCAGAATAAAATATAAAATGTGACCAGGTAAAAACAAAGTGGCACCTCATGTTGTATTCAATAATTATAGTTAATGATAACCATTTTATCTCAATTGGGATGAAGATTATAATTTCATGTGGTGTGTCTGATTGTGATTAATGAGTCCTATGCATGTCTAAATCATTTTCCATGCTCTGTATTTGTGTGGGAGGAGTTTGTAGGACATTGAGCAGCTTTTGTCTTTCTCCTAGCACATTTTTTAAACTGAGCAGTAACTTGTCTGAGGCTCTCTGTAGCAGCTGCACCAATCCTGAGTCTGTGTACCACATACAATTCATAATACGTGAGACTGCTGTAAAACTGTATTTAGTACTTTAGTGTTCATGATGAAGTGTATAATAATAGCACTTATGTAAAACGCAAGATTGATCAGCTTTACAATAAATGCACAGACTATCAGAAATACGGTATGTGTATGAAAAACACAAAAGCAGTACACAAGACATTTTTAACCTTCAGGTATTTTTTCAAAAAAATGCAAGACACACAATAAACGAACAGTAAAAATAATTGCACTATCACAAAAACATTACACAGCAGACATTGAACAGCATTAAAAAAATATGGGGAAAGAAAATGAAATAAAATAACCATGCCTGAAAACAACATGAAAGACAAAACAACTAAGGTCCTCCCCCCCCTACCAAATCTAAATAAATGAATGATCGGTATTAAGACCAAATGGCTTAGGCCTATGGGTACCAAACTGTAATATATAGCGTTTTCAAAGGTGTATCTAGCTCTATCATCAATGGTGCAAAATCTTAACGCAGTGACATGAATACCACAGGCACCACAATGATCAACGCCATTGAAATGTATAGTGACAGAAGTAGGTGTTATGTGGTTAACACAAGGAACATATTGACAGAAACTGTTGCTTAGTCTTTTGTCAATTTAACCTTACTACGTATTTATTGACACATTATTTACAAAATTCAATGTAAATGCATCATCAATAGTGAAAGTGGCCTTAAAAATGAAATGGAGCAGATCTACAATACATATGAACATGTGTAACAATACTGGCATCTGCAACGAACTGTACAAAATGGTCTGAAACATTAACCTCAAGTGACAAATTTATATATATATTTTTAATGTGTGCCTCTTTGACAATACTTGTATATGCATACATAGGTAATTTTATCTTGGATGTCTGCTGCTGTTAATTGTTTGCCTCCTAATGCTTTGTGATAGTGCCATTACTGTTTTTAACTGTTTGTCTTGTATTTTCTTGAAAACTACCATAAGGTTGAAACAGTCATGTATACTGTTATTTGTATTTTTTTATATAGGCCTACATACCCTATATTCTGATAGTCTGTGTGTTCATTGTAAAGCTGATTGACCTTGTGTTTTATGTAAATACGATTGTACCACATACAGACTGTCAGCTCATCAGACAGAATATAATTAACAATTTTGTACTATTTCAATATATTCACAATTTAGGACCTCAGCCTATATTTTATTCTATTCTTCTTCTTCTTTCGTTCACTTGAAACATGTCTATATCTGTAATTCTGTCTCCTTAATAAAACTCACTGTCTTTTGTAGTTCATACAGTGTCCCATAGAGCTTTGATTCCAGTGTTGTTTCCTCTGGCCAATATGTCTGCCTCAGCGTTTCATGCTCAGAACACTCTTGAAGTATATGTTTGGCACTCTGTGCTGCCTGTCCACATGTACACATGGCCGTGTTGCCAATCTTGAACTTTGTATACATGTGACTGCGGAGTCGGTTGTGTCCTGTTCTGAGACGTAGAATTATAACTTGTTCTGGTCTGTTCATAATATGATAGTCATCTTGTATTGGTGTTTGTGGCTTTCTTATTGACTTGATCATCTGTTTTTTCTGATGGTAGGTGATTGGTATATCTGGTTGGTCTTCGGCAGCACCTTCCTTAGCCAGTTGGTCTGCTTTTTCATTTCCTGGTATTCCACAGTGAGAGGGTATCCACTGCATGGTTACCCTATACTGGTAAGACAATTCGCTAAGTAGATTTTTTAAGTCTATTTTATTCTATGATTGTTGGCATAATTTTTTATAACTTGACAAAATCCTAGAATCTACTTCACTATAGCAATTCTTTCTTGCACAAAAAATGACAGACTATTTCAACAATTTAAAAACATTAAAACCGTAATATAGATAATGCAGAAGCTTGTAAAAAATAAAAACAGGAAAAAACGTTTAAAAACTGAGTATGAACATTTTATAAAAATTAATTTGTCTGGCAACTTTTCAAAATTCATTTTGGGCTGTTTCAAGGGCCACAATCATTATTTTTAATAATTTAATAATTTGCATATTTATTTATTTAAATTTTAAATCCCTGTCAAGGAAAGGCTTCAAATTCATTTAAAAAATATTTTTCTGACCTTGGCCTATGTCTTACCCATAATTCTTATATAGTCTAACTCTATTCACGTTTTTTCAGTCTTACTCTATTCTTCTTTCCCTACAAATACCAAAACTGCATCCATCATGCAATACTTTCTGCCAGTTTTCATATTGATGTCCTATTCATCTTTAGTACAGTTTTTAAGGTCTCACTCTACTAATGTCTGTTTAGTTATTTCTATGTGCAAACCCAGAAAAAAATATGACTTAATCTGCTGAAGGTAAAGTGTAACATCTGTTGTGAAGAAAGAGAATATAATATTTCAGAAAAGTGAATACAGAATAATTGATATGCAACAATTTGATCTTAGTCATAACATTGTTCATGAGAAAGAGCAACTCCAGGCCTCCACAAATTTTCCCCATAAGCCTACACCTGTCACTACTGTCAGTGTTATGGTTGTTTTTACAATAGGTCTACAGTATAACCTTTCAAGTCAATCTATGTGATTTAACAACTAAAATAGCCTTTGTGGCTAACTAATTAGCAATTAATGAACTCATAAACAAGGACATAACTCCTAAGACAAAACTGAATTTCATAAAGTGGATGCAAAAAAAAAATTATTATCACTTGTGATTGATGAACAACAATCCTTAAAGTTTCAGTAACTTTGTTATATTTTGTGATTGTTCAGTCTTTCTTTGCAATGAAGATGCATTCTAAGATGAGATTTACATATGAGTGTGTGCATAGTGCAGTATCAAGTCATTTTTAGGCCTACATAATCTTCAAGAATATTTCAAAATAAAAATAATAATAAGAATTTTATAAATATACATGTAAGTACTGATTTGTGTATTTATTGATTATAATTTAATGTACACCATACCCCTCTAGTAAGGTTTCTTCTGTTATTTCAAGGTCTGTTTATTATTATTTTTAGTCTCTTGTACAAGTTTTCATCTCAATACTTGACAGGTATGGGGCTTGGAGAAAATTGTGGACTATTAATTAAGCAGTCATACAACAACTCTGGCATATGAAGATGACAGGCTGTCAGTTTTGTCAACCTCAAAATGTCCATGGTGAGATTTTATATGAATTAAATTTCTCCTGTTACCCTATTTTAAATGAATCACCTAAGCATGACTTTAAACACTTAAATTTAACGCAGGATCATATTTTTTGTACAGGTAATAGGCTTATGGTATTACCCATAGGGCTGTGATAAATTACCTTCACATTATTTTGCCAATTTTTGACCACCTCCCTTCCCCATTATCAACAGCTATCAATAATTCAGGTAATTCAGGGCTTCTCTGCTTAATTATGTTAGAAAATGTATACTCCCCACATACAAATTTTGAGCAGCAGAGAAAAACTAAATGATTGGTTTCACATTTTTAGACAAATGTTTTAAATTTAAACAATTGAATATAAAGCAAATATAAGCAAAATTATTGTTACCATCATATTTTGTCAATCCCCTCTTGTCAACAGCGTCAAACTCTTTCAGATCACCTTCCTCAAATTCTTGACATAATTTATTGATAGCCCTTAGGCTTATATTAGTTATAATCCTTTACATTTCAATATCGAAGCCTCCTATGTTACATGGTGGTAGACTACCTCTGACTTCATGGAGTATTGATCACCATATCCTTATGTAGCAGAACTCCTTCTGGTACAAGTATCCCAAATGTATTGGTAAAGGAAAGTAGCTATATGCCTCCTGAAAGTTTCAGCACATTTTTCATCAAATTATTGTTGTTGGGAAGCCCAATAGGGCCTATGTTGTTTTGTAATTTCAGATTATACATGTGAGTGCTAGTGAAGTGCATTCATCTGTTTTTTTCTGTGTTGCAGTCTGATTGAGTTTGCTGGCATTAAGCAGTGCTCAGAACACACACTGATCTAGGTGTTGATAATTATCAGAACACACACTGATCTAGGTGTTTATAATTATCAGAACACACACTGATCTAGGTGTTGATAATTATCAGAACACACACTGATCTAGGTGTTGATAATTATCAGAACACACTGATCTAGGTGTTGATAATTATCAGAACATACACTGATCTAGGTGTTGATAATTATCAGAACACACTGATCTATGTGTTGATAATTATCAGAACACACACTGATCTAGGTGTTGATAATTATCAGAAAACACTGATCTAGGTGTTGATAATTATCAGAACACACTGATCTAGGTGTTGATAATTATCTCTCAGCCACTTTATCTACACTCTAGGATAGTTAAAATAATATAAAGAGGCTAGAAGAACCTCAAGGAATACAAGTTTGTCACTCTTGTTCCATAAGCCACATGGTGAGGTTTTACTTTCCGTTTGTTCCATAAGGCAGTTGGTGAAGTTTTACTTTCAGTTTTAGATTGCTGTTTTTTCTGGCATTTTTGTTATTGTTGGTAAATTGTCAAGAGCTATGAAAGTCCCAGATGACTAATTGTAGCTGTAGTGTGATATGACATAATCAGAACAGCTTTGAATATAGTTGAAACATTGGTGTGACTTTCTTGCAATCTCGAGGGTTAAATTTTAAAAAAAATGATGGATTTTCTCCTACAACTCCTGACACTGGTATTTAGTAGGTTCCAGCAAAGCAGAGATTATAGTTCCAGCAAAACAGAGATTATAGGTGGGATAGTTAACCCAATGTCCAACTTCCTTAGTCAGCGTCTGTAACATGCATAGCATAGGGCCCATGGCAGTGATGCTGTTCTTCGTCCCCCTTTCGAGCTTTTGAAACATAAGATCCTTACAAAAATATAACAAATGTGGCTATATACACTTTTAATTATCGACCACCAAGAATTAGTGTTTTCCCTTGCAAATGAAATTCAGTGAAAATAAATATAGACCGAGGCCCTATCACTGAAGAAATTATATATACCAATAAGTAAAAACAATTGAAGCAGTCTATAGATATATTTTTAGTTTAAAGAAAACGCTTACAAAAGTCGAAGTCCTGGAGTCTCCGTAAAAGTAACATTATTGATGCATGTAATCTTGTTGCCTCGCAGTAATCTGTAACAAAATCAACGTCCAAAAATACGTCAAATGTTTCTACAGTTGAATCTGCTTGGATAATTTTGAAAAAATATTGGATAATTTAACATTTTAAATTTAAATTTTATAATGCGTTCCTAACTTCCCGTAGCATCTTTCCATGTATTTTAATTAAAAAAATACTCCAAAGATTTTGCTATTTTTCTAAAATTATATCAATATTCAACATACAATTGGTAAGAACCTGAATTAAGGAATGACTTGGGTGTGATTATTTGGGGGTTGGATAAAGGTGATTGGTTTTTTTTGGGGAGGGGGGCATACATGATTTTTTTTAAAAAAAAGAAAAGGGTAAATCGAAGATGTTTCCAACGGTACTGTGAATAAGTCTAAGCAGTAGCCGACCAAATCAGTGTTACTGTTTGCCAAGGCGAGGAGGGATAGCAGACGATACAAGGTGAGTGGAAGTAGGGGTGGCAGAAACGCGGGTAATAGAACTACGGAGAGGACTACACATCAAATATTATACTCTGAATGAGTGGTTTCCGCACAAGACGGATGTGTCGGGCTATTGGAGCAAACAAAACGGAGACACAATGCATTTCCATTCTTTGGATTACGTCATGCTGGAAATTTAGTAGGACAATTGTCCTGTTGCAAGAGAGATTCAGTGGAAGTTTGAGAATGATGCTCAAGAAGAAAAAGAATAAATGGTTCTCAAACGAGTAGAGAACCAGTCCACAAAATGAAAGAAATCTATGAGAGAGAATAACAGGGAAAATTATTCATTAAAAGAATTAAATGAAAGTTGAATAAAATATTTTGGTAACAAATAAATAAATCTCATTTCTGAAAATCAATCCAAAAATACAACAAAAAACAAACAAGGATGAGTCTATTGAACAAAAAGAAATAGTGATGTGGATATACATTACGGGGTATTGCAACATGTGGATATATATATAGGCCTATATATATAAAACGTCATATAGTGATATGCCCTATGTGGAAATAAAACACGGATATAGCGATATATGGATATACATCACGTGGTATGCAAACTACATCTTACCTGCCTACGTAAATTACTAAACATCCATTGGTGGGACAAAGTACCAGACTACGAGGTCTTGGAAAAATCAACCTCAATAAGCATCCACACAATGATGTTCGTCCGTCGTGATCGACGATGACCAAAAACTCAACCATAATAATAATAACAATAAATAATAAAATACTAAAGTTAATAGTGCGTTTTTAAATGACTAGCAAGTCCAATGCGCGCACAAAATGTTCTTTTACAGAATTGACAACAATAGAAGGTATCTGTGTGAGGTTGAGATGTTTTTTCAATACTTATGAAGGCGCAGGCACGCTGGGCATGCCATCTTGTGTATATGGAGAACTCGCGTTTGCCAAAACAAATATATTATGGAGCACTCAAGGCAGGATTTCGAAAATCTGGTGGACAGAAAAAGCGCTTCAAAGACACGCTCAAGTCATCCTTGAAACATCTTAACATTGACGTAGGCGCTTGGGAGAGCCTCGCTCAGAATAGAACAGCATGGCGTTACAGCATTAGAACGGGAGCACTAGCGGCGGAAGAGTCCAGACAAGATACTGCAAGAAGAAGCGGACACGTAGAAAGGAAAAAACATCTCAACCTCACATAGATACCCTCTATTGTTGTCAATTCTGTAAAAGAACATTTTGTGCGCTAATTGGACTTATTAGTCATTTAAAAACGCACTATTAACTTTTATTATTTTTATTATTTATTGTTATTATTATTATGGTTGAGTTTTTGGTCATCATCGATTACGACGGACGAACATCATGCAAACTACAGCTTGTCAGAGTTTCATCTTCTTCGGCGCACATTCTCAGACTCCTGCTAGCAAGCACGATGTAATCCGGATAGTGATATGCGTTTTGTTATGGTTTACAGCTTGGAAACGTTATTTGTGCTTTCAGTGATGACACATCCTACATTTTAATTTCCCCGTGTTCCCTAAGCGAGATGGTGAAGTTTTACTTTCCTCAAAGTGCGGGTCACTACGACTTATGGGCTTAACAGCTATCTCCATCACCTAACTTAGTCACCTCTTGCAAACAGCATGGCAGGTTAAGTATTGTCATTAATTACCCCACATTAGACTACACCAACCTCGTCGACGATGGATGTGTCGGGCCATTGGCGCAAATAAAACGGCGACACAACACATTTCCATTATCTGGTCTACATCCTGCTGGAAATCTAGTAGGACCATGGTACTGCTACAAGAGAATTCAGCAGAAATTTGAGAATGAACGCTGAAGAAGAAAAAGACTACACCAACACACAGGCAGGTGTCATAACAATTATAAATATATATATATATATATATATAAAGTTTGCGAGTGATTGCATCCAACTTTCGGTGAGCAGACGACACTTGTCTCAATGATTTGGAAACAATAGTAGTACAACATGGACATAACGTTTGAAAAGTTCCAATGCCTAACTTGATGTACACTATTGAACACTCTTTTTTTAAATGCTCATTAAAAATTTTATCAATGATCAACAACTACAAGCACTTACAAAGTTTTAATGTTACTCAATCCCTGAAATGTCTTTCCTGATAGTTGTGTAAGTTCATTGTTGGAAAGTTGTCTGTCAAATAGATACAGCAAAGGAACATGCCATTCATCATGGTTGTGAATGGTTATAAACAGTATCTGAAGATAGCTAATCAAAATCATGTATATCCTAATGTCAGAATATGAACCTACTTGATCTAAATAAAGACAGATATAATAACGCTTCTTAGTAACAGAGTTAATTGGTATAGACAGTTTTGGAAAGGTGGTGTGGTTTCCCAAGAGCTTGGTTGGGCCAATCTTTAGGTACTTAAGAGATCTTTTCAAGTATTTCACGAAAACGTTTTTTCTGGTCTACGTTTGAACACTTACCTACACACAGTTCAACATAGAACAGTATCTTTTGAAGACCTTCATGTGGCATGCGGACTACATGACCGGTCCAAAAAAGTTGAGGCCTGATCAACAAGGCGTGGATGCTTTCCATCTTAGACTTTTCGACGATCTCCGTATAAGGGATGTGATCCTGCCATCACTCACTAAGAATCCTCTCAGGCACCGCAGATGAAAAGAATTAAGCTGCCGTGTATGCCTAGCATAGACAGCACAAGCATTGGCTGTAAATAGCAGCGAAGGCCGAACGACTGCACGGCAAACCCTCAGTTTTGGTTTACAGGCGCAGTTCATACTGGATCCAGACATTCGCACGAAGACCACAAAACACTACACTCGCAGGGCAGGGAAACATCTTTGTCGATTGTTGTGGTATTTAACATAGTGGTGCATGCCTAGGTACACAAAATTGCTTGTATTGCTGAGGTTTTTTTTAAAAAACCTTGAACGGTTTAACGATGATTGGCGGTTTGGGGAGGGAGGAGGGGGGTTTAGAAGTAGAGGCGGTTGGTGCTAAACAACTATTTGACTGATGGCGAGACCGAAATCATTACATGCCGAAGCAAAGGGGTCATGATTCTTGTCTTTGAAGACTTTTCGGTCTGTGATGATTTAACAGTCTACCACCAGTGCGGAAGTGAAAGTCCATTTCTGCATTGTCACTCAGGAAAGCATCACATACCATAGCAGAGAAGCCATGTTAAAGAGCGTCGGTTTCAGGACACATCTCTTTTTAACACCGTTGTTCACTGAAAATTATTCTGAGTGTTCGCCGTCATATTGCACACTTGCTATCATGCCATGAGATTTGTGAACCACATCAATATTTATCAGGATATCCGAATTTGGACTTGATTTTCCAAAGTTGACGGTATCAAAGGCATTGGTCTTCTCAATAAATCTCTCCCCCCCCCCCCCCAATTTATTGTCTTTGAATAATTAAAAATAAATTTCCACAAGTCACCGGATAAATATAGGCAAGGGAATTAATAATAATAATACAAGCATTTTAAAAAAAATATATAAGAAAACAGTTTGTTTCCCTTTTATATATATGTCGTTTCAAATCCTGAAAAAAATGTAGCATCTTGTACTAGGAAAGAACCGAGAAGAAAAAGTAAAGTAGATACTAAATTGGATAAGAAAAAAAAAGAAATACAAGAAGATAAAAAAAAAATCAAAAAGAAAAGAACGAGTATAATAAAATAAAACTAATGTATAATGGAATAAATCAAAATTATCCGGATAGAATAACAAAATTTGATCCCAGTGTTGTAACCAAGAAGTACACAGCTGCACGGACAGAAATGGTAGAGCCACGAAATACTCAAAATATAGAAAGGTCGAAAAAAAAAATCGTGAACAATGTTCACAATAAGGGGAGACATAAATAAGTTGTAAACTTAGAGGGGGGAATGGATACTAACGAACTGGAAAAAAAAATAACAATTAGGAAGGAAGAATAAAGAGGAGAAGAAATACAATTAAACGCTAGCTACGGACATTTATTATGACATTTATTTATATTGATATTTATCTAATTTCGTGACAAAAAATAGTATACGACATGTCTAAATTAAGTGCAGTATTTTTCCTTGTATCTGTTTTTATATTGTTATATGTCAATGTATCTTTTATTTTTAATGTAAAAATCAACACATTTCTTTTAGTCTTCACTGACTCTCGGGAGGAACATTGTGGATTCCCGAGATCACGCAGTCCCAGGTGAAATACTGAATTCGTTTGCAACTTTCATGTATGGTTTGCCTCAACCATCCGTAACCATCGACAGTAGAGACGTCATGAACCATCCACTTAGCATATATTGGTATTCTTTTCCTTGAACACATTAATACTAGACTGGGGGTTTCCCAGTGCACTGGAAAAATATCGAAAGGGCACAATTTTTTCACGGGTATTGTAATATAGAAACAGCATTGGCGATCCAAATATTATAGAGCTTGGTGATAGAAATTTAATAGACACTGGCGATCCAAATATTATAGAGTTTAGTTATAGAAATATCATAGACACTGTGATCTAAATTTGATAGAGTTTTTTGATAGAAATGTCATAGACACTGGCAATCCAAATATCACAGACCCAGGAATTTTCAACAAGTAAATTTAAGTAGGAAGCCAGAGGACAATTAAAAGATTCTTGAGACTAACGGGAATTGAACCAGTCCGTTCAACGGCACCAAATCGCCTAACAACTATTGCACACGCATTCTTCCGTACTTGACTAACCGCATCTCCAAAAAAAAGGATACGATTTTGTCAAGCCCTTCAAACCGTGCACTCAAAGTCATCAGAACGGACCAATCGAGACAAGGACTATTACAACAACAACAAACATCCCGTACAGGTATTGAAATATCCTCAGTAACATAAAATAGGAATGAATCATATTTGTGTGTGGAGATGCTGTTAGTCAAGCACGGAAGAACGCGTGTGCAATAGTTGCTAGGCGATTTGGTGCCGTTGAACGGACTGGTTCAATTCCCGTTAGTCTCAGGAATTTTCAACGCGCAGTTCCCACAATCTATTCCACATCTGTGGATGAGAGAAGATTGACGCGAATATACCCGACGTCTAAACTATTTATCAGTTGTGTTTTGGTCATCATATTGATATTTGGAAGTGTAATTGATAAGCAACGGTGTGCTTACATTTTGTTATCTCTTTTCACTTTTCCCCCTACAAAGTCGTTTGCGTACATTTTGTCTTCTATTTGCGTTACGAGACATGTCCGCCGAAGTTTTACGTGTCGGGACATCGCAGGTAATATATCAGCGATACAGCACATCTCCGTTCTCTAGACTATATCCTGCTAGAAATATAGTAGATCCATTGTCCTGGAGATATCAAGCGGGAATTGGATAGTTGGAATGCTAAAAGATATACGAGGTGAGTGTTGAGATATGTTTTATATGTCCACTCCATCTGGTAGTTGTGGTCATGTGTGAGTTCTATATACGAGGTGAGTGCTGAGATATGTTTTATATGTCCACATCCATACAGTAGGTGTGGCCATGAGAGAGTTCTATATCTCTTTCTTATGAATGATTATAAGATTAAGTAACTTACAAATCTGTTAACTTGTCCGCTTTCTCAAAAGCCCCATCCTCTATCTCATGAATCTCGTTGTCACTCAGATCTCTGATTTAGAATGTACAATTGGCAGGTCAATATGAAAACAGTTATAGCATCGACATCAGGCAACATTTAAATAACAATGTGCAAATAATTGACAAGACTAGACATAAATAACAGTGATATCTGGTATTGCCATTGCGTGTTGCAGTAAATAGACTGACAAAATCACATTCATTGTATTACAATCTACTACTCATAAAATACATAACTTATAAAATAATCTACTAAAAAAAATATATAACTTCTTCTCTTCCTCGTTCCCCAGCCGCAGTCACACGATCATATGAATTTCATTAATGTCATAAGCCCCGAAACAGAACTGTTCATCTTGTCCTTCTCCAGCCACCTACATCATGTTTAGGGTTGTTACCCTACACTGGAACATTTAGCCCTTGTCCATCAGAGCTGTTTCAAATGACCATTGTTATCTTTTCGTGGTGTAGTTCGGTGGGCAGTTCTGCAAAATATGTTGTTCTCTGGAGATTTTCAATAGGGGCACATATTGGTGTCACCAATGCTAAACTTCCCG
Organism: Meghimatium bilineatum; assembly: GCA_034231615.1. Lineage (NCBI taxonomy): Eukaryota > Metazoa > Mollusca > Gastropoda > Stylommatophora > Philomycidae > Meghimatium > Meghimatium bilineatum. The sequence continues at coordinate 88,646,309 of CM067299.1, forward strand.
CACATGTGTTATTTGACTTCAAACTTCCCGCATATGTGTTATTTGACTTCAAACTTCCCGCACATGCAGGGCCGGATTTAGTCTTGATAGGGCCCTAAACTATTTGAGGTATGGGACCCTAAGCTATTTGAGATATGGGGCCCTTTAACGATTAAGAATATATAGATAGTGAAAAAAAATAAACTTGGGGTCCTAAGCTATAGTTTGTATAGCTTATAGGTAAATCCGGCACTGCGGACATGTTTTGTTTGACTTCAAACTTCCCACACATGTTTTGTTTGACTTCAAACTTCCCAAACATGTTTTGTTTGTCTTCAAACTTCCCGCACATGTGTTATTTGACTTCAAACTTCCTGCACATGTTTTGTTTGATTTCAAACTTCTCGCACATGTGTTATTTGAGTTGTTATGACTTGTTCTCAATATAACAATGACTATTTTGTTCCCTTTTTCGAAGCCTGTGGATATCATCGTCGTATTGGATACATGGGTGGTTTAATGGATCTAGTGATGATGGACTTCATTTCTGGAGATGAATAAGGTTCTATATTTCTTATTCAATGATCTGCTCATAAAATACATAACTAGTAATACAGTATATTCATAACATTACACAACTTGTAATACAGTATATTCATAACATTACACAACTTGCAATACAATATATTCATTACAACATATACATTGCAAAATAGTTCTCTTTTGCTATTTGGTGGGTAGTGATGTTTTACAGATATTGGGAGTCGATTCTTCCCACAATATATTTTTTCCATCACCACCATCTTCCTCTACTAGTTTCAATTTTGATAGTGATGCAGTATAAACTGATCTAAAGTAGTCGTATGGTTGCAAGTAAAGTAATAAATTTATCATCAGATGAGAACTAAAACCAAGTGAGTGGCTTATGCAAAGCCACGTGTTTCTGGCATCAATTTACTTTCATGTGTGCTTCACCTGGCGTTACCTGTCCAATCCTAAACTTCACACGGCATGGATCCTGACCATGTAGGCATATACCATTTGTTGACATCAAGAGTTTTATTTTTTCTTTCACTATTATAATTTGTTAGGAGCGGTTGTCGTGTATGGGATACCGAAAATGCTTAAAAGTCACTACTATAACAATAAGGGGGAAAAATAATCCGTAAGATTGAAGCGCCAACACGTAACTCTTCCGGACACTTTACATATTTGACAGGTCGTGAGAACAAAGTGAATAAGCTCCCCTTGACGTGTAGACATTCTTAATATCTATGTTCCTTTAGCGCCGAATAAGGGGCATTGGGCAGAAATTCAGCGTGGCAGTGGACGTTAGTCGTAAACAAAAACGGAAAACTCACATAGGGACTAAGGTAAATACCATAAAGCACAGAAAAACAACCGGCTAATGCTCTGAAGTGACATATCATAAAACAAAGGTAGGAAGTCGTTAAAACGGTGACTTTACCTGACAGAGCTGGACTCTGTCATCTGTAGGCTCCTACCGTTACTTCAAGTTCTGTTTAAGTGGTATGTTGAGACATATTTTTGTAGTAATGTTTATAATGATCACATCAGAGTATTCAACACAAAGTGTTGTCTATTTACAAAATTGGTTACATGTAACTACCCGAAACTTTGGTATAATTGTGCAGTGCATCATTCAAGGAATTCAAATGACAACACTGAAGAATGCTTTAGTCCAGGGGTGGGCAAACTTTTTGTGCAGAGGGCCACATTGAAAATTGTAAAGCTATTGGAGGGCCACATATAATATTATGTATATTTTCGTTTAAAATTTTCGGTAAGTAATCAATTAAATATTTTTATTGTAAAGAAAGGTAGTTTTACATAATGTAGATAACTTCTGAAATAAATTACATTTCTAACAGACTTACACTATAACAGTATATTTTCTAATATGGACACTATAACAGTATATTTTCTAATATGGATAAAAGGTTTTGCAATATTTGAAAAATATTATGTTGCATACAGTTACAATATGGGTTCATATCAATAGTTTTAATGGGGATTAAAAAAAAAACACCTTACACATATAGTCACAACAGTTACACATTTATTGATATTATTAATTTCTAATGAGATGTACGTAATTGCTTGTAAGATTTTATAATTCCTGTGAAATCAGGAACAAGTTTACTTGTAGAAATTTACGTGACTGCATTTAAGTTGCATTAAGATAATAAAGACCTATTCTTATATTTGTTGATTTTTATGCAAGAATATGCCTGTTCACAAATATATGTAAATCTAAATAATGACAAAATTTTAGCTGCAAAGTTTTTTAAGTTTGGGAATGATTGTTCAGGCAAAGAACCATAGAAATCCAACAAACATTCAGACTTAAATTTGTCATTGAATATATCGAGGCCAGTGGTAGTGTCTTTGAGCGACTCAACACTCAGTAACTCTTCAGAGAATTTAAAAGAATTGTGTATTCCACGTATAAAAACTAATAATTGAGCAGTATCCTGTACATCAGTACTCTCGTCAAATGCAAGAGAGTACCACAAAAAATGCTTACTTGCATCTTGAAGTTGAGGGTCAAATCTTCACTTATTTTTTAAACACGTCTGACCACAGTTCTTCTGGATAATGTAATACTGTCAAATTTTTTGTTTTGTTCTGAACACAGAATGTTTGTTGCATCTAGTAAAAATTCCTTAATAAATTCCTCATCAGAAAATGGCTTGTTGTATTTCACAAATTTGCGTGACAACACCAAACTGGAATCTGTTGCAGCATCTTGAATTGAAGATTGTTTTGTAAACACAGTTTGTTGTTTCTTCAGACTTTTTACCAACTCCCAGCATTTTCTTTTCCTTTCTTCAGATAGTAGGTTGTGTCGGAAATTGGGATTTTTTGTCTGGTAATGTCTTTTAAAGTTATATTCTTTAAAAAAACAGCCACTGATTCGTGACACAGCAAGCAAACAGATTTGTTGCCAACTTGTATAAAACAATATTTGGTAATCCATTCGTCTTTGAAAACCTGAAACTCGTCATCTATCTTACGTTTTTTTATGCACTCATTATAATAAAAATATCGCTCGTGTGTTGCCAGGCGAGAAAGGGGAGCAAAGAATAGCAACACTGTTTACCTTCCATGCATGTCGTAAAAGACGACTTAGGAGGTTATGGGATGGAGTTGGCTGTCCCATCCCATATAGGGTCAGCGACCCAAAGCCATGCTGAAGTCGGATGTGTTAGACCGAAAGGCGCAGATATTGCAGCAATGTTGTAAGCCATGACACAACGCATTCCGTTCTCCGGACTACATCCGGCTAATGTGCAGAAGTTTGAGAACGAACGCAGAAGAAGAAGAATAAAAATATCTTAAAATGTTGCAAAATTAACTAAAAACAAATGTCCTCTCGTCAGCGTGAATATAATTAATTAGACTTATAAAACTCGGTTGCAATATAAATACGGAAATTTGTGAATGGAAACTACAAACGTGATGGTTATTAAAACACACCGGGAATTTCTCAGGCACTGTGCAGCTTAAATGATTGCAAATCGAGTATTTGCACATTCCAACGTAGGATATGAGGGTTGGGGGGGGGGGGTTATTTCTGACGATACATTATTCTTGTAACGATGTATTCTTGTAACGATTTTATAACAGCTTCTATCGATATTCTATTTTGTATGAAACATCTTTTTAATATAAACTAAACATACCTTCCGTCATAATGCTTAAAAGTTAAAAATAATTAATTATAATTTGAAAAGCAATTTTCAACCTTTATAAAATTATATCGTCCGAGTACTTATAACCATTGAGAAACTTTCAGCCAATCAAATTACATCAATTCTAGTATAGTAAATTACTCAATATTAAACACTCATACTAAACGTAGTAAAATTTAATTGACGATATATATATATATATATATATATATATATATATATATATATATATATATATATATATATATATATATATATATATATATATATATATATATATATGGAAAATTATATATACCATTATGCAAAAACATAGGTAGTAAGAGATAATACGAATCATATAGAGGCATCTCCTTATTAGGTAATACAGATAAAATCTACGCAAAAATAATAGAACAGAGAATATCATTCATTGCATTGCAGAAGCACATGTGAATCCCGCTCAATTTGGCTTCAAAAGAGAGGCAAATTTACAGTCCCAATATTCACACTGAGACAGCTAAGTGAAAAGCAATCAAATACAATCAAGATCTAAACGTAGTATTTGTAGACCAGGGAAAGCATTCGACAGAGTAAATAGAAACATTCTCTGGGAAACCGTAGAAATTTATAATATCAGAGGACAGCTGTTAGATAATATAAAAATTATAAATCAAAGTTGCCAAAGCTCAGTAAGAACAACAGATGGAATGACTAAACCTTTTGAAACAAGATCTATAAGACATGACTGCGTGCTTTCACCTCTATTTTTCAACATATACATGGCAGAATAATAAAGGTAGCTCACATCAACAAAGAGAAAAACATTACAAATAAGCCTAATTTGGAATTTAATAGTGAAATCAATGAGCTATTATTTGTCGACGATCAAAGTATAATGTACAAAGAAGAGGAAAATTTAATTTGAAAAACCACAGCTATGCATTGTTATAAGGATGTTAGAAGTACAACATGAAAATTAACAAAAAACAGAAGTTATGAAAATTAGCAAGTCTGCAATATCAATGCATATAACAATAGATAGCACCAAAGAATTTAATTTCTAGGCAGAATTTTTTCCCGAAAATAGAAGACTAGACAGAGAAATAGAAGGAATGTGTGAGAAAGCAAATACAGTGACTTACTAACTTTCACCATTACTTCTTCACCCAAAGATCAAGATGGAAATAAATCAACAGACAGATAATATCTAAAATGTTTATACCAACACTCTGCTACTAATATCAAACATGGTCTTTAACAGCCTCGCAGCAGAAGAAAATCGTTACATGTGAAATAAAGGGTCTGAGAAAACCTACAGTGGTTACTAAACTAGATAAAATAATAAATTAAGAAAAGAGAAGGTATAATACCATGTATTGAACATATTGAAAGACAGCAAGTAAAATGTTCTGTCACCTTATGAGAGTGAATCCAAACCAAATACCAATAAGAGCATATAGCAAAAGAATACCCAGGCCTAAAGCCAAAGGTAGACAAAGAAACGGTGGATAGAAAACATCAAGAAAGTCTGGAACAAACATGGACTAAATGCAACCAATGCGACACATCTGGCGTTGGAACGACAACTTAAGTTCCCACACGTAACAGGAAATGTGAATACGATCAACCATCATTTACATGGGATAGACAATAGACACTGCATTATCTCCTGAGCTCCAAAAATAATATTTGGTACTCCATATGATTGGCCTAAAAAAACTGTTTGGCTCAATCGGTTAGTACACAACAAAAATCTGAATCTGGTCCGCCCATAGTTGAAGTCTTTTGGTGCACACCGCTGAGAGTTGGGGGTCTTCTGGTGCTCACCTTGAGAAATGAAGTCTTCTGGTGCATACCTTGAGAGTTGAAGTCTTCTGGTGCACACCTTGAGAGTTGAAGTCTTTTGGTGCATACCTTGAGAGTTGAAGTCTTTTGGTGCACGTCTTGAGTTGGCGTCTTCTGGTGCACACCGCTGAGAGCTGAATTCTTCTGGTGCACATCACTGAGAGCTGAAGTCTTCTGGTGCATACCTTGAGAGTTGAAGTCTTCTGGTGCACACCTTGAGAGTTGAAGTCTTCTGGTGCACACCGCTGAGAGTTGAAGTCTTTTGGTGCACACCTTGAGAGTTGGAGTCTTCTGGTGCACATCGCTGAGAGTTGGCGTCTTCTGGGTAAACCATAACGCTCTGGAGAAACCACAAATTTGCATATAGGAAATAAGAGCGAATCGCTCGTAATTCCTGGATATCGCAGCAATTACACTAACGGAAACAACGTGATGTATTCTGAAAAATGTTTTCCAAAACTAAGTGAAAAGCTTGTTTTTTAGGAACTCCCCATTAAAAAAAAGTCATAACTACGGCCCTGATTCATGATGTTTTCATTATTTTACCGATTGTATAAAGTATACATACCACCAACAAGACTATTTCTGCAGAAAATAATTCGTATCTTTGGAAGGTTGATTATAGTTATTGTATTCAGAGAATGATGTTCAAGAGCCTTGTGTAATGCTGGTATTTTTACCAGTGTATTTAACATTACACGTATCCCGGTACTTGTGACAAACTCGTGCACATCTTCTACACACACATAACCCAGTAGGCAACATTCACCCAAAAAAAGTGTTGGACTGAAGAAACACAAGTCGGCATTACAAATATTGAAACGAATGTGAGGGAGAATATACCACCGACCATGCAGCTTATTGGGGATTTTGTTCGATGGTTAAGTCCACCACTGTTTCAAGCCACAAACCGGTGGCTTTGTTTGTGTGTTGTGACAAAAGGCTTAACACAAAGATGTCATTTATGATGTATAATAAATTATGCGACAATAGAGATATGCAATAAGTACTTACAGTATTTGAAGATTTGGCAGTCGTTTAAAAAGACCATCAGCTTTCACACGCATAATCTTGTTACTTCCCAGTTTACTATAAGCGTTAAAAATATAAAAAATATATCATTTTTGAATGCAATACTACATAACATTTACCGAATATACTAGTAAGAGATTGTTTAATAGACTCTTTTCTTGCTGTTCATACCATCTCTAGTTTGTTTACAAACAAATATAAACATGCATTGTTTGTTAATGCGATAACATTAAACATCGGTCTTTTATTCCGACAAAGGATTGGGCAGCCAACTCCAGGACGAACTCTCATCAGTCGCCTCTTACGACACGCATGAAATGTCACAGTATTTCTATTCTTTTATTCTTTTTAGGTTCCTGGTAACGCATCTCAGCATTAAATGTCGCAACTTCAATATACCGTCGAAGTTGGGTGTGTCGGGCCGTTGGGGCAACAGAAAACGAGATAACACGCATCTCCGCTCTCTGTGCTACTTGTACTGCTACAAGAGAGATTCAGTGGGAGTTTGAAAATCACCCCTTAAAACACAACTTGAGTATGTTAAATGAAATATTGTTTAACTGAAGTTATTAGTCTTCAATGGACTCCGCGAGAAGGCTGAAATATTTTAGACCTGAAAGTAGCATGTTCCAGTGCTCATAGATAGTTATATATTCTTCATTACCATCCATTCATTAATTTATAGATACAATCATATTGCATCTCCATATAACCGGTAATTGACATTTTCGATAGCAAATACAGCGCTTTAACAACTGAAGGAACACACAGAGCAAACAGCAATGACATACTAGAGGCCGACATATTTTCAATACGTGCTTGAGAAACGGTATATCCTCCAAGTTGACATTCTGCAGCCCTTAAGGATTAACATCCGTCATTCATACGTGTAGATGTCTTGTTATTTTCTGTCATTTTCTGTGTGTCTGATGCTTCAATGTTCCGTGATATTCTGCCAACTTTCTGTTTAGTTTTATTTCATCTCTATCATTGTAGTTTTTTTAATCATTTTTATTTTTCCGGAATTATCCTGTCTCTCCATTATTAACGTGGACATCGTCATTACTTAGTCGTCGTGTGCTATACTGTGTTTGCGATAAAGGCCTTTTTGGTAAACACGTTGATGTGTGTATGTTATCACGTTACCAATGATTAGCAAAACTTCATTACTCTGTTCCAAATTTCGCCTGTTGGATTACAGTTTTATTGCAGTGATTACCTTTTTTGAAATACTAATGTGTTTTTCTCTTGAAGCCTCGGTAGAGCACTGTTATTCTGCACCTGCGTTATAGTCGAGTGTCCAGCAGTTGCGTACACATTTTTAGATCATAATTGACTTTCTGGTGAATCACGATTCAGTAAATGAGTACCATAACAGAGATTAGAAAGTAAAGGCTGCTGACGTGAAACTAATTAACATAAGGGCTCTGTGGTCACAGAAAAACATACAGGTCTAATAACGTATTTCCCATACACGGAAAAGTTCTAAATTTGGGAGTTTAGAACAATTCTTCGTGATTCTAACCATATCAGCACGAATTTGTTGATTTTACAGAGAATACAAGTCGAAAATGGTTTTTTCCAGTCTCAATGTTAAAAAATATATTTTATTTCTACACGTTTAATAATAAATTTCTAATAAAGTTTGTTAATGAACTACCATCTTAGGTAGTGCCCCTCAAAAAGCATTACTATACAGACACGATTGATACAAAGTCAGGGGAAGACCATGCAAAAGATGGATTAAAGAAATAAAAGAAGACGAAAACAAATATGTATGAGGCACACAAAAAAGGCCATCTTCAGAGAACTCTTCTACCCCTGACGCTGCAAGGCATATACGGGTATAAAGCGAAAAGAAAGAGGACAAACAGGGCCGTGGATACTCATTCGGTGAGGGGGTTGAGGATTTACCTAAACAAAATATAATTCCCTCCCTTTCGTGGGCAATTTTCTCCTTTTCGTAAGGTTTTAGTGACTATTTTTGTTGGCGTGGGGAAGGTAACCATTATGGATGGAGAAGAAGCTACTCGCCTCTTGGCGTGCTCCCTAGTGCTAAATATCATGTTTTGATATCCTAAAACCCTCCATCCAAGTACGGGTTTAAATAACCCCCTCATTTCTTGTACTAGTTTACTCACAGTTCAAAAGTGTACATTAAATAGCCCCCATATTTCTTGTACTAATTTACTCACAGTTCTGTAGTGTACATTGGTAAATCTGCAGGTATGTCCTGCAATTCTCTTTTGGAGCAGTCTAAGATAGTACCGACACATACACAACTTGTTGGACACTCACGGTCTATCATACAAGTTCCTGCATGTTTCGTCCGATGATGTTCAGAGCCTGTTAGACAAAATGATTTCATACATTATCTACAAGATAGACCTAAGTAGAAGTCTTCTCCTCACGTCAATGAACCATGACCCTCTGCGATATAGAAGACCCCCTGCACAGAATTAATTAGTGCTTCATTTGTTACATGTTTGATTATTGTCGTGATTTTTTGGTTGGTCACCAGTTATATACTTCAGAGTCGCTTTGGTTATTTGTGGCTTGCGACTTCAAGTACATAAATAGTGAACAACAGAAAGGACGATAATAATTTAAAAACGTAACGAATGAAGGTCTAATTAATTATGTGTAGAAATCTACTATTGCCAGACGGTCATAACTGAACAAAGGCCGACAATTAATTGGAGCATTCTAGATATTTTTGGGTGAAAGAAATCTCCGAAGAAAGACACCACACACAAACTCGCACGCCTTTACACAATCATAGACATGTACACATTATTTCACACAATCATAGACATGTACACATTATTTCACACAATCATAGACATGTACACATTATTTCACACAATCATAGACATGTACACATTATTTCACACAAACAGAATTGTACATGAGAATAGATAGAGAATAGCTGGCAATTTCTGTATGTGGAAACAAACGAATAGTTACAAAATTGCTAGACCATTCTGCACGATAGTCGGGACTACCTATCTAAGCTTCTCGTGTGACTAATAATTAGAATGTATTCAATTCAACCTAGTCCCTCGTCAATTATACAGTGGACTCATTTGAAAGAATCCTTCCAAAGTGACGTTATTTGTCTTTTCCCGTATATTTCATTGTCTGTTGAAAACAAAGTGTACAAGTGACAATGAAAATAACGGAAAATGTCAAACTGTCATTTGTGAAGGATGACCTGACGAGTCCACAGGACAGTATAAGTGACTAGGGATACAACGGAGACACTGATATTGTAAAATTATAATCTTCATGACAAAAATTTTATAAAATCTTACATGTGAAGTTTATTCTAATTTTGTTTATTGTGATTCGGGCAAGAGTATATTCTGTCTCTACTTTGAAGGTTATCTGCAATTGTTATCTGCAAACTTTCTTCTTTATGCGCACGATAGTACGCTTTGATAGACTGCGCCGTGTTCGTCTCTTGATATTATTCTTCCCACTTGTTATGTTTCTTGTTGCATGTCAGAATTCAGGTTTCCTCTCCAGTATGATCTTATCTTTCTAAACGTATTATAGCTGTTATGTATCCACAAATATTTGATTTTGTGCTTTTAATTTTCCTCATTCATTTCAAATCAAGATATAGCACATATTTTGTGCATATAAAAGGACACGATACCTTGCTGGTGGGAAAAATTGAAGGAAGTCGATAATTGAACAAAAGATAAGAATAACAGGGAAAAGTGAAAGATGAACAAATTACAGTTTATCAGTGTGCTATCAAGACAAGAGACCGGCAAGGCAATTTTAGAGATACATTGTAGTCAACCTTTGAGGTGGCGGTTCTTGATCTGATATTTTCATGATATTTGTCATACACCTCAGTATATCCATATCTCGATGACATTAGTTCATTATTCCAAATTAATCTTCGTATGTCTGCAATTATCATCTATGGCGTTATATGCCATCAACCAACAACATGCAAGCAGGTTACTATGTACAGTGCAATTCTCTGAGAATCTCTGTAGCTATTCACGATTTTACGAACACACATATTTTCGAAAATAAGATAAATATATTCGACAGGCAGCAAATAAACAATCTTGCAGGTTATCAAGATCCAATTGTAGCAGTAATGAGACCGTGTAAGAGTGCTTGGATTGGACATGTAAAGACACACGGCCCCTTTTTATAAAACTACTTTGTAAAGAACAGTTGAGGATGAAAGGAGAAGAGGTAGTAAAGGAGAATATTGGTTTGACAACATCAAGGAGTTGTCCACACATGATTTTTCTACATTCATTCGAATAGCTGAGAAGAGGTGTTTGGAGAGCTCTAATCTCTCCACGACTCTGGTGGGTTTGGGGTTTTATTATTATTATTATTATTATTATTATTATTATTATTACTACTACTACATATGCGTTGCTGTACGTGTTCTCATGTCTTCATTTCTGCTCATTAAAAAAAATCTCTTTGGATTCAATAACACAGATTTCTGGAGATAATGATTGGGCCATTCATAGTGTGGACCCATTCAAAGCCACGTTATTCTTAAATACTCTCTGTTCTCATAAAAGTGAAATATTGTCATCTCGTCTGCAGCGTAGCAATTGTTTAATATTCAAATTATACGATTTAAAAAAACAACAGTTTTTAAATAATAGATACAACAATTCATTTATATATTATAATAAATAGAACAATTTGCTGATATGTTCTAATAGATAAAACAATTTGTTGATATGTTCTAATAGATAAAACAATTTGTTGATATGTTCTAATAGATAAAACAATTTGTTGATATGGTCTAATAGATAAAACAATTTGCTGATATGTTCTAATAGATAAAACAATTTGCTGATATGTTCTAATAGATAAAACAATTTGCTGATATGTTCTAATAGATAAAACAATTTGCTGATATGTTCTAATAGATAAAACAATTTGCTGATATATTCTAATAGATATAACACCGAATGTTTTATGTAACAACTGGAAACATTAGAATAACGACTGAGCGTGGTAATCATAAGTGTTTACAATATTGACCACACAATCTCAACCTCAGCTGGAATTACGATCTGTGAAAGAGGAGACGCTTAGATTGGATGTGTCAGCAGAACGACACTGGACAAGACTATGCTTCAGTCAGGCCCGTTATTTGGGGTGTTAAACCCATCCTACCCAGCAAATCGGAACATGACTTTTAGCATTTATTAATAGTAACTTGCCAAAGGGAGGGGGGGGGGGGGTGAAAAGCCGACCCCTCTCCTTAGGTTTTTTTTCAGAAAGGAGTTCATCAAAAAGAAGATTGAGTACATTAAAACACACGAATTTAGACCTTTTTTATTTACCCCCCCCCCCCCCACACCCCACCTCTTAAGGAGACATATATTTACGGCACCGGATTCAGCTCTCAATAGAACGTAATATCGACAGACATTCAGTCAATGACATGCAAGAATCGCCACGATCTAATCTGTGACGAAGAGTGCTAAGTATCGATGTCTGGACTGCTGAAGCGAGTCAACTTTGTCGGCAGCAAAGACGTCAGAAAATGTTCGTCTAGGTAGCAAACAAGACTCCCTTCACGTACCATCTCGGCAGACCGTATTTCATTACTAAATATTTGTTAGGAAAACATACACATTTCTACTATGTCTGAATCTATGATGAGAGTACTTAATATTCAGTACAATGTACTATGAGTTTCTAAGTGCAAACATTTGTCTTGCGCGACTTCTCTGTGGAATTCAGATACAGTAGTTCCATTCTGATGGTCTTATGTATAATAAAACCAAACAGAAACCATTAAGCCGTATGTACTGTGGTTACACTTGGAACAATTTATCTAACGTGCAAGAGGTTGGTTATTCCATACCAATTATTGTAGTGATGGTGGAATTACTACGGTTAAAAAAAAACACCTTCTGATGCGGGTATGACATTATTTTGACATCTCACATTATTGTAATCAACTATCAAAGTCGCTTTTCTGAAAGACTCGGGTCTATAGATTTGTCGCTTTAACAAAATGGTCATGGAAAGCGCCAGCGTATTTCTAACTTTCGGAGCACAGACCTCCCGTGGCACAAAACAGATGAAACTACTGGTGGTAGTTTCTACTGGCTGGAACATTATATCTCAAAAATTGGTCAGAGGAACATAGACAATTATTATCATATTAAGAAATGAGTTATAGAAATGTGCCTTATGGATGAAGCAACAACAATTACCGTTGAAGATATCAAAGCTACAGGTAAAGTTAAAAAAAATGTCAACACACGGACCAGATAGCATTAGGTACGAGCACCTAAACAGAAGAACGGATGGGGAAATTGAAGAGCTAAGAAAAATATTTACCAATAGTTTGTTGAACGTCAATATTGAAGCGGACTGGTTGTACGGTTACTTGATTCCATAATCCAAACCTGGTAAACATCACACGATGGTGCAGGGATACTGGATGAAGACCACGCAGAACAAAATTGGCAAATTAATTCAAACGGTTGTTGCATGGAAATCACCTTGTTATGTAGAGAGTAACAAGTTGCTACCACGAATACTCGGTGTGTGTTATTACCAATATTGTTTAATGTGTACACATCACAAATAACAGGCGAACAGATCACAGGGACAGGAAGAACTATGTCATATGCTGATGCCATTTTGATGTATAGGTAGAAATCGAGTTATATTTCAAGGAATTACAATGGGAACTAGATCGCATGGGGAGTTGTGTAGTCACTCAGGGGCATTAGTTAATACACCTAAATCATCTGTAACTTGGTTCTCTCTCAATAATCACATTATAAATGCATCAATGCAGATTGATACTTTGTGTGGGGACACTCTTGAAAGAACTAGAACAATGAAATATTCGGGTGTGTTTTTTGACAGGAGTCAAATGAGAATGATCAGGAAAATACAAAAGGGTTGCATTCGTGAACAGTGGCTTGATGTTGTAGGGAAGTCAAAGTAGGAGGTTATCACATTTATTTTTGTGCCTTGTCATTTGGGTGTTGAAATCAATAACGGAGCAGTTTGCAAGGCACGTTCTGCAACTGTATCGAATGGCTGGCTATAGATCGAGTCAACTTTTTGTCCCTTTGAGAGAAACTGTACGATCAAACGACATTAAATGAAGATGATGATTTCTTTTCCATGTCCATAATAAAGGAGCTGGACATGAGATGTGACATAGCAAGAAATGAACATTATTATGGTTGGGAAAGAATTGCTGTTGTTTAGTAAGCAACAGAGAACTGGAATTGTCAGTCGTCGCGTATTTGTGGATATACTCAGGGGGAGATCAGAGCACCTTATGGATGTGTCCTATGTGCAGTGATGATGATCACCAGACTAACTAACAAACATACCACAAAAACAACAAAAGCTAACAATTAAACAATCTAGTTAACTAACTAACTAACTAAATAACTAACTAACTAACTGACTGACTGCCTGACTGACTGTGGTCTATTTTTAATAATTCTGCAGTTAGGTTGTCATAACCAGTCAGTATCATATTCTTGAGATCTAATGGCTGGAACATTTTCTCCGTGTTCTCTGGGTGATTTAGTGTTAATTTACACTTTCTTTGTTAGTTCTGATTTGCCAGTTAGTACTATTACTGCGTGTGTGGGATGTGGGTGGTTGATACTGTTTTGAGTGCTTTTAAAAACGATGTTCTATCAAGCGTCCTACCGGCACATTATGCACGCATACTCGTTCATATACTAAAATTCTATGCGAAGTGTGATTTGTAGAACGTTGATTTATTTCCATTCCGTAAGCCTCTCATTTCTCTGCAAACTGACCTGATTTCTTCAATGAGTAAATAAGGATATCATATGTCTTGTGTCTAATGACATCATCGTAAAGAGACACCCATAAAACAACAACAGGGAATGTCCTTCCCTATACAAAAAGTCTGTGACGGCGCACGAGGCGGAGGAATCCAAATGAGTCAACAGCTCAAACGGCTAAACAGCAAAGTGTGTGGCGCACAAGAGGCACGTTCAGGGCATAACAATAAATGTTGACTTGCCACCGTGGAAAAGATTGGGACCTTACCACGTGCATCCCAAAGTCAAGCAATGGACCAACAACATCTGAAGATTAGAAAGCAACATATTAGAATAGGAACATGGAATGTTAGAACACTACACCAGTCAGGGAAGCTAGAAATTTTAATATTAGAGGCAGAAGCGTTTAAATGTAGATATTCTAGGAGTAGCAGAGACGGAAAGATGCTGGGTACACAAGAAAGGAAAATTTCAGTTTTATACATTCAGGAGGAGATTGCCATGAACGGGGGTGGGGGAATAGGAACACTGATCAAGAAAGAAATAGAAAAATACATCAGCGGGTACTGGACATATAAAGACAGAATGCTGATGACAGAATAATGATGCTGAAGATAAAAGCAAAACCTTTCGATCTAGCCATTGCACAAACATACCCACCAACTACAGACTACACTAAAGAAGAAATTGAAAATTACCACGAAGACCTACAGCAACTACTCACGCCAGTAAAATCAACAGACATTCAAATAGTCATGGGAGACATGAATGCAAAAATAGGAAAAGGAATGCACAAGTGTGATTGTAGGACAGTTTTTGGGCATTGGACATGAAATGACAGAGAGAAAGAATTATACAGTTCTGTGAGAACAACATGACCATATGTAACACGTTCTTTGAACATGGAATTAGAAGGTTATATATATGAAAAAATCATGGAGACAGAAAGACGAACCAAATAGACTATATTATGATCAAAAACAGATTTATAAATATTGTCAATAACACTAAAACATATCCATGAGCTGATATAAACTCTGACCATAATCCAGTGATATGCAAAATATATGTTAAACTTAAAAAGATAGAACATATAAGAAATAAAGATCTACAGATAGACACATCAACACTAAAAGAACCAGACATACAACAAAAATATTTGTAAATGTAAGGAATAGATATGATCAGGTAATGATAAAATGCATGGAACAATACAGAACGGAAAATCCATAAGAGAAAATAAACAATAAATGGGACAGCCTAAGGAAAAGTATCCAATGAAAAGTTACCAATAAGAGAAACAAAGAGCAAACAAACATGGATGACAGATGAAATATTAGAGAAAATATAGGAAAGATAACTAAAAGTACCCCTAAATATCCACTTTTAGACAATGAGTTACGTAGCATGTGCAGAACAGCGAAAAAAGCAATGGCCAGGGAAAAAATTCAGAGAAACAGAGGATATGTCAATACATCAGAAGACAAAAGAAATTCAATAGGAGATAAGTCAGATCACAAATTAAAAAAATCCTATATTAAAGGCTGTATTAAAGATAAAAGTAGAAAAATTATATTTGATAAAATAGAAGTACTTACAAGATGGACAGATTATATGACAGAACTGTTTGATGATCAACGGAACACAAAACCTACTATACACAACAATGATGGACCAGCAATACTGAAAGCAAAAGTAGAAAACGCTGTAAAATCAATAAAATGTGGAAAGGCCACAGGTTACAACAAGATAACAGCAGACATAATAAAACCCTAGATGAATTTGGTGTGGAAACTATCACAGAACTTTGCAATGACATATATGAAACAGGCAACATATCTAAAGACCTGAAATCATGAATATTCATACAACTACATAAGAAGTTCAGGACTATGGACTGTACAGAATGTGGAACAATAAGTTTGATGAGTAACTTTATCAAAATACTACTCAAGATAATACATAAAAGAATTATAAACAAGATAGATATTGAGGTCGGTGAAGAGCAATTCTGTTTTAGGAAAATAAAGGAGCAAGAGAAGCTATACTTAGTGACTACTGATAGATAAATACATAGAAATTCAAAAAAATATCCATATTTGCTTCATAGACTACAGCAAGGCATTTGACAGTCCAAAATTAAAAATTAATCAAATGTCTTCATAAAATATTCATAGATGAAAATAAACATCAGACTGATTAGAAATATATACTGGGAACAGACTGCATAAATAAGGTGTGACAACAGCTACTCACCATACATAGAAATAAGAAGAGGGGTAAGACAAGGATGTATTTTATCACCCAGCCTATTTAATATCTACACAGAGAATATCTTTAAATATACAGAAGGAATACTGGGACTTAAGATCAATGGGAAAATAATAAACAACCTGAGATATGCAGATGACACTGTTCTTGCGGCAGAAAGTGAACATGAACTACAAAGACTAATATATCAAGTCGATAAATCAAGTAAAGAATATGGACTGGATATAAACATTAAACAAAAAGATCATGATAATCAGCAAAGTCACAGACCAACAAGTGCTTAACATAAACATACATGTAGAGAAACTACAACTAGTAGAACACTTAATATCTTTGACACATAACTACAAATGCTGGCAGATGTGAAACTAAAAGATGAATAGGAATGGCTAAAAGTACGAGTACTTTCAATGACATTAGAAAAATATTAATATCTAAATAAATTATAAACAAGCTAAAAATGAGAATTATAAAATGCTAGATCTATTCTATATTAATGTATGGCTCAGTAACATGAACACTAAACAAAAAATTAGAAGACAGAATTGATGCCTTTGAGATGTTGGTATATAGAAGAGTAGGGAGTACATCATGGAAAGAGAAGAAAACAAAGAGGTTCTTTAATCAGTTAATATGAAGAAAGAATTACTAAAAGAAATAAAGATCAGACAAATACCATATTTTGGACACATTCATTAAAAGACATGACATCTTGTTGAAGATCTTACTTGAGGGTGAAGTCGATGGTAGGCGAGCAAGCGGTAGGCAGATATACAAGTTGGAGAGTAACATCACAAAATGGACATGTTACAGTCTAGCAGAGTGCACCACAAAAACAAGAGACATGAAATATAGGAGGTCTGTTGCAGCCACATTCCGTTGTGGAGACGGCAAATTATGATAATTATGACATTAAGGGCCAGAATTATTTTTCTTTCACATGGAACCCGTATTTTCCAGATTTGTCTTTCTTTAGTGTCTGTCTATACATCCAAAGTGATTGATCCAAACTTTCGGTAGTGACGTCCGTTGATGGAGGGTGTTTCTCTAATCAAGTCTGGGTCATTCCGTCGATCGTTGGATTAATCAACTAACATCGTAAAGTCCAGACCGATTTGTGTAACAGAAGTCAGTTCATTCTAACTGCACAGAATTGCTTTGAACAGACAGAATTGGAGAGATCTGACCTCTGCCCTATGCGCTAACTTCAGCGCTAAAGGAAAATGAAATACATCCAAAATATGTAAATTTGCGTTTTAATTCTATTGAGGTTTTCAGAAGTCAAATTTGTTAGGGTCTTTGTGCTCATCAAAGTTGACTCTCTTTGATCTTATCAAGGCTTTACTGTATCTTCTAGCTATGTTTGTTTGTTTGTTTTTCGTTCGCTCTATTGTAACCATCACGGATATCCGTGCGATTTCCGCCGAGAGCGTGATTACGTTGTGCCACCGTTATGCGCCCTGTAGGCCTAGCACATCCGATTTCGGCATGCCTTGACAATTCGGGTGGGCTACCCTTAGCCTGTGACAGCCTCTATATCTGTCTCCAGGCACACGTAGTGGAGACTCTTCGCCCAGACGATTTCCTTGCTCTCGTCTGACTCGATCGAGGTGTTCCACTGTCTATGAACTTGCCTCGTGTAATTGGACGTGCTGTGCCTGTGCCCATTGGGTACTGAACCGTTTCTCATCCGTGAGCCTGGTTCCTTAAGGGGAAGAACTCAACAGAGGAGTTGGACCCTGGCTCTTTCGCCCTCTTAGCCGAGGTGTCGTTCACCGACATCGTGTACCCCTTGTCCAAGTTCGAGTCTCACACCACGCGTTTGAGAGCAAGGCGTTCTCGAGCTGAGCGTCCGTGTCCCAATAGCGCCTGAGCCCATCAGGTACTGAACCCTTTCTCTCTTCAAGTGTATTTCCGGTGTAGGAAACCTGACAGTAGAGATATTGTCTGTCTCTTGTGCAGGCAAATCTCTTTCCATCTGCTACCTCCACATTCTCGGACACGATCCCCAAAATGATTTGGCCAGAATCAGCTCGAGCTGCTGTATTTCTGTTTCCAGGGTGCACCGCGTGGAGGTACATTTGGGATCTTGGTTATCTGCTAACCCTGGGTCCGCCTAGAGCAATGCGTTCCCTTTGCACCCCTCTTCTAGCTATAAGCTTGAAGAAACAAACAGTTGGTTTTACTACATGTATAGTTTAAAGGAGTGATCAATGATAGAAAAAGAAAAGATATATTCAGTCAGAAACAATGTCAACGATGTGTCGGACTGAAAGGCGCAGATATCACAGTCGACATATCATAATATACGGCTGTTTCATCATGAAGTAGAAGAAGACAACACGAATGTGTTTATCTACATGTGAAATATTGAGATTGAAGCTGACACATATTTTAAGACCTGCCACCCATTGCAAAGACAACAGCAAACAAGAAATGGAAATAATGAATGTAAATATTTTGGGAATGAGTGAAATGAGGTGGACTCTGACAGGAGAGATACAATCAGATAAACTTCAAGTCATATACTCAGGTGAACAAAACACGAGAAAGGTGCAGACATATTATTAGACATAAAAACAGAAACAAACTGTGAAGGGTTTCATGTAGATATCAAATCGGGTAATATTAGTGAAATTAACAGGAAAACTATTTGATATTAACATTGTACAACTATACGCACCCACATCAAGCAGTTCTGAGAAAATAAAAATGTTAAATATAACGACAGTGCACGATTACAGGTGCAGAGGATGCTACAAAATCGTGTCCTTTGCACGCGTAAGAAGTTGGATGCTCTAGATCGCTTAAAACGAGCACACTTTCGTAGTATCATTTGCATTTGTACCAGTCGCTCAATGACGTACGTTTGATATGTAAATGCGTCTTCTTGTCACTTTCAGCGGTCGGCAGTACTTACACCTTACGTTTCCAAAGTTGAGGTTACACATTTCCTACAGTTTGAAGTATTTTAAACTTAAGATACCACACACCTTATAGTTTAATGCATTCAAAAGTAGAGATGACACACACCTTACAATTTGATGCATTCCAAAGTAGAAATGACACACACCTTATAGTTTGATGCATTCCAAAGTAGAAATGACACATATCTTAATATATATCGATGTGACGTGTCCTTTACAGATCGCTCTTTTCACTGTCACCCTGTAAGAATTTCGATTCTATGCAAGTTATATAGCATGTTCTAGTGTTATGTTCAGGTCTTCGGTGTCATGTTTCCATCATAGTCTTTGTCTGCCTCTTGTTCTCTTACCTGGAACTTTTCCCTCCACGATTAATTTTTCTAAACCATTGTCTCTTTATATGTCAGAAATATTTTAGCTAGTATGTTAAAAAAAAAGTTTTGAGGAGCCAGTCTTCTTCTATGTTCAGGTCTTTGCGGATGTCTGCATTGATTTGTCTTTCTTTTCATGATATTCTTTGTACCTTTCTATAACATTTCATTTCAAATTCCGATATATTATTTTCTTTTGCAGATGTGATTTCCCTCATCTCACAACCATATGTTGCCACTGGAAAGATGTAGCTAAAGTTCAGATGAAAAACACGTTACAGTTTGAAGTATTTTAAAGTTAAAATGTCACATACCTTGAAGTTTGATGTATTTCAAAGTTGAGATGTCACATACTTTACACTTTGAAGTATTCCAAAATTGAGATGACACATACCTTACAGTTTTAAGTATTCACACGAGTTTCCACGTGCTTATCTTTGAAGTATTCAAATACGAGTAGCATCATATCTTCACGTTTGTATTGATAAAACAACTTGAGTTCTCTTATAAATTCAGATTTGAGTATTTAAACGTAAGTTACCACTGAAGTCAGATGTGGTGGAAGATTGACACAAATAACACCGTGAACAACGTATCTCCTCCATTCGACAACATTCTGTTGGAAATTTAGTAGGAGCATTGTCCTGCTACAAGAATGATTCAGCAATAGTTTGACAGTGAATGCTAACAAACAGCAACAAACAAACTTAAGCTGCTATTTGCGTTTACATTAGAAGTATTCACATTTGTGTTGTCAACTATTACATACATGTTTACATTTGAGTTCCTTGATACTAAATAAATATTTACATTTCAGTTTCTCGATACCACATATATATTCACATTTGAGTTTCCAGATACAACATAAATATTCGCATTTGAGTTTCTCGATACTACATAAATATTCGCATTTGAGTTTCCGATACTACATAAATATTCGCATTTGAGTTTCTCGATACTATAAACTTTACATAGCGTGTCGACAGCAAGAGCATGGGGACTTTATCAAACAGCTACAAAATCCCTCCCTCCAACTCCTTAAAGGGAAATATGCGGTATTTGACAGTTTTTGACAAATATTCACATTTGAGTTTCTAGATACTACACAAATATTAACATATGAGTTTCCAAATACTACATTTAACATATTCGAACTTTAGATGCCACATACCTTTACATTTAAAATGCTCGAACTTGAGTTGGGTAATCTTTTTTCTTTTCGATCTTCTTGGTGTTTGGCACCGGACTCCACTGGTTTCTACTGGATGCTTCAGCAGGTACTGTGCCAACCATTTGAGATTGCAGTCACATATTAAAGGATTGCGGGCAAGATGGCTGCATTATATGAAAATAATAAATTATGAATATTGACTAATACATGTTTCAAAATTGGATATTATTTTGAAGAGTTCTTCTAATTGAAGTTCTGGAAAGCTTAAAGAGAACATCTAGATGCACATGAGAAGAATACTTATACAAGTAAGTAATTCTTTAGCACATAATGCCCGAGTGTTGTGGGTGGTATTTGATAAGTATTTAACCTTTTTTAAAAGGCTAGTGGCATGCGCTCGTTTTTCACCTATCCTGAAGTTTTGATACCAATGTGTATCGCTCAGGGTCTAAACCTATAGGATATTGATGATAAACCTGTGCACTAGAGACTGAGATAATATTGTGCTCAATCAATTTTAATCAACTTGATTATCAATACAATATGTACACTTCGTGTGATTTTCAAGGCAGTCTAAAAACTAAATATAAATAAACCCACCCTTCACCTGTCGAATCATTTTTTTTCTAATAAGTTTGCTTACCATATACAAAATAGTGCAGCTGGAGTGCATCAATTCCAATTAAAACCAGTATTTTCTTATCTCTCCTAATGCTACTAATTTATCTTCATATTACGGTGTTCCCAGGATGTTAAGATATCCAACACACCATTACATTTATCAATATTGTTCTGGTTTGTATCTGTCGAAGAATGAGCATTCATTCTGCCCATCAATAGTTAGTAAAAGTCCAGCATCGTCTTTCATGAATATACTAGATTTTCGGTCGGTATTTGATTCACTGTCATAATTTTCAGAACTTGTGTAAGATCCTATTGGATGTTTTCAGCAAAATTATCACATTCAGGGATCTCAATGGCGTATTGGTTAAGCAGTTCGCTTTATGTTCAAGAGGTCGTGGATTCGAATCCGCCTCTCGTCGTCTTGTTTATAAAGTGTTTTGTTTCTCTCGTAGATCCATGGGGATTATCGCTTAAGGGTAAGGAGTACGGGTTAGAATGGTACACCCGGCAAGCGGCGTGCATCTTAGTTGAGAGGGAGGAAGTAAATATATGTTAACCCGAGTTTGCACTCAAATCAGAAGACTGAAGTCAATCCTCTACACCTTTTAAGTCTTTGTGGGATTGCTTCGCATGAGATTACAAACTAGAAAGACGAACGTTTCAGTTATTTCACTAACAGTAATCTTCCTGTGATAGTAAAGGTAAATCTCATGGTATCTGCCGTCGGGGATGAAGAGAACTCTTCATATACAAAGCCGCTGCAACTATTATGCGGGGTTGTCAGTTCCCTTCCTTGCTATTTAAAAAAACCAAAAAAAAAACCCTTTTCTTGTAATAGGAATGTTTCTAACATGCAGGATTTCTTCGCTAGCAGAAGATGAGTTTTTCACTACTTAATGAATTAGCAGAAAACACAGACGAAGATGACATCAGAGAAGTACTAGAACACCAAGGCTGCACTATGGCAGCGACATAACATTTAGTTAAAGAAAGAAGACTTCAGCTCTCTATAACTCTTAGCCGCACATCTGGATATGACAAGACAAGACAAGAATGAATTAAATAAGTAGATTAAACTGATTTCAGTGGAAAGGCAAATCATCTAGAAGCTAATCTCTAAACTGAAACATTCACTTTCTTTATTCACAAAAAAACTTCAAGAATGATATATCAAGACCTACACAGATGGAATTTCAAAAACTCTGCAATAAGCATAATTGATATTCTATTATTGCAACTCAATCTTCATGTGCACAATATGTAATTCACATTTACTATTCAACTTTCAACATGTGTACATTGTTATAGCAAGGAGAACTCTATAAGAACAAGGCAAAAGTGATCTTATAGGCAAATAATTCATGAATTAAACTGAACTCACATGGTTTGAATCTTGATCAATGGAGTGAATGTTCCGTTTGCTATAGACTGTATGTTGTTGTCGTATAGAGACCTGTTGATACATGAACTGATTTGACTATTGTAGTTCACTTAAATCTAATTTAACAAGAATATATATAGTGAATTAAATATCCCATTCACTTGTTTTTCACTACTATATAGTACACAGTTTTACTGAAACCCCCATTTATTTTAATTGGTATAGTTTACTTGAATATATAATTATTATTCCGTTGGCTTGTAATGTCTATACAAGCGGTGTTGCCTGGCACATACGAGATAAACTGCAAAATCAGGACTGTTCAATAAGTACCCCGTCTTATTTTTTTTCTCAAAGAAAACCGTTATGCAGATTGTAGAGCATTGCTAATTAACAGATGCATGAGATGACCGTGTACCAATGTATGTATGCAACTGGAAGTATTTAGCTTCACGTTTGTGTTGTACGAAATCTAATAAGTGAAGGTGATCTACTTCAGTATTTTTTCAAAACCCGTTATAATTACCTTTATTTATATGATAGACCCCAAGTATGGACGTAGAATTTCGGTAAGGTACTGGGTTAAGAGATAAAAGAAGACACTGTACAGAGGACACTTCTTTTTTGAGAATTTTCTTCAGTCATGGTTGAGAATAGAACTTATACACACAGCAGTATAACTTACGAAAATTTTCCGGTCGATTCGCTAAAATGATACTCGCATATATGTTTATTTTCAAGATAAATAGTAAAAAAAAAATACAATGAAAGTTGTGTGAGCTACACTTGAATTTACAAAGTAAATTTTCATGTTTAACTACGCCTGTCAATGTTTGCTGTTGAAATATTATTGATTACTCTTACGTTTATGAATGTAATACCTTTCCGCTTTGAACGGATGCTTGTCACTGATTTACATAATCCTAGTTTGACCATCAAAAAATATCAACTGAATAGCAGCTCTGTACGCAAACCACAATAACTGTACGTAAACCACTATATGTACTTATAAGTATGCAGTGAGTCTACACAGTAAGCCATCACTCAGAGAAGTGGCGCACATGCAATTGGATTGTTTAACATGACAAAGCCACCGCAAAAAGGTCTGTCACCATGAATAAATTTCTGACCTATTGCTCCTACAACCTACATGCTCACCGAGATTTTACTTCGCGTGACTTTTTTGTAACTGCAGCTTATGAAATAAATGAATGGCCGCCGATTTGATGACATTGAGATTCAAGACAACATTACCATAAAAATGAGGGCTGTTGTGAAATATGCATGCTAGTGTTGTTTCCATTAGTGGCAGGAGCGCTGAAAAAAATATATGCAGCCACATGGGCACTATTTTGGAGGAGCTGGAGCTAACTAGTGTATAACGGTTTTCCGGGAGAAAATATCTGTTTGGGAACTTATTGAACAGCCCTCGCACAACTGTATGTTGATAATGAAAGAGACTCGAAATGAAGCAGTTTCATTAAAAAAATAAAAAAATAAATAAAAGCTGCAAAATATTCGTACATGTCCAAAATGTATATATTCTGATACATTGCATGCGATTATTATCTCGTAGATTTATGATCATTTGTGAATTCGCCAGTACCTTTTATTTCATAAGACATTTGGAATGACTCGCTTTGTTAGCTGTACTTCCTTGCAAGAATACACTTCTTCGTGTTTTGTTTCCTTCGCATTTGAAAAAAGGCTAAGGCATGCAATCCTGAATCTTTATTTGTTAATATGTGCATATACACGTTTTACAACCATGAATATGTTTATCATTGGTGTACATACATTGTTAAGCTTATTTTATTGTTCTGGATTTTCTTATTTCATAATCACATGTGAACAATCTGAGAATAATAATAATACACATTAATGAATATTTTTTGTAAGATTTTCTAGGATTACTTTCATCACAGACATATTTGAATGTTAATATACATATAACAAATACTAACCTATCTGTAAGCTTATTGCAATTTTTATTTTGAGCTTTACAAAAATATTTTATAATGGTTCATCATGTATACATGCAAACATCTTCAAATGTCACATATACTTGCTTAATTGTATTGCACCTCTATTTCAGAACATTTTGATGTTTACTACATAATACAAGTGAGATATTACTGACGGTACGTAAGTCCAAGATCGTGACACTGATGAATAAGTTTATATGGTTACAAAAAACTACTTATAAAGATCAAAGAGGCTACGGGTGAAAGAGATAAATCGTAATACGATGACAGTTTTTAGATGCCTTGTTCCTACTGTGCTGATCGTATTTGTCACTATTTGTATTTTGAATCCTTTGCTTGATAAAGGCTTTCGGCCAAAACATAAATTTAATCTGCTCTTACATTGTGGAAAACTACTTTCCTTCGTCAGCCTCTCAGAAGTTGAAATATGCATTGCTAGTGTTAATACATTCTCTCACATTGCTAGTGTTAATGCGAACTTCAATGACATTGCGCCAAATTTTGTGTATTTATAGGCTTTGGAAAATTGTCCAAAATAATGATATAGAATGATCGATCTCAACATGGTGTAGAAATGAAGACTTCACTTTCCGGCACAACAAAACGAGTACAAAACTAGCATTGTTTTGATTATCAACATCTCTATATTATTGTTCTCGTAACGAACCGATACTAGATAAATATATTTTAGCGTCTGTTTTTCACTTTTGTTTATTCGACGTATCTATATAAAATATCGTTGTTCGTTATTTTTTGCGTGTTATTCCATATCATTGGTGGATCTATCGCAATTTTCACAAACATATAATTTTCACAGCCAGATATTCACAGCTGTAGAAACCTGGAATTAAGAAAAAATAAGCATGAAGATGACATTAACTTCTGTGTCAAAACTAAACTGAATATGGAAAAACAACACCAGTATTAGAGCGAACAACAGTGTTTTGTTGCCTACAGAAACGGCTTGAAGTTGGTTGAGAAATCTTCAGCATACTACACTGTCACATCAAGCATGAGGATGGAGATAGAGGGAGTTACAGCAGCACTTAATTGGTTGATGACCGATACATCAATACACGCGGTAATACTCACAGACTCTCAAGGCATGCTGCGCAAGATAGAACAGTACATGCTGAGAAAAGAATGGTGGGACTTATTGAATAACTCATTTGTCCAGAGCATTACATGGATATACTGCCCTGGTCATGCTGGGATCAGAGGAAACGAGAAAGCCGACTCATTGGCAGGCAATGCCGCAATAGA
Organism: Meghimatium bilineatum; assembly: GCA_034231615.1. Lineage (NCBI taxonomy): Eukaryota > Metazoa > Mollusca > Gastropoda > Stylommatophora > Philomycidae > Meghimatium > Meghimatium bilineatum. The sequence goes on from CM067299.1 coordinate 88,672,652, forward strand.
CGGCACAACGCTGAGAAGAGATAAAGCAGACTTGATCAAGGCAGTATTACATTTATTTCAAGATGAAGATGATGTAAGTGAGGCTGAGAACGTACACATGCTGAGAATGTCAGAAATGGGAGTATTTAGAGGGGAGGAAAGGAACAATATTTTTCTGAAGGCCCCGAAGATTACACAATCAATATCTGAACGGGATTCTTGAGTCTACATACACTAAGATGACTGCTGGAACGGAGGGCGTAACACTTATAAGAGTGCCTCACGTGCTGTGAAGCTAGTTTCTAATCAAGAATAAAGAAACAAGTACTTATATGACTCACCTAATGTAGTACTTGTACGACTCACCTAATGTAGTGCTTATATGACACATCTAATGTAGTACTTATGCGACTCACCTAATGTAGTACTTATACGACTCATCTAATGTAGTACTTATACGACTCATCTAATGTAGTACTTATACGACTCATCTAATGTAGTACTTATACGACTCATCTAATGTAGTACTTATACGACTCACCTAATGTAGTACCCATATAACACATCTAATGTAGTACTTATACGACTCATCTAATGTAGTACTTTTACGATCCTGACGGGTTATGGACTTATTAATGGCTAAATATTCAAATTCTCCCATCACCTTTTTGTCATGATTTCTTATCGTAAATAGCATGGCAGCACTACTCCCATCACCTCTGTTTCATGTTTATCGTAAAGAGCATGGCAGCACTCCTTTCTTTATCATGTTTACCATAAATAGCATGGTGGCCATCATGAACATTTCTATTTGTCTGCTCTCTGGTACATATTTTACAGCGGTATTCACCGTAGCAGTCTATCACATATTAATATGGGACAATAAGCTAATAAAGAACTAATTTTGTTTGGTTAAGTAAAATGTACCTCTCATGGTGAGGTACGCTTCTTTCAACCGCGGACGTTAGTCCAATTTGGTTATATCTGAGCATTACAACCATGTAATTTTTGTGCTAGTGGGTTATGCTAGTTACATTCGTTTTCCAATTCATAAGCTACTGCACTATATGCCTTTCCACCGCGCATAAACCTGATATCGTTATCAGCATGGATTGTTTAGTTCCATTTATTTGACCGTATTTGTTGTCTCAGGAATAGACCTTGAGTTGCGCGGATGAATGTGGGAAATCTTGACCGGTCCAGTCTTTGATGATGTCTACCTACGCCTTCTATTCCCCTCTGATTCTTTCACCTTCAACTGTTCATTGTAAGATTATTTTTTTTTTAGTGTAGGATTTCGTGTAGGAATCCTATTTTTTTTTTTACAGGACTCATGTAGTGATTCTTGTGAACCTTGGAGATTCTGTAGTCAAGAGGGGAGCAAATAACAGCAACAATGTTACCTGCCATGCATGTCATGAGAGGTGACTAAGGAGGGTTTGGGTTAGAGTTAGACGTCCCATCCCACAGAGGGTCAAAGTTATCCAGAAGCTGGCTGAGTCCGATGTGTCTGGTTGAAAAACACAGATATCGCAGTAAATCGTAAACCATGTAAACACATTCTGTTCTCTGATTTACATCCTGAAAATCTGTATCAGTTTGAGAACAACCACAGAAAAAGAAGTTTAAGGAACATAGCGAAGTTGACTTACAGAAGGTTTAGACTGGAGAGATCCTTAAAGGCATCCACTCGTACACAATCTATCTTGTTTGCATTTAAAAGCCTGTGAATAAAGATATGAATATATGAATAGTGCACACGCCATAAATGAGTAAATACTGTTTAATAGTAAGCAAACATGAACTCTAAAAGTGTGAATGCTGAATTACATAACACTTCCATGTGTAGATGACATAACACTTCCATGTGTAGATGACATAACACTTCCATGTGTAGATGATATAACATTTCCATGTGTAGATGTCATAACACTTCCATGTGTAGATTCTCACAAACATTAGAAACCATATTCTCTCTCACAACAAAGCTCACGATTCCTATGTTTTGTATTTATACATTGTTAATCTTTTGAAAATATCAATAAAATAAAACAACCCAAACCTCCCTTATTATTTAAAGGCCATTAAACCTGATATAACAAAGGTGGATTTCAGTCCTATGTTGCAAATGGCATTTAAAAAAAAAATATAAAAAAAATGCTTAATGAAGGCCGTAGATGTCTTCGGTAATGGGTTACCTCATAAAAATGATTTTATCTTTTCGTTTGAATTTTGGTGACCTTGTTTAGGAAAACCGTTAGGGCGAGGAGAGGTACTCGCGTTTTTGGCTTCCTTTCTTCCTAGTACTCGTCATTTCTTGACTTCCTACAACAAAAAATGGGGGAACGGTATGACTCACCCCCCCCAACCAACACTTTTTCCCCCATATATACGGTTTGACTTTATTTGTCGGCCAAGAAAACTTCGGTAGCTTTGTACTAGCTTGTGTAGATGAGATTCAGAGTTTTCTTCTTCATTAGCTCTTAAACATTTTTTTATTAGAACGATGCAGTACAGAGAAGAACAGAATGCGCTATCATGGTTAACATCTTGCCTGTGATATATGCATCTTTTAGTATCACATATCTAACTTCAGAGTATCATATGGTTCACGTTGGTTATGGTTATGATAGGACAGCTAAATCCACCCAAAATCTTCATAGTCGCCTCTTACGATATGCATATCAGATCACAGTGATTCTAATCTCTTCTTCCATTTCGTGATATCAGATCACAGTGATTCTAATCTCTGCTCCCATTTCGGGATATCAGATCACAGTGATTCTAATCTCTGCTTCCATTTCGTGATATCAGATTACAGTGATTCTAATCTCTGCTCCCATTTCGTGATATCAGATTACAGTGATTCTAATCTCTGCTCCCATTTCGGGATATCAGATCACAGTGATTCTAATCTCTGCTTCCATTTCGTGATATCAGATTACATTGATTCTAATCTCTGCTTCCATTTCGTGATATCAGATTACATTGATTCTAATCTCTGCTTCCATTTCGTGATATCAGATTACAGTGATTCTAATCTCTGCTCTCATTTCGAGCCGCGTAACCGTATGGGCGATCACCGTTCTAATAACGGAATATTTAATTTCCATAAGGTATTTTTTAATGAGTGCATCCGAATGTCTGCACAGATGCAACTCTTCAGTTGACATATTCTTTCCAGGACGTTGTCTTCTTTATGGATGTTAAGTACTCCTTGTGATTCTTGGTGACATGACTTGAGCAGTCAAAACCCGATTTAAACAATCCGATGTCGTCTTGGGCGGCTTTTACCTGTTACCAGCAATCACGCCTTACATTATTAATTTTTCGATGCTAGTATTTTATTTATATGGCCCAAAATCCTCAGCTTTCTTATTATAGTTCTGTTTAGAAGCAAACTATTTTTCACATCTACTATTCTTAACATTTCTTTGTTTATATTTTTTTTGCTGCCCATGGTATTCTCAATATTCTTCTGTGGCATTTTATTTCGAAAGCAGCATTTTTTTTGCCGCTTATTTATTAAGTGTCCATGTTTAGCAGTTGTAAATTTCTCCAGAAAACAATTGCAAACTATGGTAGTATTGTGCCTATAAATTCTTGATACAGAAACTTTTTAATTTACGTAATTAGAATTCATAAAACTACCTACGTTCATTTTGAAACACCAATCTTGAAACTCAGGTCTATCACAATGAAAACCAAAAGGCAAATCATAAATTTAAACTTCATACTAGCATTGTGTTATCAATCTCAGACATGGACATTAACTAAAGAATATGAGAGAAAGTTTACTGTGTGCGAAATGAGATAGCTAAGAAAAACAACAAGTAGTGAAAGAAATAGTTCGTGTGAGACAAACTCTTTTGCCGTTTAATGAGAATAAAGCCATTTTGGCTAGCAGCTAGGGCATACACCATACGATTGGAAATAGCAAGGGAAAGAGGAAGACAGAAGTTTGATTGAAGAAGTTACTAAGGTCCTGAGAGATCACAATATTACTGCATATCAAACGACTAAACGTGTAATAGCACGAAAAGCAATCTTTATTCAATCCTGCAGCGCCCTTACAGCAATAGCAGAGAAAAGAGAATAGATGATATATATCATTGATCAATTGGCATCTATATATTACACATTGACCAATTACGTATCATAGATTCCGAATATTTGTAAAGATATACCTTACATTTCCACATTGACCAATTACTTATCATAGATTCAGAATATTTGTAAAGATGTACCTTACATTTCCACATTGACCAATTACTTATCATAGATTCCGAATATTTGTAAAGATATACCTTACATTTCCACATTGACCAATTACTTATCATAGATTCAGAATATTTGTAAAGATATACCTTACATTTCCACATTGACCAATTACTTATCATAGATTCCGAATATTTGTAAAGATATACCTTACATTTCCACATTGACCAATTACTTATCATAGATTCCGAATATTTGTAAAGATATACCTTACATTTCCACATTGACCAATTACTTATCATAGATTCCGAATATTTGTAAAGATATACCTTACATTTCCACATTGACCAATTACTTATCATAGATTCCGAATATTTGTAAAGATATACCTTACATTTCCACATTGACCAATTACTTATCATAGATTCAGAATATTTGTAAAGATATACCTTACATTTCCACATTGACCAATTACTTATCATAGATTCCGAATATTTGTAAAGATATACCTTACATTTCCACATTGACCAATTACTTATCATAGATTCCGAATATTTGTAAAGATATACCTTACATTTCCACATTGACCAATTACTTATCATAGATTCCGAATATTTGTAAAGATATACCTTACATTTCCACATTGACCAATTACTTATCATAGATTCAGAATATTTGTAAAGATATACCTTACATTTCCACATTGACCAATTACTTATCATAGATTCCGAATATTTGTAAAGATATACCTTACATTTCCACATTGACCAATTACTTATCATAGATTCCGAATATTTGTAAAGATATACCTTACATTTCCACATTGACCAATTACTTATCATAGATTCCGAATATTTGTAAAGATATACCTTACATTTCCACATTGACCAATTACTTATCATAGATTCCGAATATTTGTAAAGATATACCTTACATTTCCACATTGACCAATTACTTATCATAGATTCAGAATATTTGTAAAGATATACCTTACATTTACACATTGACCAATTACTTATCATAGATTCAGAATATTTGTAAAGATATACCTTACATTTACACATTGACCAATTACTTATCATAGATTCCGAATATTTGTAAAGATATACCTTACATTTACACATTTATTTAGAAGTGACTTGAAAGTGTTTATAAGTGAGGATCATATCATATAAATGCAACAGTTGTAACAGATACTCACAGCAGTTGTAACGATGTGAGGCCCGTGAAGACACCCGGTGGGAGGTCCTTGATCTTGTTTCCATACAGTACTCTACAGATGGAGAACAACAACTGAATGCGGTCAGGCGTGAGCATGCTTGAAGTTAAGATAATATCTAAAAGTCGTGGGGTGGGGGCGAGTGTGAGTAGATTGCGTGTTTGAAAGCTAGCTAAAGTAGGAAGGTAAAGATACTCGATAGAGACTAGAAAATGAAGACAACGGCTCGTGACTGGGGAATGAGATGAAAACAAACTAGTAAACAGTATTTGCACGCATGTGTGTTTCTGTATGATTGATAGTCAGGTATAGGCATACAGATATATAATTAAGCATTCTATATAAAAATTGTGTGCTTGTATAGTAAGATATGCATACGCGAATCGAGTGCTAGGATGTTATATTAAACGCATTTTTTTAAATACATGTGAAGCATGGCAAGTGCCGGATTTACCAATAAGCTAAACAAGCTATAGCTAAGGGCCCCCAATTTCTCGGAGACCCCCCAATCACATTTTTTATTTCACTATATATTCTTAATCGTTAAAGGGCCCCATATCTCAAATAGCTTAGGGCCCCATATCTCAAATAGCTTAGGGCCATATCAAGTCTAAATCCGGCCCTGAGCATGGCCTGTAAAACAACAAAAGTTCAAAATGAAATGGAGATTACTGAAGTGTGGTTTTTGAGGAGGATAATTAATATACCACGAACAGTTAAGAAAACTAATGTATGTGTCATCAGAAATGCTGGGATAAAAAGGAAAATTATAGCAAAACAATGGAATCTAATTTTTAGGACATGTGATGAGAAAAGGAAAATATGAACTTATTGTAACCACCGGAAAAATCAAGGGGAGAAAACAGAGGACGACAAAGAGAGAAGTTTCAAATGGGATAATGTTGTGACATAAGAAAATATCAACTGAACTTATTACAAATACAAGAGACAGAGTTATGTAGAGAAACGTTATAGCCTATATCACTTGTCATAACACTTGATTGATAGCAAGTCAAGTCAATTTACAGAAAATCAGACAAAGGTGTGTGTGTGTGTGTGTGTGTGTGTGTATGTGTTTGTGTGTATGTACATATTTATCACACTTATGAAGAGACGCCATGACGTCCTAGAGAAGATCATAGTGGAGAGGATAATGCCAGGTGGGAGAAAAAGAGGCAGACCAAGAAGAAGATGGACGCAAGACACCAAAGACCACATGAACATGACAGTAACAGAAGAAGGAAGATTGGTTCAAGATCAAAGGAAGTTTCGAAAAGCTGTGATGACGGTTACATCCTGTACAAGAATGCTACCTGACAATGATATCACGTTTATGGCATCCGGGACCAAGACTTCTCGTTCAGGGTGCAAAGAATACGGGCACTCTCTTCTTTTCAGGCGTAGGAGGTGACTATGGAAAGTTAGGGTGTAGGCTGATAGACCTGGCACCTGTGAAAAAAATCACTGTCACATCTTGTCTAATTTTCTTACTTTTGTATATTCCTAGATGACGGACAATGCTAAATCACCATCACTGGGGATGGCTCTAAGAAACTGACAGAAGGTTGATTAGATAGTTGCCGCAGAAGTATGTGTTCTGTTCAACGTAGGGCGTAGTAATCATGGAATACTGGTGCACTGAAACTCGATCCTTCAGGGACTAAACATACATCCATGAAGCCCATTTACACAACATTACCTTTGAGACAATGTCATGTGAGTCCGGGTGTTGCTTCAGTTACACTTTGAAAGGAACTTGTACTTTTGTCAGAAAGGCTATGGGTTGTCCAGAGTTACCTGCTCACAGCCAAAAGGAATTCACACGCACGCACGCACATATATATATGCCCTTGTATAATATACACGCTAGTAGATAAATAGACTTACATATAGATACACTGCGTGATGAACTTACGTTTACATGTGATCTTGTATATTGCCGAGGCCCGAAAGGAGAGCAAATAATAGCGACACTCTTACCCGTCATATACATCAAAAGAGGCGACTAAGATGATTTTGGGATAAAGTTGACTGGCATCCCATAGAGGGTCAAAGTGATTAAAAAGTTATGCTGAATTTGGATGTGTTGAAAAGACAGATATCGCAACCAAGTTGTAAATCATGGCACGATATATTTCATTCTCTTGACTGCATCCTGCGAATCTGCAGGAGTATGAAAACGAAGAAAAAGAAGGATCGATGTATGGTACTGCCATACGTATATTTTGTAGCCGTGTTTTAGATGCTAAGGTTGTTTAATTGCAGGCGGAGTGTAACTACATTATTACCAGGATAATGATTTTACAGTGGTAGTGATAATTACATCTACAGATACTTACAGCGAGCTGAGAGAGCGGAGCCCAGAGAAGGCGTCTGGTGCTATCTGGGTGATCTGGTTGTTTCCTAGATCTCTGGTAAAATAATTACAAAGTGTTTATGATTTGTATGTGAAATGGTAAGCGATTGTCGATGTTATATAGATGTAGATTTCAATCTGGTAATTGAGTATGGGATAGTTCAATATTTATCAAAGGTGCGATTATAAACTTAGTATTTCTAGTTCGTTAGTGGTCAGATTATCATCATTGCATTCTGTGCAGGTCTATAGTTGCTTCAGTTTTTTTATTCAGTATGTTCTTTAACACGTTGTAACCAGTGTTCCAGTTCTATGTTGGTTGATACTGCTTCTCTTGATGCCTATATGCCGCGCATTAGTCAGAGACATTAGTACTCTCTGGTCCTGCATTCTGACCATAAACACAGAAGAAGAAGAATAAGCACATTCTACATCCTTCAGCTGTTTTTAACTCCCTGATTGCATTAAAAAATACATGTACGGTCCATTGCACTGTCACGTGTCACTGTGATAAAGCTGACAAATCTGTCTAATCTTTCATTTTCTTAACACCGGAGTGTCATATTACAAAAATGAAGATAATTTTCTGCAGCATAAACTTCGTCACAGCGTGCTCACGTACGGAAGGGTTTGACTTGAGCGAGCATAAACATCAGTCACTGGCGTTGTCAGCGACACAACCAACCTCTAGCATAATGGTCAGTGAAACAGGGTTATTAAGGCACTACACTAGTTCCTCGTTTTGACACTGGACAGTATGTTACCATATTGTTATGAATCAAAGATTGCGGCAATCTGTTGTTCAAAACTGATACACGATGAAGTCTTATGTGTTAGGCTGAAAAATTCCAAGAGCACATTCCTCTCTCAGAACTAAATCTTGTTTGCGGTCAGTTGGTGAGGTAACTTAATTTTCTTGTCAATTGTTTACATCATATTAATGCGACGTGCTCAGTTCTACAGAATTATGAAACGTGTCAGTCTCTCTCTCTCTCTCTCTCTCTCTCTCTCTCTCTCTCTCTCTGGATAGAGCTAGACATTAACAACCAAGGATTTTCAAAACCCATATAAACAATTGATTCTTGATTTGATCCTTGATTAGAAACCAACTTCACGAAATTAGAAGTGCTCCCCAAATGATCTCATGTGCATTCCGTCAACCATCGGAAAAAAGATAGGCTCAATGTCCCTGTCAGTTGTTTGTCAATGAGAGTTCTTCCGATTTCTTCAAAGAGGACTAATTTTCTCAAATCTCCTGAATGTAGGAAGTTTTCTAAAAACTAAGATGTGTGAATAATCATGGATTGTACAAGGGACACATGCTGTGTGGCTATGAGCTTTCATCTTAACTTTCCAATTAATGTAATAACAGAATTGGCATTTGACGTGTCCTTGCATACCTCAGAGTGAGTTCTGATACAGAACATTCACTACACGTAGAGCTACCTAGTGTGAAGGGGAGCAGGATTAAGAGAGCCACATCATAAATGGACCCGCTGAGGACTGGATCAGACACATTTTGTGCACAAAAGACATTAATCCAGGTAAGGAATAGATATCTGTTTCAAAGATTTATCAAGACGCGTACACGATCATCATTACACTCAATAGAGAGTACAGGGATCACAATCTTGTAAGTGTTAACACTGAGGTCAAGGCACTCGTCTCCAAACATGCTAATGACACATGTTGTGATTTACACAGATGGCTCAGTCCGCTACCAACGGTGCTCTTGGGTCTTTACCGCCAGATAATGTGGAAAAGTAGTTTATGAAGCTAGTGGGGCCTTCGCGGCAACACGTAGTCTAATGATGGAAGTGTTCGCCGTGACAGAAGATCTTAAACAAATTGAAATCGTAAGCTTATAAGCATACATACTGAGTGACTCAATGATTATGATCCGGAAAATCAAAGCAGGCGAAATGCATTGGCGATAGGTGGAGTCATTGTAGAGGGATAAGAATTGGGTCTGACTACAAACAATCTCTTTCATCTTTGTTCCCAGACATGCAGGCAAGGAGGGAACGAGCGAGCCAACAAGATTGTTTGATCTGCTTCTATAACTGGCAGTAAACCTATGGACAGAGCAGAGGTACTCAATGCGCAGTTAAAGCCCAGGCACTCCTGATGTGTCTCTCAACCGACCCATCTGTATATATAATCATATCACCTTCCCTGGAATTCTCACCGATCACAGCGAGCACCTCCGACTGTGTCGGACACCATTCCCTGCATTCTCTATTCAGTGTTATTATTAATTTGAAGGCTGTCGGGCAATCTAAAGACGCACGACTCCATTCCGTACCAGGTACTAGGTAACACATCCTCCAATCTGCACACACTCTGTATAATATCATCTGCGTGCCCCATCCACGACTTTCCTCTCTTAAGTCGACTGCCTTTCACTTTGAGAATTTCAGGGTGTCGAGTGTGCTCTTTATCAGCGGTGATTTGTAGGTTGTCCCGCTCCCTGCACATTTTTATTCCTTGCTCTGCAGTTGGGCAATCAAGGAAGCATCGCATAGCCTGTGCAGACCTATCTATCGTACACCCCAAAATGATTCGCATAGGCTTATTGTGAGAGATTTACTGAAATGCAGATATGAGCACCTATGGATACGTGCGGTGTGCGAAGACGATAATCAACATCCCTATACCTATATCTTCAGACTCCCCTAGTCACTCCCATTGCTATCATTCTTTGCACACACACATATCTCATTGTTTCATTGTCATGTTACCAATGGAGTGAACCAAGCCTGTTGATGGCTTTATTTCGTATCATTATATTCAGCCGCACAGTATCGTCTTTCCTTTTTCTATCGCTTCTATTTATTTACAATTTGATAAAATCCATTCTTTGTCATCATATATTGCAATTCTGTTCTCCACATTGTTTGGTAAATAAGCAAATATAGGATGCCTGTCTTTTAGAGATAGTAAACTGACATTCACAACCAAACATGAAATAAATATATATGGCTCTACGTAAACACATGAATATAAGTGTATCTTACATTCTCTTCAGATTCTTGAAATCTGCAAATGCTTTTGATGGAATCTGCATAATGTGATTATCTTCCAGACGACTGAAATGAAGAAACATATGATGTTTAAATGTCTAGGCCAGTGCTTCTTAAAGCAGGCCACATATCTCCACCCCACCAGTATTCACATTACTTGAATACATACGATTAAATAATGGAGATAGAATGCCAGAAAATAGTAAACATGGTTTGTAAAAGATGTCAATACAAGGATGATTGGTTAAAGTGGGCGGGGTAGTAAGCTATTCAACTATTAGCCACAAGATGTCAATACAAGGATGATTGGTTAAAGTGGGCGGGGTAGTAAGCTATTCAACTATTAGCCACGAAGTTTGGAGTTCAGGTTAAGAGAGTTTTAACAAAATTCTTCTCGTTTTTATTATATAATAAATCCTACAGATTACACAGCGGTTTTAAAAGCAATCAGAAGAGCACTACGGATAACAAGTTTTTTCAAAGTTCCTGTAATGATCTTCAACATCGACGTCAAATCCTAGGAGTATGTCGCTTAGAATCGCCCAGTATTGCACAACAACACCAGAAAATGTACGTGCATCATTGAGAAGTATGAAATTTCAGAGGAACAGAGAAAACGAGCTGCCAGAAATGACAGAGGAACAAACACACACATATTCGAATCATGATCATACATGCCCCAAATGTAGCTGGGAGTCTATGTCAGGATTGGACTTTTCAGTCATCTCCGATGTTAACAGCACACAAGTCTGAAACTTTTGTCGTTATCACCAGCGATGGTCGGCTATTACGAATAGGAAACCATTAGAGGTAAACTATCTAATAATCTTTCAATAAAATGAAATAAATTAAAGAGTAGCACATTTAAAGAGGCAAACTCTAATATGATGACATTGAATGACAATTCAGTTAAAACTTTCAAATAAAAATAATAAAGAATACATCTCAGTTTCTCTTTTCCTCCTGTCGCGATACTCACATTTCAATCGTAGATTTTGGGATGCTGGGAATTTGTGTGAAGCCTTTATCTCTACAGTCAACAACGCCATCCAAACAGCGGCATTGAGAAGGACATATGTTCTCATCTACACATTCTACAGAGTGTTTGCTGTCAGACGTCCCTGAGAAAACATGAACATATTGAATATTGTCATACAATAATGATAATAATATATATATATATATATATATATATATATATATATATATATATATATATATATATATATATATATATATATGAATTCTTATTATTATTATATTCAAGGTACGCATGCGGTAGAGTCTGTGGGTCTCACCAATGGCCAACTAGACAAACCTCCCATGCAACAGAAAACCTTAGTAGATGACATGCCGTTATTTTGAGGCTCTCTTATGAACGCTTTGTAGCATATCAACTGTACGATTATAGACCCCCTCTGAGTAGAAGGCTCCTTCAATAGGCATTGCACTAAGCCGAAAGATGAAGTCCCCTAAATCCTGGGTATCAAAGAAATATCAGAAAATCTCGCAATTCTTGGAATTCTCAAACAAACAACAATATTCAAGGTAAATGGCCTTTGAGACTAGGTCGATATCGGCCACAAGACAAGCAAATTTGATTGTTGTAAGCATTTAGGTTGGTTAGGTCATTGGGGCAAATAAAATGGGTGCAGCAAAGCGTATCAGCTCTCTGGACTATATTTTGCTGGAAATCTACAGTAGGATTATTGTCCTGTTACACGAATTCCAGCGGGAGTTTGAGAACCCATGCTAAAAGAATTCAGGGTTAAAATAAATAACATTCAATACTCACCTGCAGACATCATTAATTGTCATACATATCTTAATCTACCCATTGCCCAGTAACAATATCTGGCTAAACTAGATCTTAGACAGACAATTCACATAACTATCTCACCCATGTATCATATAAGCATGTTTCACACACGTCTCACATATCTCTCAGAGGCATGTTTCACACACACACAGCTCGCATATGTTTCGCAGTGCTTTACGAGCATGTGTGTTACTGTTGTCATAGTAAGAACGTATCAAGTAATACAAGACAATGTGAAATATCACTCGTGGTTTAATGGTTTAATTGCCAGTCTTATGGGTCAAAGGTCATGGACCAATGGATCACCAACCACTGCCATTCTTCAATAGACGAACATGTGTATATATATTGTTTGTTGTGATACGCGGTTTAACTATTTGTTCTGATCAATTCATTATATAAAAATCGTTTTGTGTTTGAGACTGCAATTGATTTGCTCATATTCTTTGTCTATTGGTATCTAAGATATTTCTGGTATATATTCTGATGCCGTTTTCCTAACAAAGCTCTTCCATTTCTCGTCTCCAGTGTAGTCATGAGACAATAGAATTTACACACCTCAGTTTAATGTTCCCAATGTGTCTCTGTTCATACAACAAACACATCTTTGGATAATCAAATAATCTATCTGTATTACATGCTTTGCTTTTATCTAGATCCCATATGTCATTCTCTATTTGTAAGGAGCACTTATATTTGAAACGAAGTACATGTCCGAGTATGTGCATATCATTTTACGTGCACATACTTTATTATCATAAGAATACAGAAATCTGAAGATGTCACCAGTTGTTCACCAACTTCCACATACCATCAAATCCTTGATAGGTGATATTCACATTGTGGATTGAGGCCTTGAGAAATGCGAGCTTGAAAGTGGTTACATTTATTTTCGTGCCGGGACATGTGGGCGTTCGAGGCAATGAAAGAGCGGATCAACTGGCATCGTGTGCGATTGTGGCACAGGGCGATGGGGCAATGGATCGCGCTGACGTTTTGAACTCCTTAAGAGATATAACACGCGAGAGTGAGACTAATGTGGATGATGATTCCTTTTCAATGGCTAGGATTAAAGATCAGGGATTGAAATGCGGTGTTGCTAGAGGTGAACATTTTGGAGGGCACAGAAGAATAATGGTCAACCAGCATAGGACCGGTACTGTCAGCAGAAGTGTGATGGCGGATACACTCAAGGAGAGATCGGAGCAACTATGGATGTGTCCAGTTTGCAGTGATGATGATCCGACGACTAACTAACTAACTAACTATTCACATATATCAGGAAAAACGGAAATAGGTACTTGTGTTACCAATATTTATACATTACGATAAAAATATTCTAGCAGCGAAACACAAGGACAAACGATGTTTCGACTAGAAAGCTTTCATTAGGATGAAAGACAACAGACCGACAACATACTTTACATAAAAACTAGCATATGCTGTGACGATGGTAGGAGGAAGAGATTACAGCAAGGTATGAAATATGTCATAGGAAATGAAAAACACAAGAAAAGGAAGTCCAGCAGGATAAGAGGAGAAATACATAAAATGAAAAGCGAATGGAGTGGATAAGTGAATTATCAAAAAGGAGATGAGAATGAGGGAGACAATAAAATGTAGATGTACATGTCACTTAACTTAGTATACCGTAGAGTTTCCTGTACATAATCGAAAATATGTACTCACTGCGCAGATATAGCAGCAAAGCTGTAAACCATGACACAACTCATTCCGTTCTCCGCACTACATCCTGCTCATCTCCAGGATTTTGAGAATGAACACAGACGAAGAACTAATAATGCACAGTTTACACGTACAAAACACACACACATAGAAAGATAGTAAAACACATATACAAAAACACATACAAAGATGATTAAACTTCAACATAATACAGGCACATATAAACAATCCTGCAAACACAGAAAGAGGAGGGTGGGGTAGGAGAATGTGAAGGAGTTGAGGGGTTTTAAATAAAAACAAACTGACAAAGATAGCCAAGGAAAATAATCAAACGAGGTAGGAACGCGTTAAGGGACAGGACCTTAAACAATAATAGAAATGAAAGCCATAGAATAAATAAAAAAGATGGAAACATTATATCAAAATAGAAAGAATCCGATTCTTTTCCTCTAACCCCCCCCCCATTTTTAATAAGCAAAGTGTTGTGTCTACGTCGCGACACAAACTACAATAAACAAACAGGGATAACACACAAAGAGATAACACACAAAGAGATAACACACAAAGAGATAACACACAAAGAGATAACACACAAAGAGATAACACACAAAGAGATAACACACAAAGAGATAACACACAAAGAGATAACACACAAAGAGATAACACAAAGAGATCACACACACAGATATAACACACAAAGAGATAACACAAAGAGATAACACACACAGAGATAACACACAAAGAGATAACACAAAGAGATAACACACAAAGAGATAACACAAAGAGATCACACACACAGAGATAACACAAAGAGATCACACACACAGAGATAACACAAAGAGATCACACACACAGAGATAACACACAAAGAGATAACACAAAGAGATAACACACAAAGAGATAACACACAAAGAGATAACACACAAAGAGATAACACACAAAGAGATAACACACAAAGAGATAACACACAAAGAGATAACACACAAAGAGATAACACACAAAGAGATAACACAAAGAGATCACACACACAGAGATAACACACAAAGAGATAACACAAAGAGATAACACACAAAGAGATAACACAAAGAGATCACACACACAGAGATAACACACAAAGAGATAACACAAAGAGATAACACACAAAGAGATAACACACAAAGAGATAACACACAAAGAGATAACACAAAAGGATAACACAAAGAGATCACACACAGAGATAACACACACATAGATAAAAAGAACAGAAATAACACACACAAAGATAGCACACAGATATAATACACGCAGAGATAACACACGCACAGATAATCCAGAGATAATAGACGCACAAATAAAACACACATAAATAGTACACGCACAGATACTACCGTGCAGACAACAAGCACAGACAACACATAAAATACTACACGCACATATACCACACACACACACATATATATAAAATACACACAGAAAACTAGAAACAGACCCAAAATACACACACACACAACTATGGAGTTTCCCCACATACACATACCTGTGCTATATATATTTATATATAAGTATTTATATATAGCACATATGTTTATATACAGGTTTTTACCTGTAACTTACCTTCACATTTCACACATATATTTATATACATGTGTTTACATGTAACTTACCTTCACATTTTAGGTCACTGTCCTGTAATTCAGAAATCTCGGCGTTGCGCAGATTAAAAGGCTGATTACATTCAGTGAACAATGCCAGAGTTGGATTTTTGCGCAACCAACGGGCAAACCAGACGAGATGACAGTCACATATTAGCTTGTTGTCATTCATACGCCTGTTGGTAGCAGAAAACAATAATTTAGGCAAGCCTTATATTCATTCTGTCTTTACCTGTTTCAAAGTCTCAGAGATGTTATATAAAATCATATGATCATGCAAAATCTAAAATCACTTGGAAAAGTTAATTTAATTTTAATAAGAGTTTATTGAAATAATAGAGTGTTATGATAGTAAGATTGAAACTCAGAATATCACATTCATTAGTAATATATGTATAGCTTAGGGGAATGAGATACATTCAACTTTATTGTACAAAGCCTCAGTTTTCTTAGACGTGAGAAATTAATGTTCTTACTCATCATGTTTAGTTTATTATACCCAATTGTGCGAATCGGGTACCCAATTATAGTTGGGTTAACAGTTATTCTCTACTGTAAGCCATGTTTATAATCTCTACATTTTTAATGTCACAATTGTACAGGTGCAGAGAACTGGCCCAAATAGACTCCTCACTTATGCGGACAAAATTTTGTTGTACAATCTTGGCAAAGACAGATCTGAAATTATTCAAGGTGTGCAAAGTAATCTAGAGTAGCTCGCGATCTGGTGAACCAACTACAATGCAGTCATTAATCCCTCTAAGGGAAAGATCGTCTGGTTCTTGTTAAAAAATAAGCTAGTGACAAACACGTTGCCAGCTATCATCTTCATGAGTACACAATTAAACAGGGGCTATACCATGAAATATCGAGGAATCACTCTCAGCAGAAGTCTTTCCTTTGTGAAACGTGGAACCCGCCGAAGACGGATGTTTTGGGCCATTGGCGCAAATAAAACGGCAACACAACGCATTTCCATTCTCTGGACTACATCCAACTGGACATCTTGTAGGACCATTGTCCTGTTACAAGAGAAATCCAGTGGGAATTTGAGAATTAACGCTGAAGAAGAAGAAGAAGAAGAAACGTGGAAAATATAGTTCAGAAACTATATAGTTTGCTGAAATGGGTATCAGAGCAGTTATAGTCATGGCATCCGCAGAGATTCAGCAAATATTCCTTTTTGTGCTGATGTAGGTAACAGTACTGTCTGTAATTGACTGTGCGTAGGATTACTCACACTGTCACAAAAGCAGGTTGATGACTGGAGAGATTCTAGCATGAGGCAATGAGGGCAGTGTTAGGATGCACCAAAGATACACCCATCGCTGCCATGAGACCTCGTAAGAACCTACCCATCATCGGGGTGGAACATTGAGTGGCTGGGTTGAAAGGTGTTTTAAATTCGTAAATAGAGATCACTACGTTTTTCACCAACCTCTAGACAATACAAAAGAATAGTGATGTTAACAAGGAAGATATTGCATAGCAGAGGCCGAAGATGTCTTCCATAGAGTTTGTTAGCTTGCGAAAGAGGTTGTGAATAGGTGGATGTATCCAAGGTGAGAGAGAGAAAGAGAGAGAGAGAGAAAGAGAGTCTTTGACAAATGGTGTGGTACAAATAGGAAAAAAATGCTATGAATGGACTGCCAGCAGAACTGAGGGAATGATATGGGAACTCATCCATCGGTACTCAGAGTATGATTCGGCCTTCTACATTGAAGGTTCAATAATAAGAGAAACAGGCAGGTGTTAATGCAGTGAAAGATGAAAGGTAATGATATTCATAGAATTATAGAAATAACAGAGAAACATTTGAGAGTGAAGACAGTAAATCCTGTATGGATAACTCCGAAGGATGCGCGACCAAAATACTGTCTGATACACTGAGCTTATACATCTTTGGATAGCTGATAGACCGGCGAGCTGAGCATTTATGATAATGATTCCAGTGTTATAAAGCTGGTTCCCAATCAAGAAGAGATAACGCTTCGGAATCGGTTCACAACAGGACTCTAGAAATAAGGGGGCTGGAGTAACACAATGTACATATAAAAACAAACAGAAATAGGTATAAGTGTTACCAATATATGTCTATAAGGCGAAATAGCAACGAGACACAATGACAAGCGATGTTTCAACTAAAAAACTTTCATCGGGACAAACAAAAGACCACAGTCAACAAGTTTTACACAGAGACACACATATGGTGTGATAGGAATGAAAGAAGGAAGGAAACCAGGAGAAGACGGAGGAAGCAAAGTTAGGGCAGCATGACAGGAGGAAAATAGGGGTGTGAGGGGAAGACGAAAATGGTTGGTTAGTAAGGAGAAGAATCTGAACGGAAAAAATATGGAGTGAAAATGATAAGATGGAATGCAAATAAAACAGCGACACAACGCATTTCCATTCTCTGGATTATACTACTCTAGAAATCTTGTAGGATCATTATCCTGCTACACAAGATATCGAGCAGAAGTTTGAGAATGGGCGTTGAAGGAGAAGTAGTACCTAAACATTCACCGACACTTGATAAGCAATGTTTGTATATTGACTAATCAAAATGGTTTACATTGAAAATAAACGTAGACTAATGTCAGTATTTTAAAATGTGATAGCTACTTTAGTCACATATTGCTATAGGAGAGTGGTTACGGTTATGATGAACCGATATATTTGCACTCTGGGAAAGCCCATTGGGAATCAGTCTTCCCTGGTATACGATAAAATATATGCATGCTGATGGTTTCCGTGGCCCGTTGGTTAAATATTATTCTGTCTTCATGCAGTCGTTCAGTACTACTACTGGTAATGATGATGATGTTCCTCCATCGCAATTAAAGATGAGCATGACATTAAGGAGTATGAAAATTTGGTTTGATTGTTTGTGAGTCCTCAGATAACTGATGAGTCAAATTCGGGCTTTGAAAACCTGCTACAATGTGAGCAGGAATGTAGTAAGTCTTGAGATGAGTGAACACCGTCTGATCTCTACTTTCGTTTTAGTCTCTTTTGAATAACCGGCAATTTTCTACCCTGTTCACAACTTTTAATATCCGCTCTATCCGGACACATTCGACTTCAGCATGACTTCTGGATCACTTTGACCCTAAACGGATAGGACAGACAACTTCACCCCCAGAACCTCCTTATTCGTCTCTTACTACATGCATTGAAGTTCACAGTGTTGCTATTATTAGTTATCATTACAAGTCCCTGCAACATACAGGAGCAATATTCAACTGTCAATCCTCATCGCAGCTGTTTGCTTACAAAACATATTATTATCCTTAAATATCTCCTAATAATATTGATATTCTCGAACATATTGCAATTTTTTCATACATTTCTGCACAAAATATTTTCATTAAAACTAAATTGCAAAGTCTGGCAAAACTGTTCATTGAACAAAATTTCAGATGCAAAAAAATAATCAAAAACAACAAAACAACGACAGCTATACAACAACAACAACAGGTAACAATTACCATGCGACAAAACACTAATGGCGGGAGACAATAGAATACTGAAAATGTGAGGTCTCGGGCAACACATGGCAAATATAACAATGAATAACATGTGCAGACACATGAACGAGTGACAAGAAATATGACACGATATACAGGTGAACAGAAAGGACATTCACAGATCTGGACTCGTAGCAAAAGAACACAATGTAGATTCCACGACGCTGCTTAGAAGAGAATATTATAGAACAATGACACGTTTCACAGATGTAGCTTAGACTTAATATGAATACAGATTTTGTCAAGCTGATGAATACATGCCACTCTTTTCGTATTGGATATTATTCAGATGAATTCATGATCTTGGTTGATTAGAAAATGTTATATATCGCATCATATGCTACATATTCAGGGTGTTGTGCGGTGGTGAAACGGGGTTGTTGTCCCGTTTAGGAGGAAGGGATGAGAAAAATATGATCATTTATTTCTACCTCTTGTGGTGAGGTATGTTCCATTCAACCCCAAATTTGGTTATATCAGAATCTCCGAAGTAGGATAATATTTAATAGAATTTTGAGAAAAGCGCCCATACTATCGATGATATAGCAACAAAAGTACACAAACTATAGACAATATATCAACAAAAATGCCTAAACTATCGATGATATAGCAACAAAAGTACCCAAAGTATCGATGATATAGCAACAAAAGTACCCACAGTATAGATGAAATAGCAACAAAAGTACACAAACTATAGACAATATATCAACAAAAATGCCTAAACTATCTTTTCTTCTTCCTCTACATGACGATGTTCTCACTGCTACTGTCAATTTCTCGGTTCTGTGCAAGTTTGTCCTGCTGTCCTGTTTCGTCCATTTTCGTACTCAAAAAGTCTTTCGACATCCATCTAGGAATTGACAGCTTTTAAAATTTATTTCATGGAATTTTTCTCCTTCAAGATTATTCTTTTCAAATGATTGTGTCTTTTTAACAGTATTTTTGTAACTACTCTCTACAAATGATATAAACATTTATTTAAAAAAGGAAGGGAGACTGAGGGAACTCTTAAAAAATGTCAGGTGTTAGTAATGGGGATGGAAGTTTATGTCAAGAACACCGTTTATATATTAAATAAAGTTTCTAAAATATATAACATATTTAAATACATTTCAAAAAATGTTTTATCACCGAAGATAATACATGAAAGAATTAAAAACAAGATATACATTGAAGTCGGAGAAGAACTATTTGGTGATTGTCTAGACAATTCTGTACATTCAATTCTTTGCCATTGCTGTACGAAATGCCCGATTGTCAAGTTACATATATTTGACAAGCGAAAAGAGTACATATAGTTTTATGAGACATGTAAACTACTTTCAAGCAACACAAGTAGACAGTATGACTAGCTGAAGCGATCGTGGGTTCGAATACAGCACATGATGTCTTGCTTACAAGGTGAATGCATTGGGGTATCCCTGTTGCTTATAGTTTTATGTTTCGGAGCTACGCGATTCGTGTGGTAAGCTCCGCAGACGGCGAGACGCTTCGTTAAGAGGGACTGAGTACATATGGAGAACCCAGAGTACAATAAAGTAAATCTCCTGTGTCTTTTCCTTTGGAGATTTTTTTCAAAATTTGAATACTGTTTCATACAGGACGAATAAGTAATCGAGTACCATGCGGTAATGTTGCTCCACATCATTTCTGGTGGGAAATTATGTTGCCACAATGTCACTGTTTTTGTTGAATGAGAGATGTCAATAGTAGATATTAGTATTCTGAGTGAAATCTGTTCGAAATTCATTGCAGTCTACATACCTCAATGGCAATTCATTGCAGTCTACATACCTCAATGGGGAGCCGCGTTAGCGCAGTGGTTAGCGCACTGGCTTCGCATATGAGTGGTCCTGGGTTCATTCTGCAGTCGAGGCGGAAATGTTTTCAGATCGCAACGGCTCCCAGGTCGACCCAGCCTTAAATGGGTACTGGATGAATCCGGGAAGTAAAGACTGCGAGGGAGAGGAGATGGCTACCGCCCTCATTTGCAGAGCCTGTGAAATGTGAGATCGCTAACATCTGTTCGGCATTCCTACGGCATTAATAAATGCTATGGTGACTTTACTTTTTTTTTTTACATACCTCAATGGCAATTCATTGCAGTCTACATACGTCAATGGCAATTCATTGCAGTCTACATACTTCAATGGCAATTCTTATAGCGTTAGTCAGGCGATTCAGGATCATCTTAAATATACTTTTCTCCTTGATTCACAATGTAGCGTACTTTTCCCATTACGGTTAATGTTTAGTGATTTTCTGAACGGATAGCTGCACATTCTAGGGATCCATCTTGGGCTCCACGTCTTTCACTAGGTGGCGATGTTTAAAGCTATTTTCTGTAATTGGTTGACTACATATATCTCTCATCCTATTCTTTAATCGCCCTATTATATGTCCCCTAGTAATTCCACATTCCTCCGTTCCTTTAATAGCGATCTCGTCAACCACAATGTCATCCCTCCATAAGAGGCATTCATAGGAAATTCATAATGTCCCCCTTGTCATCTTTCCTCGCACCAGTGCTTGTGATGTCATACCTTGGAGTCGCACGTGCCATTCTTCATTCTAGAGGGTCGCGTAACGCAATAGTTAGCGCACAGGCTTCGCATATGAGTCGTCCTGGATTCATTACCCAGTTGAGGTGGAAATATTTTTCAGACTGATAAGGCTCCCGGGTCGATCCAACCATAATTAGGTACCGGATCAGCTCAGAAAACAAAGACTGCAAGGAAGAGGAGATGGCACCACTCTCATATAGCAGAGCCTCTGAAATGCGAAATTACTAACATCTCACACCCGTACGACAGTTAAATGCTATGGGTTAAATTTACTTTTAAAATCCAAAACCAACTCTAATTTCAGGCTATTGCATTGATTTAGGTTGTAGCTGGAAAAAAGATAAGGAGAGGTAATCTAAAATAATGCTTGTTGATATCGGATGCACTTGGTCGGATGTTAACACAACAATGTAGAAAGATTAATTACGGATATATCAAGTTTTCATACAAAAAATCGCGATGCTTACTTTTGAAGTCCTATTAATCAAATGTTTACTAACTTGGAGTCCACGCCCCCACAGGGGGACAATTTGATTGTTCAGGGGGACAAATCATGGGGGAATAATACACATTTTGAAAAATGGGAGGGGGGGGGAATCAGAATTTTAGAAAGACTAAGATAGGGCATTGTAAAAAAATGGTTGGGAAACACTGTATTAGACGTTTCGAAAGAGAAAAAAAATGGAAAGGAGAAATGAGACGGCTTTATCTCGACTCAAGACTTTCATAATTCGTGCTCACACTGCACCACATCTTTCATAGTCGAAAATGTAATTCTCAGTCACCTACCGGCTCATAAATATCAAACCAAATTTCCTGTTTTAAAATAAAAATGTCATGCTTAGCAAAAAATGGGGCTGTTGACATTTATTTCAGGAAACAGAAGATGTATCTACGGGAATTCGTATATATCCTTAATTATATGCTGTCGGAAGTACACATATGCGCCATTTATTTAAATGGAAGATCGTTGCACAATGTGAGAACCTCTCATATTTGATCACAAAAGCTTTGATATTGCTGGTCACTGCTGTAAACCAATAACAAATATTTCACAAATCTATCATACACAAATCTATCATACACAAATCTATCATACACAAATCTATCATACACAAATCTAGCACAGAATACTTACAGAACTCTAAGATTTTTCATGTGTTCAAAAAGATTGACACTAAGCGACGTCAGGTTGTTGTTACTCAGAGTTCTTATGAAATATAGAAATAAAATGCATTTGTTATGATTACCTGTTTTGTCATTATTATTAATATCTGCACCATTATCGTTGTCATCACATTTCATAAACATCAACATTCTAGCTATAGATTAGCGTTTCCCAACTTTTACTGAACTAGCGTCTCCTTTTCAAGTTAAGAGGTAAAAGCAAGGTGAGTTATAAACAGCGCCGTAGCACACTGTCTTTCCATAAGTGTTCAGCTGCCTAGTTAGTCGTTGACCAGAAACCGCCAGATGAGCGTCGCCTACATAAATTGTTCAGTAGTAATGACACCGTTTCTCGATCTTCCCAGAGTCCAGATACACTACTTCATGGTGACCAACAGCGGCATTAATATTTTTTTCAAACCAAGAATACCGAATAAACTAGAAACCAGTCTGCTGTTCAGAGGCGTAGTGATTTAAGCACTTTAGTACCACACCTACTTAATGTCAAATATTTTTCACCAAATTAAAAAATTGAAAGGAAAACCCCCATTCAAATCTAAAATTTGTTAACTCTCTCATTCTCACTCAAAATCATACATCAAGTATACACATCATTTTAACTAGAAACAATAATTCTAATAAAAGTTAGATGGACTAATTTAATTGCAATTGCGACTTAAAAAGCTTGCACAAATTAAAACTCTTTTGCAAAGCAACAAACTATAAAGCTGAATTACATCTGATTAGAGCAAGTATATTTCCAGTAGTAATTTATAATTATGAAGCATGGACACTTAATAAAATAATGGCAAAGAGAATAACTGTCTCCTAAATGAGATGTGCATGCTACAGAAGAATGTTGAAAAATCATGGATATCGGAAAATAGTAATAAAAAATGATAAGAACATTAAAAGTTGAAGATATTGGCTCTTAAACATTATAATAGAAAGCTGCTATTTGTTGGTCATATAAAAAGACAAATAAAATGAAAAAAATGTTTAAGGGAAGGTATGGTTGCTGGTAGCAGTGGTAAGGAACCTTCACAACTGTAATGGAATAAGATACATCTCAGATAGTTTAAATATGCCCCTGGCTGCGGCAGGTCACCCGGAACCGGGAGTACAGAACCATAAAGAATACTACGTCTGGAAAGAATATATCGCCTGAAAACTTCCCTTATATATATATATATATATATATATATATATATATATATATATATATATATATATATATATATATATATATATATATATATATATATATATATATATATATATATATATAGTTCCATATTACAGGTGTTCCAATACGTATTTTCTTTCAGTTATGACCTCTACAGGTTATCATTGTCAACTAAGCAAATATGTTTAGAATTGACAACAATAATGTTACACAATAAATATATTGTCATTACAAGATGACTCACGAAATATTTGATCTGATTTATGTAACTAAGCTAACAGCTAATAGATGATTAAATATAATAATTAATATAGCAATTCTAACATATGAATTTGGGTCTTGCACAACATCAATAAAAAAGGATAGTTGACAATTAGAGGAGAGAAGCAAGAGAAGATATCGAGGAGGAGATGAACTAGTCAAATGCGAGACGAAGGTTGGTTAAGATACTGGAAATAACGAGTTGTGTATATCTACGGTCGACTACGCCAGTCTTCACAACACTTGATGATTGCTGATATTTATTTCACACAACTTTGAAATCCCTTCCGACTTCATTATTTCTGCCGCGGTATTAGTACTTCATGAACTGAAACTTTTCTCGATCAAATATGAAGCTGAAATGATATAAAAAGTATTTGAATAAATTCTCAAAGGGAATTAGTCTAATCTGGATCGAAAATGTTTCACAATTGACTTGACCGCTTGAAGTTCATAAAACTGTTTATAAATCTCCTCTCCTTGTGCTTCTCAATATTTCTAATATTCTTCCTCTTAAAGATTCCAAACATTCCAACACTTTCTGATATCTTAGTATATGCCATCCAAAACAATCCTCGTTTCTGAAGCTGTCCCTTACAGCTAACCTTCAACAATCCTTCCCATTTATCTTTACTAGTATTTATTTAGTTCTTTCATTTTCATCATATGGTATAGATCATCCTACGAGCTAAGTCCATTCCATCCACGCAGACATTAACTTCTGGAGATTTGGAGTTTTCTGGTCGTTCATATGATTGATCTACATGCTTCTAAACATTACTCCTGCACAATTTCACCATTTTATGAATTTTATTAATAAAATAAGACATTTAAAAAAGACCAAAATAAACAAAGTACGTTGTTTCTCACAATAGTTTTACTAAACAGAAAGAAATCACTATTAACTCACAATATCTCTATACTTTTTAGATTTTGAATCGCTCCATCAGAGAGACATGAGATTTGGTTGTGATCCAGTTGTCTGAAATAACAGGAAAATCGTGAAAACATTGCAGCAAATAAATATATATATATATAAAGCTAACAGATAATAGAGGGCCGATTTAATACCAACGATATATCTATTTTTTTTAAGTTACTCATTTCATCAGGAGCCCACATGGTCAACTTTCTGACGAACAAGCTGTCACATTGGGCAATCCGGAAATCTGTTTATATCTATAATAAATTGACAACAGATACAGAAATGTTACAGGCATAATTTTAGTGCTTGTTTCAATGCACAGGAGTGAAGAGATGTTGGTTCTTTTTCGTTATACACAGTTACTATACTAGAAGCCTGCAGACAAAACTACGTGTGTTTACTAACGTTTACTCTAGACATAGTCCACGAGACTTAACATTTCGGACAGCTGCAGGGAAATTCCCTTTCTCGGAGGCTGGCTCGTTACCTATCTACACGAACACTTCTTCTACCTACCTTACTGCTCATCACAGCGTGAGGCTGCTCACATGTTGTCAGCAAATGAAAAGCAACAGTAGTCTCTAGCGCTGACATGCAAGAGGGTAGTCAAACGACATGTTGCGGTAATTAGGTAACAAATCAGCCCACATGAAAGGAGATTTCTATTAGGACAGTTAAATTACAGTGGGCTAGTTACAGTTAGTTGCAATTGTGGTCTAGGCAAGACATTTTTTTTTACGGATTATACTTACAAGTTTTTAAGAACTGGAGAGCTTTTGAGTGTGTGAGGTCCAATGTATTGAATGTTGTTGTAGCTCATATCTCTGCAAATAAATACAGAAAACAGAATCCATGTATGTCGCAACAAGTGAACTCAGACTTCATAGACTGTATTCTTCTTCTGTGTTATTTCTTAAAAAAATCATTGGTTAGCAGAATGCATTCTGAAAAAAGGAATGAGCAGTGTTTACAGCTTGGTTGTGATATCTGTACCTTTCATCCTTATACATTCACCTTTAGCATGACCTTTGTATCGCTTTAAACATATATTGGGATAACTAACTCCCCTTTCACAAACCTCCTTAGTTACTTTTTATGACTTGTACTGTATGTTATAGTTTTGATATTATTTTCTACTTTTACGGACAATAACAATACAAAGGCTATCAGAATTTTATCACATAGAATTCTATCACATACTCACTATCACATACTCTCTGTCAGAAATCGGTTACATACTCTGTCGGAATTTTATCACATACTCTCTGTCAGGTTTCTATCACATACTCTCCGTCAGGTTTCTTTCACATACTCTCTGTCAGGTTTCTTTCACATACTCTCTGTCAGGTTTCTTTCAAATACTCTCTGTCAGGTTTCTATCACATACTCTCCGTCAGGTTTCTTTCACATACTCTCTGTCAGGTTTCTTTCACATACTCTCTGTCAGGTTTCTTTCACATACTCTCTGTCAGGTTTCTATCACATACTCTCTGTCAGGTTTCTATCACGTACTCTCTGTCAGGTTTCTTTCACATACTCTCCGTCAGGTTTCTTTCACATACTCTCTGTCAGGTTTCTTTCACATACTCTCTGTCAGGTTTCTATCACATACTCTCCGTCAGGTTTCTTTCACATACTCTCTGTCAGGTTTCTTTCACATACTCTCTGTCAGGTTTCTTTCAAATACTCTCTGTCAGGTTTCTATCACATACTCTCCGTCAGGTGTCTTTCACATACTCTCTGTCAGGTTTCTATCACATACTCTCCGTCAGGTTTCTTTCACATACTCTCTGTCAGGTTTCTTTCACATACTCTCTGTCAGGTTTTTTAAAATACTCTCTGTCAGGTTTCTATCACATACTCTCCGTCAGGTTTCTTTCACATACTCTCTGCCAGGTTTCTATCACATTCTCTGTCAGGTTTCTTTCACATACTCTCTGGATTGTATATTTAACGACTTTACGCATACACTAAAACACACAAGATGATGACACTATTGAGGATGAAGATGATATAATTTCGAAGGATTGCAAACTTCTCTTTCACTATATTTTTTGCCGCGAAGTTACTTTCAGCCATAGAGTAGTGTTTTACTGGCATTGTTTGTAATGTGGAAGTTTTCAAGAGCTTTCTTTTCCAACTTCCAGACATGTTTTACTCAATGTAGTGATATAATACAATGCTACAAGCTGAGAAATTGCTTTTACTCTCCAAATGTGAATTTGTAGTAATTTTCTTGCAATCACAAGACATGGTTGATGACATGGTTTGTATCGCTTCAGTCATGTCTTCAGCAGACTTCATCTGGTTATAGTGCAGTGAATGTAACATCCAAATTCCTTTGTGACCTCTTTAAAAATGCAGTTCATTTGCCAAAGTTACCATTTTCGCTCATCCTTCTACGTGGAACAAGGTTGAATCTGTAGTCGCCTTCGTGTTGCCTGCCCTTGAAAGGGGAGCAAATAATGGCTACACTGCTACTTGTCAAGCGTGTCGTAAGAGGCGACTAAGCGTTTTAGAGATGGGTTATGTGGCCCATCCCAATGAGGGACAAATGACCCAGAAGTCATGCTGAATTCGGATGTGTCAGGCCGAAATGTACAGATATCGCATCTAATCTGTAAACTATGATACAATACATTTCGTTCTCTGTGAACCTAGAAGAAGAGGTAGAAAAATCTTAAATACAATAAAGATAGTATTTTTCAAAATTAGGAATAATCTCGACATAAGTGAGGCCTAATTATTTTTCCCACCATGCGAGAGACAAATATGTATAGGTGTTTTATAGCGTCAAGGAAACCTTCAAAGTTTGTAACCTTTGACTTCTGGATACATGAGCACGTTAATATGGCAGTGCTTTATTGCGGGCACGAGTGCTGATAAAGCGGAGGAGGACTGACAGTGAAATGTGATAAGAAGTTGTAGATATCTGCATATGATTATTACACTCAAGTTATGACGTTTACAATTTGTTCACGGAAGTCGCGTACTATCTAACACATTAAGGAGAAGCTGGCGGAAATCTGACCTCAAACACAACTAGGCTGTCATCTAAACAGACCAGGCTCGATTCCCACGAGTTAGAATTATGTCTTTCACTTTCAATGCATATATTTCCTTTAGTATGCTTTGGTCACTCATTTTTTTAATGGTCACATTTAATACGACTAAGGTGAACCTGCGTCCATGGTTGAAAGAAACATGATGCATTAGACAGGTAACAAACAGTATGATGAGTTATGAACCAGCGTCATGGTAATATTCAATAGCAAACATTAGAAGCACACAGTCAAGATTTTTAGGGAATGTGATGAGGAAAGGGAAACTTGAACATTTAGTAGTCATTGAAAAGATTAAGAGGAGAAGAGACAGATGAAGAAAAAGAGATACATTTCTGGATGGTTTGTCATTGTGGCATAAAAAGAAGTTACCAACTGATCTTATTAACAACACAAGAGACAGAGATTTGTGGCGAAGCCACTCCTCCTTCAGAGGGTTGAAAGGGGGGGGGGATTTCAACAAATGTCAAAAATTCAGGGTTTAATTATGTTAAATTATGTAAATTCCCTGCTTAGTTATGTCACGATTTAATCCTTTCCCTCCCAAAAATATCAATCTTAAAAGAAAAAAAGCTACGTGGTGAAAATAAAAAGTTAAGAGAAATATTTCAAACTTAAACAATATAATTGGTGTATAGAAATAGTATTGTTGACAAAAACTTTGTCAGCCCTTCCCTTTTTAACAGCTGTTAAACTTTTTCAGCAACTTCCATCCCCCCCTCTATTGTTGATGTAATTCATGGACAGTCTCCTATAGTGACACAATATGACAAGTCAGCTAGCCAATGCCTTGTGAAATTACAGTACAATTATCTATGTATAAGCGCTGAGGACTAACAGAGAGTAACATATCACTTGTGGAAACTAAAGTACTATTTGCTGAAGTCATTAAATTTCATAACTACTCTATCTCACCGCAACTGTCAATTGTAATCAAAACCAACGATTCCAGATCTGTATCTGGTTTATTGAAGAGCTTCCGGTCAAAGATAAACAAACTCGTCTTTCTCTCCTAGAACTTGTGTTACTGGTAATCGCAAGGTCAACAACATAAAGCTGATAATCTTCAACTGGGGGTCACAGAGTTCACAAGATTACAACATTCAAAGGATTATTTTCTTTGATGTCATTCGGTGTGACTACTTCATTGGCTAATTTTGTTTCGGTTGCCTTTTAATTGGCTCTTGCTAGAAATTGTACTCTATTCATTTTATTCTTAGTCACCCTATTAGTTGTGATGTTACCAGTGACATTAGCTCTCTTGAATTACGAACACGTCCCTAGTCAATTATATAGTACACATTTGACGTCTTCCGTGATTTTCTTGGTGTATATATTATACTGGCACAGAAAAATCAACTGAACACTAGTGTATACTTTACAAGACCCAAACTAAGAAATGAATATTAACCCAAGTACATGGATATACAACGTTTCTTTATGAGTTACAATAACATACATCTCATTAAAACATCACTTCTTGTGCATGTGGTAGATTTATAAAAAAGATTTCAGCAGACCAGAAAAACAAAAAAGCTTAATACAAAAATATATGCATATCATCTTATCCTGTGTATTTATAGGCTTTATAAAGAGTTTTCGACTTTTTAGGCTCTCGAATTAATTATTTCTTTCCATGCTTATGCTCACAATTCACATGTACGCTTTGTGTGGATTTTTTGAAAAACTTTTTGAATCTGAACGTAAAATATGAGAAACTTATTTCCATGTTGTGTCACGTGTGCAAAATGAATGTCTTCTGTCTCAAATGTTTCGAGTAAAGAGAAATTGAAGGCTACAAATGAGCTAACTTACAAAACTCTCCTCCCCTCACCCCTACATAACTCTTACTTTTATTTCCAAAACCTGTTCACCTGCTCATATACACAATATATGAGCCCGTAGATTGGAAGGGGGGGGGGACGTTTAAGGGGTTTAAATTTCATATGAAAATAAAATAATCTCTATCCCAACAAACTCATGGATGAGAGAAATGATAAATAGAGGATTGACTTCATAATACCAAGGTTGAACAATATTTACTCTGTCTCTGACAAGGAAAAGGCACTCCGCATGACATGAGTACCTCTCATAGCACGTAACTCCGTTTCTTTTCAAGGCATAAACCCCAAGGATAGCACAAAATTCCAATTTGTAAACAAAAACTCGACAGCTAGATAAAACCCGCGACTTCTCGAGCACAAAACAAACGGCATTACTGCTACTCCAGTAAGATTTCAATTATACTTTTCCACTTCCTTGATAAAACTACTGGAAATTTTGTGCTTTTCTTAAATACGTTCTCAAACTACATTGAAATAATTGTTATTTATTAATAAAGTAGCTTTGAAACAATGTTGTATTCAAGTTCCTGTACCATAACTATAAATTGCTAGCGTATCCTATTCAGGACGTAGCCATCAACCCATCATTTTTTGGCTGTAGTGATTTTCTAGGCAATATAAATACACTCAGCAGTTTGTCATTGCTTTCTAAACGGTCCGGATGCTCAAATGCTTGTGGCGGGGATCGAACTCGGTACCTTGGTCGTTACAGACGGGCCCTGTACCACTTCTCCATAGAGCCTAACTACATATATAAATAAACAATAAGTACCATAACTACAGGTATACATAAAAAATTAGTATCATAACAACACGTATAGATAAACACATAAGTACCAT
The DNA here is from genome assembly GCA_034231615.1 of Meghimatium bilineatum. Taxonomy (NCBI): domain Eukaryota; kingdom Metazoa; phylum Mollusca; class Gastropoda; order Stylommatophora; family Philomycidae; genus Meghimatium; species Meghimatium bilineatum. The sequence goes on from CM067299.1 coordinate 88,703,959, forward strand.
AACTACACATAAACATAAACAATTCACTCAATATGTTTACAAATTATCACAAATAAATTCACTCTAAACATATATATATATATATAAGTTCAAGTACTTATTACTACTAAAATTAATTATAAATATTAATACTTATTCATCCATCCATCCATCCATCCATCCATCCATCCATCCATCCATCCATCTATCTATCTATCTAAGCGATGTGATGCGGTTGTGCATTATTCTTGCATGGTGTTGAAACTCTTTGATGTATTTTGGGAAAAATCTCTCATGGTATCCTCTTTTCCTTTTGCCACCTGCTACCTATTGTAATTCTTGTAGTCTGTTTTCATTATTTTTACTTATATGTCCGATAAAATTTCATCGTTTTCTTCTTATTGTTGTAGAAACAAATTGCTTTTGGTGCCTTCTCTCACTTGTTTGTTTGACAAGAATTCTTCCCAACCAATATTTAAGAGGCTTCTATGACATTTATTTTTAAATGAATTCAATTTCTTCTCCAGTGCGTTTGTTATTTTTCAACTTTCGCAACCGTGTGTCAACACGGATGTCACATTAGAGTTAAACAGTCGTAGTTTGGTATATTTACTTATTGTTCGTGATTTCCAGATGTTTGTTAGGTGGTTGAACTAGCGTGATGTCAACTCAATTCTGGTAGAAATATCTCCATATTGAGTCATTTTGCTTCTAAATAAGAAAAAAGCTATCAACTGTTAATTGTTGTTGATATTGTAACATAATTTCAACTAGGCTTGGTAACTGGCTTATCTTCTTTGCACGTTTTGAAACTTCTGCAAACTGCAGATTAACAGGATGTAGTCAAGAGAACGGAATGCAGTGCGTAATTGCTTCCAGCTTAGGCGCAATATCTGCACCTTTCGGCCTGATACATACGACTTCATAATGGTCCATGAATCACTTTGACCCTTTATAGGATGGGGCTAGGATAGGATATGATTGCCTCCACTTGTACATCCACCACAGATTGCCTTCACTTGTACATCCACCACAGATTTCTTTCACTTGGACATCCACCACAGATTTCTTTCACTTGGACATCCACCACATATTTCTTTCATTTGGACATCCCCCACAGATTTCTTTCACTTGGACATCCACCCCAGATTTTTTTCACTTGGACATCCACCACAGATTTCTTTCACTTGGACATCCACCGCAGATTGCCTTCACTTGGACATCCACCACATATTGCCTTCACTTGGACATCCACCATAGATTGCCTTCACTTGGACATCCAACACAGATTGCTTCACTTGAACATCCACCACAGATTGCCTTCACTTGGGCAGGCACCAGAAATTGACATGACTTGGACATGCGACAAAGATTACAAATGGAAATAAACTATGGATTGTGAAGGACAATTTAGAGGTAAGAGATGAAATGTGAACGTCTACAGATGTTTTCAAACTCCTTCAAGTTAACAGGATATGCGCAAGAGAACGTATTGAGCCGTGTCATGATTTACAGCTTGACTCTGATGTATGCGTCCTTTGGCGTGACACATCAGACGTGAGCAGGAATTGTTTTCTTCACTTTGGTTGATGGAATATGAAAGTGAACTCACTCTAAAACATTTTTAGTCACCTTCAACGACATTATGACAGGCCACAGTCCAGATATTTTTTGTTACTCTTTCAGAACCCCCCGCATCCCATTGGCGGAATGTAATTTATATTAACTGTTATATATAAACAAGCAACACTGCGATGAGTTTTTCTAGAATCCTCATGTGAAATGGGGCATACCGAGATGACATATGAAATAGAGTGTACACACGTGATACATAGCTGTGTAACTTATACTGTTCTAAGTAACGATGTGCAGTGTTGATAAGACCCTTCTAGCTGGTTATTATTGAGTGTTAAGTTTTATGTCACACAGGGAAGCAATTGTTCTCAGACACGTATGATTGTGTGGCTAGGAAATATGCTATTTTCACATAAGTCGTGAGGCTAAATGAGAGATCTTGTTTAGACACCTGCCGATCGATCAATCTACCAGGACATCTTTGTTGGAGGCTTTATTAAAAAAAACCGATATTATTCATACCTTTTATGTGTATTCTTTTCTGTGAAGTTGAAGACATTCTCGAGACATTTTCATCTTTTCTATATCTGGCGGTGAAATTGTACTTTTAACTCCAGATTGGTGTTTGTCTGACATTATTTTTATGGGAGAGTCCTCGATAGCCTTTTGCAAGTGCAAGATGACTGACTCCATGTAACTGTAGGCTGCACTGTCATGAGCTGTGTCATGTCCGTCTAAAATATAAAACCTACGGGCTAAAGGTAAATCGAGCTTTCTCATTTGTATATTCCCGTGATTTTCATTGACCACTATGATTATACTTTGTGTGACAGCCAATGAAAATCAAGGGAAAAGTCAAATGAGTCAATTTAGAGTGCTGGAGATTTCCCATTAGCCAACAGGTTTTATACTGTAGTCTGAAGTTGCTGGACTGTCTTCTTCTCCAACGAGGTAAAATGAGAAGGAGACGTTTTTTTTTTGCAGTCTGCATGCTGTAGATAAAATGATTGATTTCTTCCCACCATTTTAGGGTATACGTCTTTAAATAACGTTCGCACAAGGAAGATCATTGGGTGGTGTAGGTCAGTGGTTCACAATGTAAACTATATGACCCATCGGGGGGCGCAGAGAGTTTCAGGATGGGATGCGGAGAAAAATGTTGAAATCTTTGGGGGGGGGGGGGATATAGCTTGGCCTAGCGGAGCTAAAGGAAGATAGCAATTTAAATAATCGTGCGAATTAACTGTAAATATCATTCGTGATAAATGAAAACAGTCAATGAGAAATGACAACAAAAAACACCTTATCCAAAGTAGCTTCATTCCAACTATGTGCTACCAATGTCAAACATGGTCATTAACAAAAAAACATAACAGACATGAGCCAAGTCCCCTTCCATTAGTCCTATACACAGATCTTGGATTATACCTGAATTTTTTTTTTTTTTTACTTTAGCCGTAGTATTTATGGGGTGGAAACAAAAAACACACAAAATGACCAATGAACAACTGAGTCAGCCCAATCGAATAACTCGGCACATATGACTATATTGAAGAGAGACTTGCATAAGCCATCAGTGCATGTTATTATCATCTTCTGGAGAGCAATTGACAGCTATTTATATCTTGTTTGCTATGAGTTTGAATGAAGAACCAATATATTTTATTTTCAAATGTACATTTAGAGACGTTATGTGTACTTACATGTGCAATAGTATAGTAATATAACATGTTTGATGTTATGTGGAGCACATGTTAATTGTTATAAAACATGTTTGGTGGAGCGCATGGCCGTGTGGTTAGAACACCGTTTTCAGATTCTTGCGGTCCCGGGTTCAATCCCCGGTTAGGGCAGGAATTTTTCTTTCTGACGTACAATAAAAATCCTTCCTGTACATGTCGCGGCGTCTGCTATGGCAAAGCGGCCTTTCTTTCCGCAACCCATAGAAAGCCTCCCTGCACGTAAATATTGAGATAATAATATGTATACACTGTCAGTACGGTTTTTTTTTTTGGTGTCATTAAAATACGGACTTGTCACAGCAACAGAAGATTTTTGTTTGTGTCTTTCTCTTCTTTCTTCCATATCTTTAAAATTTTTGTTTGTGAACAGCGTTTCCTCCGCACGTAGGATATGCCACACGACATCCTGAGTTTCAGCCGCGTTTCCCCAGATTTTTGGGTCCATGAAAATCCTTTCATTGAGGATTTACAAATGTCTTTATACCTCAGCATTAGTCTACCGTGGGCTAGCTGACCCTCAGCCAGTTCTCCGAATAGTACTTCTTTTGGGATGCAATAAGTGCTAAGTTTTTCTCAGCAGAAGGCGAGGATTATTTATGTCTATAATTCCGGATGTGCTCTAATTTTGCACGTGTATACTCATCGTTTTCTATCCTGACATGTAACATTTCTTACAGAACTCATCAATTTCTAACTGATATATTGCAATTTATTTTCATATTACTCTAAAACATCGATTTCTGAACTGATAGTGGTTCTTTAATGTTTAATTTTATTACAAGCAAACGAGTTAATCGTCCATAACAAATAAAAATAAACACTTGGCCGTATTTAAGTACTGTCCGGAAGTGAGAGTCACTTTCAATTTTTCTTTCCTCAATCATCCCATTGGTGAATCGAACGTACAACCTTCAGATCGAGAGTTCAGCGCCAATCCTCAACTCGGGTAATGACACATTCACATATTCTTGCCAACTTTCAACTTAGGTCTGACATATTTCTTCTCAATAGAAAATATGGAGGTGCGAACTCTCTACAGGGGATATCTCCACAGGGATAATTTTGCTTCATCAAAAGCATATATTCCTAGTCTTTGGCGTACTTATATAGAGAGCTATTATGTTGAGACTTAGAAGAAATCCCTTCAGAACGCGTGAATTGTAATAACGACAGGGATCGTCAATGTCACATTGATAAGCCGATGGCTTGAATGCAGCTTTAAATATGCCGTGACACTTCTTCTAAAAAGCTAGATATTGGGGAACATATTGTTACGTTCTGGTGCATTCTAAAGTAAGAAATAACAGTTTATGTGGTAGTTAACGGAGACTTTAATACTGTTATGATTAACGTTTGCAGATTTTCATTCAAATTTTTAAATTTTTTTTTAGAAATCTTTGTGAAAGGAGAACCAGAACAATTGATTCCCGATCTGAACTCGCGCACAAACATAATGATATCAGCTAATGCTGTAGAAAATGGAGGAAGGAAAATCTATGTGAATGTAAGCAATGCACACAGTATAGTAGATAAGGGATTGGGGTGTTCAAATCTGAACATGACTTTTAGTAATAGGAACTTAGCCAAAAGGTCTATAAAATTCATCCCTTACCGATTTTTCACAAAAATATCTTCAAATTTTAAATCAAATAGTGAAATTGTTTTTTTCTGTTAAGGTACAACCCCCTCCTTAAGGTAATCATCTCTACATCCATAAATTCACACAAATATATATCAAGTGACATATTCTTCCCTGAACGTTGTCTTGGCCACAGACATGTGCATACATATATAGTATTAAATAAAGATACACATTAATAATTGTTCATATTTGGTTTTTACAAATGAATATAAATACACAGAAGCAGCAAAGTTTCGATAAAAAAGCAATAGTGACAATCAACCTTTGGTAGACATCAACTCTATGTACCATTAATGTGTTCATTTATAAACTGAGTTTCAATCTGATTTGTTTCAATTTATTTTATTTCCATAAGATACATATTTTTACTGTTTTCCCCTTAATATCCAATTCAACTCTGTTAAATAACAACATTAGTAACAAGTTTGTTAAATAATGATTGCGACACACAAAATATCACTACGTAACATCACATATACAATATCTCTATACAGCAGCAAGTACGCGTCAGATGCGAGGAGTACATATAAACAATATACGCATTGTTTGCCAATATGAATTTTATCATTTATCTTATAAAGTTATATTAATCCATGGAAAATTTTAGCAAAAATAAATTGAACATGTTTCGTCATATAAAGAGGCACAACTGTTTAGAAAAACAAATAATGGAGGGAAGAGCATTTGGGCGGAGGAGGAAAGGCAGACCAAGAAGACGATGGACTGACGATATTAAAGATAACTTGAATAAATCGTTGAAAAATGCAAGCCGCATCGCCCAAGACAGAGAGGGGTTCAGAGAGTTCATTGGGAAGACAACATTCTAGAGAGAATACGTCACATGATATTATCGTATACAGTAGCACAATGGGGTACACAATTCCTACATCTTTCAGTCATTTCTAAAATAATATACATCTCGTTAATATTAATATTTGCGCAATAATCCAAAAAAGTGTATGGGGGGGGGGGGGGGGGAGGAGGAATAAGAAAAAATGCATTTCTATGAAACTGCATTTTGTAAGCACAATCTTCGGCCGCTTATAACTTGTTGTAATATAATTAATATGTTTTAGATTTGCTCAAAACAGGAGAACGCACTTGTTAAATTATAGAGTTGGTGTAAGCAAATGCCAAAGCTCTTACACTAAGCCCAATCGCTCTTAACTTGAATCACTTTCAAAGATAAATTAAAGTAAATTATTGATTAAATCGTAATATTTAAATTAGGATAAGCATGGCCACCAGGTTAGATCACCGGTCTCCGACCTGAAAGATCGAGTACTCCCCTCCGATTAAAAATGTTTAAAAATAATTCTATACAGTCTATAGAATTGGTGCTACATAAGTATACTGTAAGTAAAAATAACATAGTGACAAAGAGTCAAAAATTATAAACATATATGATAACATATATATCAGTATATATCCAGATGTCCGTGGATAAAGACGGCATTGGTGTTGAGCTTCCTATTATAACATATATATTTAAGGAGGTCACGCCTCCCATGTATTCATCATCAAGAGACATATTCTTTCCAGAACGTAGTCTTTCCTATGAATCTCTTGAATTCTCCGCGGTCTTGAGCAAGTTGCCCTGCATCTTCCAGTGACATGCGCAGTCATTCTTGAATGTCTTGTGTCCAACGGCGTCTTGGTCTCCTTTGCCCCTGTTGCCTTCTATCATCCCCTCCAGTAACACTCTCTCCATGTCGTCGTGTCTCTTAATATGACCCCCCCCCCAAAAAAAACAAAAAAACTAGCTTTTGACCACATCCATAGAAAATTTCTTGGCACAATACTTCTGTAGATACATTACTCCACAATACTCCCATGTGTTGGAATCCTTATTATTGTTCCTATATCTGAGTAGGTCACGCCTCTCATGTGTTGGGATCCCTATTATTGTTCGTATATCTGAGGAGGTCACGCCTCCCATATGTTAGGCTCGCTATTATTACTTATATAACTGAGGAAGTCAGTCCTCGCCACAAACATATTATTGTTAAGCAATATCACACATGTATAAGTGCTAGTAACATCAGTGATATAGTTTGCAACATGAAAAGCTGGAGTTGTTTAGAAAAAAGGAGATTAGACACGATAAAAGAAATGCACTAGACTATCATACAGATGAATATACATGTCTTTTTTATTATAAAAACAATTCCATTAGTTGTCCGCTGTGGATTTGGGGGAAAAGGGGGAGGGTGCCGCAGGTACATTGAAATTTGCAAATGCGGTGCTTTCAATTGAAAATATATCCGTCACCCTCTGACCATAAGTGGGTGTCTATCAAGTGACTGGTCCTATCAGAGCTGGACAATAATTTCTGAAGCCTAAGTCTACGTTTTATTGTGATATTATGGCAGTTCAGAAATCGGTAGCAGAATATTAAAAATATGATGACACGGTAAACATGTAATATAATTTTTTACAAATCATATAAAAAAGAACATCACGAAAAAAAGACATTATGTGGGCACCCTAAAGGAAACTACAGTATCTGTACACTGTCGTTGAGTTCTTGCTGAGAAATAGATCATTTCGTAAACGCTTATTAATCGGAAGCGCAATTACGATAGTTCTTCGTCTTCTTTCTTTGGTCCACTTGGAATGTGCTTATATTTAAAGTTTTATCTCCTTTATAAACTTGACCTTGTTTTCTAACTCGTACAAATATCAGTAGAGCTTTCTTCTACTGTTGTTTCTCTCGGTCTGTGTATTTGCCATAACATTTAATGTTCCTGAAATTACTGAAGAATTTGCTCTGCTGTCTGAGGTGCCTGTCGACATATAGACATGGCTGTGTTGACAGTCTTGAACTTTGTATGAATGGGGCTGCGGAGTCAGTTATGTCATGTCTTGAGGCGCGGAATGACAACTTGTTCTGGTCTGTTCATGATTTAGTAGACATCTTTTGTTGATTATGGCTTTCTAGTTGCTTTCATCATCTGTTTACTTTGATGGTAAGTTATTGACATAACTGGTTGAATCACAGAGCAGCCTCCTTAGCCAGACAATCTGCTTTCTCGTTTCCATGTATTCCACAATGCGATGATTTTCACTGCATAGCCACTATATAAGATTGCTTAGTTCGGTCAGTAGTCTTGCAGCTATGCTAGTTTATGGACTGGAGCGATTGGAGTGATGATCTTGCAGACGTCATGATAATTACCGGTGCTGTGGAAAAAAATTGGCGCTCAGCAGTTTTTCGGTCTAAATAAGAATAACAATATACAAGAAATAAATCGCAGTACTTGATCACTAAAAGGAGACAAAAATACAAAACTAAACGATACAAGAAAATATTATAAACACTCAACCGCCATCATTTTAACGGAGATATGATACAGTGGATCCCATCTCATTACAGCATGCTTGATAATAATAAGATTGACAGATTGGCAAAGGGGGTGTGGACTATCTTACAACCTGATACGCGCATATATTATAAAGCGACCAAGACGTTTGTCACAAGAAAATACAACCGGGAAACGTAAGCCCTGGGACATTAGCCAAACGATGTATGTTACCAACCATAGATAAAAGAGCACATCGTAATCTTGAGATTCCGCACACGTCACACGATAGAGATACAATCGTTTCAACAAGCCACAGAAGGAATGTCTAAGATATATAATTGTGGTAGTGAAAAAAAAAGAATATATCTTTCTAAACTTCTCTTGAACACAGATTTGAAGCGCATGAGAAGAATCGATGACTACCGTGATAACTTTACGAATATATCTTGTTTAAGCAAAGTAAACGTGGACGGAAAAAGAACAATTTTCGTAAAGTGGGACAAGCAAAGATCGTTATTGTGTTGGCAGCATCATAGGGGGAAACTGTAACAGTTAATTAGCACCAGCTTCATAATGGAGAACTGTAATAGTTAATGAGTCCCAGCGTCATAGTGGAGAACCGTAACAGTTAACTAGCCCCAGCTTCATAGTGGAGAACTGTAACAGTTAATTAGCCCCAGCTTCATAGTGGAGAACTGTAACAGTTAATGAGTCCCAGCGTCATAGTGGAGAACTGTAACAGTTAATGAGTCCCAGCGTCATAGTGGAGAACTGTAACAGTTAATTAGCCCCAGTTTCATAGAGAAGAACTGTAACAGATAATTAGCCCCAGTTTCATAGAGAAGAACTGTAACAGATAATTAGCCCCAGCTTCATAGTGGAGAACTGTAACAGTTAATTAGCCCCAGTTTCATAGTGGAGAACTGTAACAGTTAATTAGCCCCAGTTTCATAGAGAAGAACTGTAACAGATAATTAGCTCCAGCTTCATAGTGGAGAACTGTAACAGTTAATTAGCCCCAGTTTCATAGTGGAGAACTGTAACAGTTAATTAGCGCCAGCTTCATAGTGGAGAACTGTAACAGTTAATTAGCGCCAGCTTCATAGTGGAGAACTGTAAAAGTTAATGGGCCCCAGCTTAATAGTGTACTACCACTATGTTAATGAGGCACGCAACATTATCAAACACTGGTAGCATATTATATTTAGGGCATATCATCAACCCAGCTATTTTTAACTGCCGTGATTTTGAAGGTAATTAAAATTTGCTAGGTAGGTTTCCATTGCTTTCTGTTTTGTTACTTGTGATAATATGATAGTCCGAGACGCGCTCTGTATATTCCAGTCACCGAGCTGGACACAATTTTATTAAATTGAACAAATATCTCTGCAGTTAGTATTCAACTTTGTGCGAAACACAGATCGTCGCACTTAGTATGACTTGTAACTTTATATGAAAGAAAAAAAACCGCTGCAGTTAGTATGATTTGTAACTTCATGTGAAACACAAATCACTGCAGTTAGTATGATTTGTAACTTCATGTGAAACACATCGCTGCAGTTAGTATGACTTGTAACTTCATGTGAAACAAATCTCTGCAGTTAGTATGATTTGTAACTTCATGTGAAATAAATCTCTGTACTTAGCATGATTTGTAACTTCATGTGAAAAACAAATCGCTGCAATTAGTATGATTTGTAACTTCATGTGAAATAAATCTCTGCAGTTAGTATGATTTGTAACTTCACGTGAAACACAAATCGCTGCAGTTAGTATGATTTGTAACTTCATGTGAAACACACATCGCTGCAGTTAGTATGAATTGCAATTTCATGTGAAACACAAATCGCTGCAGTTAGCATGATTTGTAACTTCATGTGAAACAAATCTCTGCAGTTAGTATGATTTGTAACTTCATGTGAAACACAAATCGCTGCAATTAGTATGATTTGTAACTTCATGTGAAACAAATATCTGCAGTTAGTATGATTTGTAACTTCATGTGAAACACAAATCGCTGCAGTTAGTATAATTTGTAACTTCATGTGAAACACACATCGCTGCAGTTAGTATGATTTGTAACTTCATGTGAAACACAAATCGCTGCAGTTAGTATGATTTGTAACTTCATGTGAAACACAAATCGCTGCAATTAGTATGATTTGTAACTCAGTCATAATAATAGTTCTCTGTAATAATAGCAAGACTACAGCAGAAGTGTGCCTATTTCCTTTTTCTTACATGAAATACAAGATAAAGTCACAGCGAAATCCTAACTTATTTTCACGAGACGACTACCATCTACTTATCAGACAAGAACAAGTCATCACATTGCGACTCAGAACTGGACACAATAGACTAAACAGCCATATATATATATATACAATTTAAAATTTTCACATCAGCATAGTGTACATTTCAGCAAGCCAATCAAACTTTAAAGCATATTCTTCACGAATTTGCAACCTATGACATATTAAGTTGCGCATACATTCTGATAAACAACAATGAAAACACTGTCCAATTTATACAAGAAATAACACATGCAGACATAGGCATTATTAACTAATGAAAGAAGATCTTAATCTCATTGGAGCACCAGCCATCTGATTTTAAAATGGTGCCAAGATACTTGACTTTACTACTTGATTTCATTTTGATTTAAACTTTTATACTCAGAAGCGGGTAATGTGTTTTGTGACTTAGTGCCTCATTGTCTTAACCACAAACCTCTGCGGTTCTTCTTTTGCTCGCCTGGAATGTGCCCAATAACGTTATCCTTGTCTCTTCTATCAGCGTGACTGTATTTTGTAGTTCATTAAAATGTTTATTGTGTTTTAAGTGTTGCTTCTTGGTCCAGTGTATTTGCTTCAACATTTCATATATTTGAGGGAATTTTTGAATTATGTGAGGTGACTATTTACATGTACCACATTTTACTCGTACCCCTGGCTGTGTTGATAGTCTTTACCTTTGTATACATGTTACTTTTATGTTCTAATGCATAGAATGACGTGTTCCGGTTTTTTCATAATACGGTGCTCATCTTATGTTGGTGACTTTCTGATTACCGTAATCATATGTGTCTTCTGATAGTTATTGACACATCTGTGTAGCACACCCGCATTGTCATCATTAGCCAGTCAGTCTGCTTTTCTTCTCCAGGTATCTGACAGTGTAATGGTATCTACTGCATGGTTACTTTACCCTGGCCACTTACTCCAGTCAGTAGTAACTACAGGTCTGGCAGTTTTCTGAATTGGGCGATCGGAATACTGATCTTGCATCTCTCAGAAATACCAGAGGTTTTGAGATATGATTGGTTCTAAACAGATTTTCGATTGCCATCTTGATATCTTTGCCACTTTTGTTTCTTGAATTTATGCATTATAATTATTAAATATTTTTGGTACTTTGTATCTGCAGCACGGTTTGGTTAAACTATGTATAAAAGAGTTAGCTCCAGATTCAGTTCTTGCATCGGGGTGTCATATAGACTAGCCAAAACTTTCATAATAAACGGAGTGTTGTGATGATAATTGGGAAGAGGTTATTACATAATCTGTGAAATTATGTTTATCATGTGCCCAGCTGATGTGTGTTCATATGCATTAATTTATAAGCGAATTAGGGAGAGTTAATACATTTTCTCCCACCAAGACCATATATTGAAGTTTTGTGAATTTTATATTTCCATAAGATGTCAGTAACAAATAGAAACGGTATTGCCAAACGCCGAGATAATTACACAAGACATAAATCGCACCAGATAGATGATGCATGCAATTTTCTAAATTCGATATTTGTTTATGAAAGAGAAAGCAGCACAAAAGTGATAGTTTGTATTTATTAATAACAGCAGCTACAACCATTGTCGTTCTTCCTCAATAGACTATCCTTTGTTATAGTACTTGTCTGTTAGCTGAACCGAATTTATTTTACATTAGATAGAATGGAAATTACGTTGGACTGGTTTATGAATGCAGCAGTGTTGCCATCTGTTCTACCATAAAGCGCACTAGTCTAATGCTAGTGTTCCACATTAAACTTTTGTAAGAGCAAAATTATAGCATGAACCAGTGGTTGAGGTGAAGTGGTAGATTATATATTTATTATATGTGTGTAGTCCTTTTACACCTGCTTTTTTAAAAGTCAGGTGGCGATAACGGACATTCAACATTCTGAGAAGTGAAAAAATACTGATGTTCGTCCGTCGTGATCGACGATGACCAAAAACTCAACCATAATAATAATAACAATAAATAATAAAATAATAAAGTTAATAGTGCGTTTTTAAATGACTAGCAAGTCCAATGCGCGCACAAAATGTTCTTTTACAGAATTGACAACAATAGAAGGTATCTGTGTGAGGTTGAGATGTTTTTTCTTTTCTACGTGTCCGCTTCTGTCTTGCAGTTTCTTGTCTGAATTCTTCTTCCGCTAGTGCTCCCGTTCTAATGCTGTAACGCCATGCTGTTCTATCCTGAGCGAGGCTCTCCCAAGCGCCTACGTCAATGTTAAGATGTTTCAAGGATGACTTGAGCGTGTCTTTGAAACGCTTTTTCTGTCCACCAGCTTTTCGAAATCCTGCCTTGAGTTCTCCATAATATATTTGTTTTGGCAAACGCGAGTTCTCCATACGCACAAGATGGCCTGCCCAGCGTGCCTGCGCCTTCATAAGTATTGTGCGGATGCTTATTGAGGTTGATTTTTCCAAGACCTCGTAGTCTGGTACTTTGTCCCACCAATGGATGTTTAGTAATTTACGTAGGCAGGTAAGATGGAAATGATTTAACTTTCTTGCATGTCTAGCATACACTGTCCACGTTTCGCAGGCGTATAGTAAGGTTGGTATAACAGCAGCATGATGTACTTGTAGTTTGGTGGTTGTTCTTATACCTCTTCTGTCCCATACATTGTTGCGTAATCTGCCAAATACAGCACTAGCTTTTGCCAGTCTATTGTTAATTTCCACAAATAAGAAAAAAATACTATCCTTCTTTCAAACTATATCGTCGTAGAGCCCACAAAGTAACGATTAACAATGTATACGAATTTCACATAGATGAATATACGTAGAGAAGAAAATACAATAAGCTTGTATTTATGGAAACGTCTGTCTTATGTGCAACCAAATCTTTAATATAATCTAACTGTATTATAATCAAAATGGACTAGTATCTAAGGTTGAAAATATATGTTTATGATCACGATTTAATTTGCGAAAAAAACGAGTTGGCAACACTCAGAAAATATTAAATTATGCGACACTAAAAAAATGAATACATCCAAATGTCAACTGTTAAATCAAATGTCATCTTTTGTAAACCAGTCCTAACGTCTTTTTCCTTCGATCTCAATTGAAAATTAATTCGGTTCAGCTAACAGACAAGTACCTCTGTTAGTTATGGCTTTCAATAGAATGTATGTACCTATACATTTGTATCATTTTAATGATTAAGGAAGGAATGTGAGTTGTGTGTATAGACTACCTGATGTATCCGAATTGAGTTTAGTCGTAATACAATTGTCCTACAATCTCCTAGCTATGCATGGCATGTTACGGTGTGGCTATTCTTAGCTCTTCTTACGGGCCTCGGCAACACACTAATATTCTAATTTATCAATTTCGTGAACTTTCCATCTATACTCATCTTTTTCTTTATATTCATACATGAAGTCTGCTCCTCTATTCTCTACTGCATGAAATGCTGACCTGATATTTGCAGCCGACCAAGCAATAGTAGCATCATCAGAAATGAAACTACAAAGACAAATATATAGGTTACATTAAACATACCAACCCTTTAACATGAAGTTAAATATAGAAAAGACCAACGTAATGAAGATATGAAGAACAGAAAGAAACACCAATATATATATATATATATATATATATATATATATATATATATATATATATATATATATATATATATATATATATATATATATATATATATTGGAAGCAACAGACTTAAAAAAATGACAGAATTCATTTACCTAGGAAGTAATATAACAACTGACTGCATGAACAGCAAAGAAATACACAATATAGTAAAGCATACCAAGCCCTAGGGCAAATGACGCCAATCTTCAAAAACAAAAGTGTTGATATAAACACCAAAATAACACTATTCAAAACGATTACCGCTGTGCTAACAAACCAAACATGGACAACGACAGCACAAGACTAACGCAAACTTGTGATAGCTGAAATGGCACGCTTACGCAGAATCCTAGGAATATCGCTAAGAGACAGAGTGAGGAATGAGGACATTAGACAAAGAACCGGCACCATCCCAACCTTGGAATATATTAAGAGACAACAGATCAAGTGGCTTGCACACATCAGCAGACTACAATCAGACAGCATACGTTACACAGATACAGTGAAGGCAGAACTAGAGGTCGACCACGAAAACGATGGACCACGAAATAGAAGAGGCGACAAATCCCACAACATACTCAGCGCACACGAGGGGGCCGTCTTCAGAAAACTCTTCTAACCCTGACGCTAAAGGCAACAAAGGATTTAGCGAATAGATAGAATGCTGATCAATCCATATACTCTTAATCATAGTCCATGTTGACAGCTGTAGTTAATGTGGGTATTATGGTATCTTTGTAGCGTAGTCGTTCGCTTAAGAGGTTAGGGGATCTAATGCGGTTAGTGTGGTCTTGTTTAAAAAGTGAAATTTTTCGGAGATCCTTAGGGATTATCGCATGAAGCTACGGAGTTGTGTGCTATGAATATTGCGGCAAGCGCTCCTTTGTAAGGGACAGAGTACTCGTTGGGCACCAGAGTACAATAAAATACATTCTTTATACTTTTTGAGCCTTTTTTAAGTTAATATGACTTGTAACTTTATCAAGAACTAATATGGCTTGTAACTTTATCAAAATTTAATATGGCTTGTAACTTTATCAAGAGTTTATATGACATGTAACTTTATCAAGAGTTTATATGACTTGTAATTATGTGTGAAACACAAAGATTTGAAATCAATATTACTTGTAACTTTATCAAGAGTTTATATGGCTTGTAACTTTATCAAGAGTTTATATGACTTGCAATTATGTGTGAAACACAAAGATTCGAAATCAATATTACTTGTAACTTTATCAAGAGTTTATATGGCTTGTAACTTTATCAAGAGTTTATATGACTTGTAATTATGTGTGAAACACAAAGATTCGAAATCAATATTACTTGTAACTTTATCAAGAGTTTATATGGCTTGTAACTTTATCAAGAGTTTATATGACTTGTAATTATGTGTGAAACACAAAGATTCGAAATCAATATTACTTGTAACTTTATCAAGAGTTTATATGGCGTGTAACTTTATCAAGAGTTTATATGGCTTGTAACTTTATCAGGAGTTTATATGGCTTGTAACTTTATCAAGAGTTTATATGGCTTGTAACTTTATCAGGAGTTTATATGACTTGTATATATGTGTGAAACACAAAGATTTGAAATCAATATTACTTGTAACTTATTCAAGTTAAATACGAATTGATGCAATTAATACTTCGTATAGTGTTATCATCTTCAACATAAACCGCTGCAGTTAATATTACGTACAACTTCAACGTGCACACAGATTACTGCAGTAAATGTGGCTTATAATTTCATTATGTTAAATACAATCCGATATGTTTAAAAGAAGTTTGCAACGTTACTATTCGATAATGATGTTGTTTTTCTAACACAAGTGATGATAAACATTTGTTACATCAACATAGTTACGTCCCCGAGTTTGTGGATGGCTAATAAGCATTATACTAGCAACAAATGTCCTTGGACAGTTAAGACATAAGATGACCACTATAAATGGTGTTTGATCTACCCATGACTTAATACATATTCTCCGCTGTTGAGTTGCTGCATTTCTCCTCTTTTTCACCAGATGCTGCGTCTTTTAAAAAAATACTTTATAACGTCATGTAGGTCTATTTCGTGCAACTTCTTCCCATGTATCATGGTTTATGTCAAAGACTTTCAGTGAGGTTTTTTCACGAGTCTATGAAACACTTTACTTGGCTACATTGATAGCGGTAATGATACAGCAGGTTTGGAGGATATGTAATTAACGTCTCTTATTAGTAAGTTACGCTATTCGAACTGTCAACGCTACTCTGCTTGGTTGTATCAGGACTCATGACAGTACGCATTTTGAATAGCGAAGCTCAGTAAATATAGTTTATATCAAATCATTTGCTATCTCCGCAGCACTGTTGGCTGCAATGAATCTTTAACACTTGCGTTGGACTGTGATTGAGACTTTTTGTGGTTGAAATCATTTTTTCCCCCGTTCCTTCACTAAACATATGCATACATTTTCAGTAACCAACATCATAAGTTGCCATCTCCGCAAAGAAGCTTGGGTGCAACGAATTTCCAGCAGCCCATTCCCCTTGCATTGGCAATGCCTCTGCTAGACTAACCTAACCATCTCGTGAAATTCTCACCCTCCTCCTTCAATTGTATCAATCCCTATCTCTTGCTTCTCCCCTGAACCCTCAAGTAAGGTCTTCAACAAGCTGTCAAGTCTTTTAATATGTCCAAAATACTTTATTTGTTTGGTTTGTATTTCCTTTAGTAGATTTTGAATTTTGTTTGGACCTCTATTTTCGATTTCTTCTTATTCCATTAACTTCTCACTATTCTTGTATATATCTACATATTAAATAAATTCTTCAGTAATAATCAACGCTATTTTCACGATTTAATGCTAATATTTTGATTTGTCAACTTTGTTAGCTATCTATATACCGTCCTCTGTCTTCTTACGTCTTTATTTTTACCAGTTACTGTCTACATTAACTCTTCTACATTCCATTTCTATGCTAGACAGTCTTGGGTTATGTTGTCTTGACAACACATCCGAGCAACTAACGGGCAATCTCCCGCCTCGGAAACTAGATTAGGCTTTCGTTCTGCAGCATCTAAAGCCAAGCTGGTGCTAAATGTTATGTTTAGCATTCCTTTGAATTTCATCGGAAAGGACGAGAGGGAATCATGGCGCCTGGACAGCTCATGATCTCCAGACCTTACGGCCAGGTGTTCCCTGTGAACCAACACACACGGTGTGCTACAAATATTGTATTTAGTGAATGAATGAACAATCATGATGATGGTTAATGAAAAAATGTCAAGACAATGTTATATTGGGTTACTTTGTGATGGAGAATAGTCTTATATATAGATTCTTATTTCTTCAAACATAACATCATGACCAGAAGATGCAGTCCCTATAGGCAAATAGAAGAGATGTTGATTATGTTGGTATCGATCTCCAGAAGTTACGAACAGTAAAACTCTTGTTTCCTATGTGTAATTTGAGATGGAGGAGGGGTTACTTGAGAGCTTTCTTCTATGACCAGAAGTCTCCAACTAAGAATAGCATTCGGGGCCGTAGATACATCTTTGGCAAGGGGTAAGTTTATATACAAATGTTACTTTAGTTAGTTTGTCTAAATAAATTTACTTCAGTTTGTTTATCTAAATAAATTATACTGCACTTAGTTTATCTAAATAAACTTTACTTTGATTGATATATATTAAAAAACATCTTCTGTTAGTTTATTAAAATAGAATTAGTTAATTATCTCATTTAGCTTATCTACAAAAATTTACTTCGATTATTTATCTAAAAAACTTTACTTTGGTTAGTTTAGTTAACAAAAACTACTTTTGTTAGTAATCTCAAACAAAGGTAAATTCCTCATTTTCATAGCCACGTCTTTTAGTTGCAAGGATTATGGTGGCCTATTTTTTTGGTACAACCATTAAGGGGTAGGGCTGTTGTCCGCTTTTCGGCTTGCTCCTTGGTGTTAAATAGCATGTTATGATTTCATAAAGGAGATTTAACCCCCAACCATTTATCTACGGACTTGATTGCAATATTTGGTTAAGAAGCTTCCTACGTACACTAGATCTATGTGTGTATGTAGAAAACGTGTCCCTCCATGTTCTATACAAACATTATATACCAAATACATCCATGCATTCATAAACGCGAGCAATCAAGGTTTGCTGCACCGCTGTGATATCTGCAATTTTCGACCTGAAACATCCAACCTCAGCGTTTCTTCTGGGTCACATTGCCCATCTATGGGATGGAACTGCCAGTTTCCTTCCAAAAAATCGCTTTGGTCGTCTCTTACGACGTACATTACAGATAACAGTATCACTATTGTTTGCTCCTATTTAGCCTTTTGGAAACACACAAGCAAGGTGGTATAATAATGTCTACTTTGTGCACAAAATGTATACTATTGAATGGGTTCAATACGGGCTCAGGACAGGGATATGAAAGGGGGAGAAGGAGAGGAAGCAGGCAGAGAGCGGAAATCACGGAATAAGGGATAACAAGTCAAAGGTGGGTGGGTATATGGAGAAATGAAAAGTGTACAGGGAGATTAATGTAGTGGATAGAGAGATAAAGACAGGGTAGATAAAGGGAGTGTATAGGAAAATAAAGAAGAGAGTAAACAAGCAAATAAGGGAGTGAACACTGAGACAATGAAGAGAATAAACTATGAAATCTATGGAGTCAACTGAGAAACAGATGGATGAACAGGGAGTAAACAAGGAGACAATGGGAGTGGACACCAAGACAATTCGAGTAGACGGGGGGACAAATGGAATTGACAGGGAGTTAACAAGGAGAGAAAGAGAGTGAACATGGAGACAATTGGAGTGAACAGGGAAAGAAAGGGGGTAAACGAGGAGACATAGAGCCCAAAGGAGGAACAAAGAATAGCAAATACTGTTTATCTTACATGCGTGTCGTAAGAGGTAAACACTGAGATTATGTTTGTTTTTTTACAAATCACATATTTGGTAAAATGGATCCAGAAGTCGAATATTCCAGGCCGAAAGGCGCAGATATCCCAGCACAAATATTATCAATGGTACAATTCCATTCTCCGGACTATATTCTGATAATATGCAGGAGTTTGAGAACAAACCAAGAAGAAGAATAAATCCACTCTCACGGAGACATGTAGAAGGGAAGGTCAGTCCACTCTCATTGAGATATGTAGAAGAAAAGTGGAGAACCTTGAGTGACAAAATTCCTTCAAATAAATGATTATTTATTTTACCATTTCTACCGACGAACACCACAGTAGCCAACACGAACCCCCCCCCCCCTCTAATCCCCATTTGAGCTCACGACCCCACGAGTTGAGATAGAGCTTCAGCTGTTTTCTGAGAACAAGACCATAAAACTGAGTTGAATGATCTTTTGTAAGCAAATGTCAAGTTCAGGAAATGACATGCATTATCTAGCCGTTGTGTGATCGTGTATGTCCTTTGTAATTGTCTGTGAGCTCGGCAATAGCTTTCTCCTTTGTGAGTGACATCTTAAGGAAATATACCATTCACAAGACTGCAAGACGTGGCCTTGATAAGAAAACATTCACTAACTCTACAAACGTGGCTTAGAAATTAATGCATAAAGAGTAGGAACAAACAGCAGTTAGACACGTGAGGAAACATAATTTCACAGATTCTGTGACAACCTCTTTTTCAACTATCATCACAATTCTCCGTTTATTATGCAAGCTTTCACACGTCCACATGACCCCCGTCGCAAGGGACTGAATCTTGAGTTAGCTTGTCTAGGAAATGCCAAGAGGAAAGTGGGAATTACCTCACTATTTGTTTGGTGGCCTTCAGCATCGTTAACAATGTACAGAGTGTGAACCCCGTGGCTTCAAGAATTTGCATCCGAGGGAAATCAAAGTCAGGTCTGACTGAAATTCCAGTGTGTCCTGGGGAGAGTGACTACCACTTCAGATTCAGAACACCAGAGATGTAACCACAACTCAAGAACAAGCTATGTATGAATTATACGATGTGATTATACTGGTACATACTTTTATTAGTGAGAAATATATTTGTTTTTGAAATAAATACAACGAGTAAAGCGTAAAAAGTACTATAGCACGTTTCACCAGCTTCACCCAACTTCAAAATCATGTATCTCATCAAATATATAACACATTTAATTACTATTGTGTGCGTAAAATTGAAAAGGGCGCAGACCTTATGAATTTATTTTTCATTCAACTGCATTCATTTGTTTCAATATTCGCTTATTTGCAATATAGATGTCACCACACAACTCATACAAAAATTATGTTGTTTTTTAATTTTATGATACACTAATTACAAGCAATTATATGACGTTATCTACACATGATTTAATTATCATACATTTGACATTATTTATGCGTGAAATGACAATTTTTTACTCTCGATCACGAGAATACAGGGTTTAAAATTGTATCCGGTGTAATGTATGAAATGGAAAAGCTTCTTTTCTCATACACGATAATTAGTATGCGACAAAGGATTTCATTCGTGCACAAAAACAGCACATAATGTACAAATGTAAAGTATAAATTTGTTAGGTCTAACCAAAAATAAAATCGTATGCAAAAAATGACATTAATACGTTAAACGGCTACTCACATAATTACATTTGTTTGAGGGCAAAGTCAGTGAAACGAACTATAATAACAGAAATAGGGGCGTTGGGATACGAGTAATAATGGTTATATGTATTGTATTAGCAGTACAAGTAATAAGTACTGTATTAGTAGTAGCACCAACAGCAGTAAGTAGCAACAGTAGTAATACAGTGAAATCCCGTTTAACAACTTGGTTCGATCCCATAATATTTTTGTAATAACAGAAATTGGCTATATAATGAACAAACAATATAGTAGTAGTAGTGTTAGTAATAGTACTAGTTATAGTAGTACGTGTAGCAGTAGTAGTAGTAGTAGTAGTAGTAGTAGTAGTAGTATTAGTAACAGAAGCAATAATAGTATGCGTATTCTTTTTCCTTGGCGACAAAGTTATTGAGTGCAAGTCCATAGATAAGAAGAGGACCGGGCGTTTTGATGTTCAACTCACCCCCCCCCCTAATTTAGAAGATCAGAGCATGACTTTATGACGTTTAGTACTAAGAATTTAACCAAAAGACTAGTAAAAACATACATATAAAGATCCCTGAAAAAATAAAATCACCAAATATCTCATGAAAATTATTTAGGTAACCATACTGAAAACGTATCGATGGCCCTTTTTAAGTGTACTTCGTCTGCGGTACTTTTATTTGAATGAACGTCATCGCAAGGGCTGTTCGTAAATCACGTCAACAATTTATTGAATTATTTGTGACTCAATAATTGTCAAGAATTCAGGGATCCGCTATTTAATTCAGAGATCCTTTGTTTAATTCAGATATCCACTGTTTAATTCAGAGATCCTTTGTTTAATTCAGGGATCCTTTGTTTAATTCAGAGATCCTTTGTTTAATTCAGAGATCCTTTGTTTAATTCAGGGAGCCGCTGTTTAATTCAGAGATCATTTGTTTAATTCAGAGATCCTTTGTTTAATTCAGAGATCCTTTGTTTAATTCAGGGATCCTTTGTTTAATTCAGAGATCCTTTGTTTAATTCAGAGATCCTTTGTTTAATTCAGAGATCCTTTGTTTAATTCAGAGATCCTTTGTTTAATTCAGGGATTCCCTGTTTAATTCAGAGATCCGCTGTTTAATTCAGGAATCCCTGTTTAATTCAGATACCCGCTGTTTAATTCAGAGTTCCGCTGTTTAATTCAGAGATCTGCAGTTTTATTATACCAAAAATGTTTACTCCTCCAACCTCCACAATAACAAACAAAGTAGCAGAAAAAGTAGGAAACAATCGCACGATTGATTTCGTACAGTAAAAAATTTTTTTTTTCTTATTCATACATAAGATTCAAATGTGATATAAAAATTAACACAAAAAATATTTGAAATTGAATAGAGATCAATAGTATACAAAAATAAGGAAGGTTAAGATCAAGATAAATATACCCCCTCTACACACAAGCAATTGAAATCGATCATACAGTGTAAGCAATGCTTTTAGTAGGTCAACAGTTAAATATGTAAGAACAATATTTTTATGAGTAAATTCAACATATTTTTCGGAAGAATTCGCTGAGAATATGATGAATTTTTTTGCAGAAAAGGGTCCAATGTATGTGCATGACCTTTACTTGTTATCTCAAAAACTAATATAAATAGAATACATGCATTTCTCGCCGTGTATTGTCATGTCCAAATCGGAAACGAAGAATAGAAACACTGCCACCTACCATGCATGCGAGGCGACTAAGAAGGTTTGGGGGTTGAGAGAGCTGTCCCATGTCATAGACAAGTCAAGGGCACACAGAAGTTATGCTGAAGTTGGATATGTTAGGCAGAACGGCGCGGAAATTGTAGGTCAAGCTGTAAATAATGACAACGCATTCCTTTCTCTGGATTATATCCTCTACCATTATGATGTATATCGTGGTATAGGGTTAATATTGTATATCTTGGCATATGGTTAATATTGTATATCATTGTATATGGTTGATATTGTATATCTTGGTATATGGTTAATATTGTATATCATGGTATATGGTTAATATTATATATCTTTGTATATGGTTGATATTGTATGTCTTGGTATATAGTTGATACTGAATATCTTGGTATATAATTGATATTGTATATATATTGTTGATATTGTATATCTTTGTATATGGCTGATATTATATATCTTTGTACGAGTACTGTATATGGTTGATATTATATATCTGTGTATATGGTTGATATTGTCTATCGTGGTTTGTGGTTGATATTGTATAGATCTTCGCATACTTTGCTGTTGTAATGGTTATAAAAGCATATATGAAACATATAAAAGAACAAGGAATCTGTTCTGAAGGTACATGTTTAGAAACAAACATTTAAAACAATTTAATTATTGGTGTATACAAACAAGTCGTGTTGGCGTTATTTTTTTCATCCCCCCCTCCTTTACCCTAATTGTTGACGACATTTTTGGACAGTCCCTAAGGGATATTTGATAGGAAGGGGAAGCCAACATTAGATTGCATAGTGGCTCTCCCACAAGGTTTAATTCAGCATTGACTCGTGACCTAAACTCGAGAGACAGTTTAAAACAGCCTTCATAATTTCTGTCATCTATTATTCAACGTACTAAGATTGCTTGTTCCGGTTTAGACACCGTTAACTCATTGATGTTTGAGAAATGTGGATGTTCATATAATAAAAGTCATATTCTATCTTCATAAACTGGAACGTGATACTGGGACTTTAAATCACCTCTAGGAATGCCGCACCCAAGATATGCACATATCTATTTCATGAAAGCGTCTCAGGCCTGATGGATGCTGATCCCCAGGCCTGTTTATGTACACACGAACGTCAACCGCTGCGTAAAACGACACACTACAGGATTAACTTTTGCCACTCCATTTATTTTTCTCTTATTGTGGTAGTCTCTTGTATTATTTGTATCCTTTTAAGACACAGACCATACTGTCAGGGTTGCCATGTTAGGCATTTCAGAATTTTCATAATTGGACATATCGCTGACCATGAAATTTATGTCGTGACTATTTCACGAGTATGTATTTCATGAGTATCCATATTAAACTCTAACGTGTGAACGTGGACATTGCCGTTCTTACAAGTCGTATTATGTTTGTTATTAATGTTGATTCTTGACCAGGAACCAGCATCACTGCACAAGGGCTTTCTCACAAATTCTTCTTCTTCTTCTTTCGTTCACTTGAAACATGTCTATATCTGTAATTCTGTCTCCTTAATAAAACTCACTGTCTTTTGTAGTTCATACAGTGTCCCATAGAACTTTGATTCCAGTGTTGTTTTCTCTGGCCAATATGTCTGCCTCAGTGTTTCATGCTCAGAACACTCTTGAAGTATATGTTTGGCACTCTGTGCTGCCTGTCCACATGTACACATGGCCGTGTTGCCAATCTTGAACTTTGTATACATGTGACTGCGGAGTCGGTTGTGTCCTGTTCTGAGACGTAGAATTATAACATGTTCTGATCTGTTCATAATGTGATAGTCATCTTGTGTTGGTGTTTGTGGCTTTCTTATTGACTTGATCATCTATTTTTTCTGATGGTAGGTGATTGGTATATCTGGTTAGTCTTCGGCAGCACCTTCCTTAGCCAGTTGGTCTGCTTTTTCATTTCCTGGTATTCCACAGTGAGGGGGTATCCACTGCATGGTTACCCAATACTGGTACGACAATTCGCTAAGTAGTTTTTTCAAGTCTGTTAGTTTTCCAGACTGGAGAGCTTGAAGCACTGACCTTGCATCTGTCAGGAATACCACAGGCTGTAGGACAGAGTTGGAGTTCAGCAGTTTTTTTTAGCTGCCACACTAATTGCCTGGATTTCTGCATCATAATTATTGCAGAATTTTCCTGTTGGTGTTCTGATTGTATCTCTAGGCTTGTGTGGATATTCTATATATACACCTGCACCTCCATTCCTCACAGCATTCTGTGCTGACCCATCTATGAATACTTTGACCCATATATCTTGTGGATATTCCTCATCCAGGAAACTGAGGGTGACTGTCCTTCGCTGCACACTGTTCTGTTCGTCCTTGCTGAGTACCGGTATTCCTTTCACATGGGTCTGAATGTATATTGACAGTCTATGCCTTTCACAAATGATCTGTTGGCAATTCTGTCAACCATCTACAAGTATATAAGCTCAGTCTCCCAGTTCGCTGTTATTGTGGGTTCTTCTGTTCTTTCTAGTGATGACACATTTCCTCATCTCTCCCCTTATCTCTTCAATTTCTACCATTCTCTGAACACGTACATTGTTTCTTTCATCATCCTATTCATCGCTTTGTAGTGTATCCATAACTGCTATAATTAACTAAGCTCGTTCTATTCTCATGACGTAGCTATCTACTATAACCTTACCAGCCCGTGCAGCAGCTTTTTCATTGCCTCAGACTTCCGCATGATTTAGACAATAGATCCATGTGATGGTTTGTTTAGACAATAGATCCATGTGATGGTTTGTTTAGACAATAGATCCATGTGATGGTTTGTTTAGACAATAGATCCATGTGATGGTTTGTTTAGACAATAGATCCATGTGATGGTTTGTTTAGACAATAGATCCATGTGATGGTTTGTTTAGACAATAGATCCATGTGATGGTTTGTTTAGACAATAGATCCATGTGATACTTTAGACGTTGTTGAGGAGAGTGGCTCACTCATTTCTTATAATGCATTTTTCTATCTTGCGCAGCATACTCTGAGAGTCAGACTCACTGTGGATGTTGGTGATTGTGCATTCAGCCAACGGACAGCCGCTGCTGCCTACTTATATTTCCATTATCGTGCAAGAATGATATCCAGTCTTATTGTGGAATAGGCAGCAGATTTTTCAACTACTATTGACCTTCGGTAAGTGGTATCTTCACCTAAACTTGTTTGTTTTTCTGATTAATGAGCTATTTGCGTAAATTGTGAATGTGCTCTCCATTCAGACATTTTTACCGAAACGTCGTTTTTCGTGTATTAGCCTGTGTGTTTCCAGTGATTAGTAAAACGTCATCACCATGTTTCCTAGTTTCGTCTGTTATTAGAATTAGAAATTTCAATGTAATTTGACTTAAATAACGTTTCTTTTTATAATGTTTTCGGTAGTTGTTCTATACTATATAAGCATTTGGCCATTCTGTGGTCGCGTTTTATTTCTTTCTTCTACGTTCATTCTAAAAGTCCTGCAGATTTTCAGGATGTAGTTAGGAGAAATAAATACAGTCATGCTTTACAGTTTAGTTGCGATATCTGCACTATTCAGCTTGACGCATCCGACCTCAGCATGATTTCATGGTCATTTCCCCCCTCTATACGATGATACAGCCAACTCCACTTTAAACATCCTTAGTCGTCTATTAAAACATGCATTGAAGGTAACCATGCATTTATTCTCTGTTTCTCATTTATTTCTCAGTAAAACGGGGGTCTAGAAGCTACGGTCTGTAGAGGAAAATATTGTTACAGTCTGTAGAGGAGAATATTGTTACAGTCTGTAGAGGAGAATATTGTTACAGTCTGTAGAGGAGAATATTGTTACAGTCTGTAGAGGAGAATATTGTTACAGTCTGTAGAGGAGAATATTGTTTGTAGCGTCCATTCTTATACTCTCGCGGGATCTCTTGCAGCAGAACAATGATTCTACTAATTTTACGGTAGGATTTGATCAAGATACTCGAAATTCGTTGTGTCGTGGTGCTATTTACGTTACTGGCCATACACATCCGATTTTGATCACTAGAGAAGAATACATTATGTTTGAGCTAGCTTTGTGGTGCCAGGAAAAACACACTTTTACTGCAAACATTTAACACGTAATCTTTTAACACATCATCATTTCGTCTTACTGATCTGGGATTTAGGCCCACTTTCCTGGATGGCCACTTAAAAGTCAACACAGCTGCATGTGCACTGTCTCTCACCTTAAAGAAAGTTGCGTCTTTTATACGGTAAAATGCATTTACATACTGCCTGCTGTCCAATAAAACGATCTTAACCATGTTTTGGTAGTCGGTAGGTTCTTATCATATTATTCTTTTCTTACTATCGGACTCTACATTCCATGCATGGTTGGCAATAAGCAAAGATCATATGCTATGTTCCTCACTATCTTAGCTGAGGTTCCATACATGCCAAATTAACAGCTAAAGCAAATTGTATTGTTTATTTTTCTGCATATGTAAAAATGGTACAGATAGTCTCATCTTCAAACATTTATTGCCTCAATTAGAATCCAGGTACTAAAGCACGACGATATGTCTGCTTCTAACATTTTATCGCACTATCTAATGAACGCGCAAATATAAACAAATTCCTTAACGTAAAACCAGTACCTGACCACGCGCGGCTGCGCAGAAAGTAAATACACTCACGGGCTAGACATGTTCCCTTGCAAACGTTTTACTCATTCGCTCTAAACGCCATCGAACTCATACTGGAGTGCTGCATCATAAACAGATGTTTATTCTTGCAGTGTGATAGCAAAGTCTTCAAGATGGCACAGTTTATTTGGAGTGGCGTGCACGCGTTACGCCTTAGTGTCACGGGCCAGAAAGACTGTTTGTCGTATCCAGAATTCCTGGTCTACCACCCAAATGGCGGCGTGATTATATCTTTTACAAGGCCCCATGAAATTACTCTCGTCTGATTCACATAAATAACTAGCGATCCCTAGAGAATGTAGTCCGTTTCATCTCCAGTTTGATGAACCTGGGCACGTCGACACAAAGTGAAATAATACATCAATAAATCTTCAACAATAACTACCTCTTCTTTGAACGATTCAACATTTATTCGTCACAAGAATCTTTCAGATGATAATTGTACAAAGAATTAAAGAACGTTATTGGAATAGTTAACCGTAAGGGAAGTAAGCATTCCTCAGTGATTTGGCAGTTAATGCCCGTGAAAATAGTGAAGTTTATTTACACCATGTTACATGATCCAGAGCTTCACAGTAAATTAACATCCAGCAGTTAAGTTGCCATGTCAACGCAAATTGTCAACGTGAGAATTATAATCACATGTACACAACTTTCAAAGTGGTCGCCACTAAATATTTGTTTATTGTTTATTCCAAAGTAGACAAGGAGAAATACTACAAAAATTAGAACACTATCAATGTATCGGACAGATAATCACAAATGACGGTAAATGTGAAACAGAAGTTAAAAGGAGAACATAAATGAATAAAAGTACTTTCAATGAAACGAGGATAATATTGGCATCTAAACAAATTACAAGCACAATAAAAATGAGAATTATAAAATTCTATATCTATTCTATATTAGTGTATGGCTCAGAATCATCATCATCAAGTGCCATCTCCGCAACGAAAGTTGGTTCTAACATACCTCCAATATCCCGTCTCTTGTTTTGGTGATGCACTGTGCTAGACTGTAATCTGTCTATCTTGTGATGTTACTCTCCCACTTGTATCTCTGCCTACCCTTTGTTCCCTTCGACTATATTTATTATTCCGCCTCCCCCCCCCCCAAAAAAAAAATATATATCTACAACCCTACAAAAATGATGATTAGCTTTATTTATTTAGATAAACTTTCCCAACCTACTAAAGCGTAACTACGGCCCTGAGCGATATCCTCAGTTTCAGATTCCTCTACTATGTACTACATAGATCAAGACACTTGTTTCTCTTGGAGACAGATGATTATGTGCACAGATCAAGACACTTGTTTCTCTTGTAGATAGATGATTACGATTCCTAAATGCAATGTTTGGTTCGGAATATGTATTCCTACGTTTATTATATTCCCCAGACTTAACCCACCGTCTCAGGAATCGTTTGTGAGTAGGAAAAATATGTCAACTGGAAATCGATCCTACACTCCTGGGTCATAGAGGTTAATGCACTTATAGCTGCTCTACACCATGGCTTGTATAGTTATTTAACGTAGACATTACTTCTCTATAGTTTTTTAAAGTAGACATTACTTGTATAGTTATTTAACGTAGACATTACTTGTATAGTTATTTAACGTAGACATTACTTGTCTATAGTTATTTAAAGTAGACATTACTTGTATATAGTTATTTAAAGTATACATTACTTGTATAGTATGATTGGGAATTGTTCCTGATTATTTTCATTTGTCTTCTTGTTTGCAGGTTGAGTGGGTCAATTATTGACTTTCATATAACACTAGTTGCCTGAATTGTACTTCCAAAGATTTCTTTGAGTTGATCATGATTACTGTTGGTTAATTGTAAGATATCAAGTTCTATAACGTTTCCTTTAATGTCTAGTACGTTTTGATTGAGATTCTATTTCTTTATTATTTCTTTTTTTTTTCTATTTCTAGAAAGTAGATCTAACGGTTATTTAGACCCATCTGCAACGGCGATAAAGTCATAACTTAGGGGTGGACAGTCTTTTTGGTTTTCACGGGCTAGATTCTGCAATCTCCGTGTGGAATTCAACAATTAAATTATTTATTTGATATATTGAAGATTCATAGGTTGTGTCATTACATTTGCCGCCATCATTAAAAACGTTCATTAAAATGTTTATTAGATCAATTGAAGATTCACAGGTTGTGCCATTAAAATTGACGCCATCATCCGAAAACTGTCTTTAATAGGCTTACTGCATGAAATCTATAATACTCAATTTAAATGATTGACTACGGGGAAACTGATTCCACATAGTAAAGTCAATAGTTGACTACGGGAACATTATTTTCAGCTATTAACATTAATGATGATTATGGGAAAACTGTTTTCAGACAGTTACATCAACGGTTTCCTAGCTAAGTCATGTAAAGGATATGCTACCAATTTTTTTTTACACATCAACGTTACGCGGGCTGATCATTGTCAAAGCGACCTAAATGAAGAAAAACAGACAACTCCAACCTCTCACCACGACGCTTAATGGCACACGTGGAAATGACTATATACAGATAGAACCTCAAACTTTTTACATTATAATGTCCTCATAGTCATCGAATTTTACAGTTTGGCTGAAATAGTTTGTAATTCCTCGAAAATACCAGAGCACTATATGAGAGATGCGAAGCAAGAGTAAGAACATTAGAAGGAATGACAGACACATTCATACAGGGAATCAGACAGGGATGCGTATTATCTCCACTTCTATTCAACATCTATATAGATAAAATAACCAAGGAAACCGTAAAAGCAATGGAACACGAAAACCAACTTGAACAAGAGAACGGAGAAAAAGAAGACAATAACATCATAAACAAATTACTACACGCAGACGAATAGGCGTTGATATACAATGATATATTTGAGCTTGAAAAAAACCCACCTAAACGCATTAAATGCCCATTGTGAAACGAACAATATGAGAATGAACAATCCAAAATCAGAAAAATTGACGATATGCAGAAATCAATCTGCACATTGACGGCACAAAACGTAAACCAAGTAAAGGAATTTAAGTTTCTTGGCAGCGTGTTTTTCGGAGAACGGGAGACTAGATAGAGATAGAGGGACAAGATATTAGAAAGCAAAGGCAGTTTTATATCAATTGGCACCACTGCTGAAACAATAGAACATCGAGATGATATCCAAGAGAACGTTAGTAAACACAGTGTTCATGCCGATACTGTGTTACCAATACCAGAGCTGGACCCTGACAGAGAAACTAGAACAACAACTCGCTGTATGAGAAATGAAGTGCCTGAGAACAGCACTGGGGGTAACAGAATGAGAAAGAATAAGCAGCGTCATTATAATAAATCTAATGAAAGCATTATAATGCAAAGAATACATAGGCACACACAAGATCAAATGGTACGGCCACCTAATCAGAATGGAACCAGATCGAATTCCATTGATAGACTTTAATAAAAGATCATCTCCAAAGATAAACAAACGGCGACCCAGACAAAATGGATAGATGACATCAGAGAAATACTAGAACACCAAGGTCGCACCATGACACCGGCATCACAGTTAGATAAAGAAATAAGAGGAATAAAAGTTCCAGTGTCGGGTAACAACAGGAAATGCGTGACTGGTGTAACACAAGGCAAATATCAAAATGAGCAAAAATAGGTGTACATGTTACAAAAATAAATCAATAAAATAACCTATTTTGAATTTATTTTATTTTACTTGCATCATATCTTATCTATTTCCACTTGTTCTGCGCACTTTCCCCTCCTTACTTACCACCTCTTTCTTCCCCTCACATTATCTATTCCCCTGTCATGCTGCCCTATCTGTGTTTCATCCGTCGTCCAGTCGCTATCGTCCTTCTTCCATTTTTTCTTACGTATCACCACCATTTGTGTCTCTATGTAAGATTTGTTTTCTGTAGTCTTTTTTTGTCATGATGACGGCGTTTTAGTCGAAACTTCGACTGTAACTGTGTCTCGTTGTTTTATCGACTTATTTTGGTAACACTTATAAGTATTTTTGTTCATTTGAATAAAGAAAGAAGACATCCGCTCCCCATGACGCCTAGCTGCACAAATGGATAGGACAAGACTAGTCAAGATAAGTTCGTGATTTGATATTTTCTTAGATCAGTTTACATAGGATCAGCCTAATAGGCCAGTAAAAATGGAACAGGTGACTTATTATTGCCCGCTGTCGATATTTTGTCAAATTATGTCATAAATCCTTTACTTTGTATAGTGAATCTAAATTACGACAGACTGGAAAAAGCTTAGGACATCACCAGTTCATTATAATTCATACTGTGACTATGGAGTCAACGAAAGGGTATGCTATCAAAATTAGCCTTACGCCCTCTGATATGCTCAAACGATGACCATGGTAACAGGCAGCCTAACTCTGGAGAGATTAGTTGATATACAAGACTGAACACAAAGCAGGTCCCAAAAATTAAACACTGAAAGTTAAATTGATAGGGTTAAATTTGCTAGATGTCAGAAAGTCATTGTTTATTATAATTCGGTGTAACAAACGTTCACGACGAACGTAAGACAGGCATAGACGATATAATTCTACCCCATATATGTGGAACAGAGAGGGGTTGCAGATTTCAAATTTCTTCCTACTCATATCTCTAATGTGATATATTTTTTCCAGAACGTGATCTTCCTTATGGATTCTCTGAACACTCCGCGATTCTGGGCGGTCAGCCCATGCCATGTCACAGCTAGACCTATTTAAGCAATCTGATGTATCACTGCACCATTGTCGTCTTGGGTGCTCTCTTCCCCTGTTTCCGTTAACTCTGTCTTCAGTTATTAATCTTTCCATGATGTTATGTCTCTTTATATGACCAAAAAAAAACCCGCAGCTTTCTTGTTAGGTTGTTGTTAAGGAGCCATCCCGCTTCGGCGGTTATTGATCTTAACACTTATTGATTTGTCTTTTTAACTATCCATGGTATACGTAAAACTTTTTTGTAGCATATCATTTCGAAAGCAGCGATTCTTTGTGCTATTGTTGCATTTAGTGTCCATGCGTCGCAACCGTATATTGCCACTGGAAATACGCATGTTCTGATCATTCATAGTGTGGAAATCATACTCATATAGGAGAGAGAAATGCGAATGTGCAGGAAGAAAGAAGTTTAAAAAAAGTGGTTGGCACACATCCCCAGTTTTGGTATATTTAAAATAAAACAAAAAAAAACATAAGAAACCCACCACAACGAAGTGGAATTATTTTTAAGGAAACTTCCCATTTTTAAAATAAAGATAGTCGTACCTACGATCCTGAATCTATTAGTGATTCTGTAAATTTGTTCTCGACTTAACAGGTTTAAATCTGATATCACACAGACAGTGAATATTAATCAAACATAAACACACTTCTCCACAGGCTGGATTACTGAATCAAACTGTAGTGTTATTTACTTAAGATCAGATATTCTGTCACACTAAACTGTAATTTGACTATGACACCTAACTTCTATAAGAGACCATCACATCACACTAGGTATGCTAATATCCCACTATGCTTGCTTGACAGTACTCTAGGCATTGTCTGGTGGTACGATTGACATACGATATCACTGTGCCATATGTCTAAATAATAATATCTGAGGGAATAATAATATAAATACTGATATGAAAATTACATGAATGATACAGTTATTGATATGGTATCAGGGGAACAAGATGCCATGTATCGTATTACATGGTGGGAAAAGATCATGAATGGTATACAGACAAAGGAGAAAGTGATATCAGTGAGTTCATGGGCAGCAAGTCTAAAAAGACAAACAGCAGCACACGATGGTACAAGCGAGCATGTGATTACTTGTACATACTGTTAAAAACTAAAACTTTTTAAAGCAAATTATCTGGCACACCGCTTTTAAATATTCTTATATGGCTGGCAGAATGTAAGTAAGGCACTTATGTGAATACCTTCAGTGTCGTTAAGCTGGTTTAAAATCAAGAACTAAGAATGAAAAATGTCATATTGAACATGTTTAACCTCATAAACCTACTCATCGAAAGTTGCCCCAATCATAGCATGGAGATCAACAAAGAAAAAAAACAGAAGTAATTTTCGGCACTATACAAGAATCAGTGGACAGGTTTTTACGGAACAAAAAGTAATAATTAAACGGAACGAAATTCCGATAGAGACACATATTCCGACACAACCAATGTTCTACACGTTTAGTAATGAGAGCTCCCTATCACTGGATATGCGTATTACACACTGAGTGGGACGGAAGGGGGGGGGTTGTCCAGTGTTTTGCACGGTAATAATCAACATAGAAATAAATTATCAATAATTGAAACAATATCACTTTATGCTCCCCATACTACTATTATTACTTGCTGCTACCCATACTACTATTATTACTTGCTGCTACCCATACTACTATTATTACTTGCTGCTACCCATATTACCATTATTACTTTCTGCTACCCATATTACCATTATTACTTTCTGCTACCCATATTACCATTATTACTTTCTGCTACACATATTACCATTATTACCTTCTGCTACACATATTACCATTATTACTTTCTGCTACACATATTACCATTATTACTTTCTGCCACCCATATTACCATTATTATTTGCTGCTAGCAATTTACCATTATTATTTGCAGCTAACCATACTACTATTATCAGTTTGCTGCTACACATCCTGCTGATGACACTACCAACACAACAACAACAACATTATTATCTATGGACACTATGACATCTATAGACAAGCACAGAACAAAATGATTAGCATTCTCACATGAAATGATGTAAAACGTAGAACCAAAAAAAATGGATATCGACATATGCAGAATAAATATTGCAAATATTTACATGTGTGTTAGGCTGAGATCGTCGACAAATTAAGACCAAATGTATAATGGCAACACTGTCTTCTAAAATGACTCAACTGACTTTCCCGAAAATGTTCAGTAATGACTATGATGAAAATTGCAAATGCAAAGCAGAACTAATAATAAGAATGGAGATGACTCCAGCGTCATTGTCAAGATTAACGGTGATTTGGAAAAGCAACATCAGTGTTGGAGTGAAAGTCAAGCTGTATAAGTCGATGGTGCTTTCTGTTGTGCTGTATAGTTGTGAGAGTTGGACACTCACTGCGGACATGGAGAGACGATTACAGGCTTTCGAGTACAAATGCTACATATAATTCTACAAATTTCCTATAGGAAACATAAGACCAATGTGTACGTAAGAAATAAAATAGAAATGTATGCTAGTGTACAAGAACCATTGCTTTCAATAGTGAAACGACGAAAACTAGCATGGTTTGGACATATATGCAGGCACGATTCCTTGTCAAAAAACAATACTGCAGGGAACTGTCGAAGGAGGTAGAAGTAGAGGAGTGCAAATAAAGGCATAGACAGACAACATCAAGGAATGGACAGGACAAGATATCCACATCCGCATCGCTGATGATAGAATTCGCTGCAGGACTCTGTGCTGAAGCATCCAATATGGTACCCCTACGACCCTGAAGGGTTACGGGTTTATTGATTGATTGATTAATGATTAATATTTGTATTCATAGCCAATGAAAATATATCTTAACAACTGTCCACGGTCACCTACAGCCAAGTCCGTAGATACGGGAGCGGCGTTTAGGGATTCAACCCCCCCCCCCCCCTCCTAAAAGAATTATAAAATTCAGAATATTATCTTTAGCACCATGAACTTAGCCATAAGGTGGGTAATCACACACCCCCTTCTCCCTCTTCCCACATAATTTTTCTTTATTCTGCAAAACAGCTATCAAAAATTTTATTTAAAAAAGGGAATGGCAATGAAAATGGGCGAATATACTTATTTCATGTAATTTCTCCCCTCCCCCCCCCCCACCTCCGCGTTCCAAAAAATTGAAATAAGTGTCTATAAGGAGATGTAATGGGCACCAAATCTTTTCTCCCTGTCTAGCAGAAGAATAGGCTGGTTTACATAAAAACAGAAGTACCACAGAACATATTTTTACTATTAAAATATTTATAGAAATGCCCTTACAACATAAACGTGACCTGTATCATAATTTCATTGATTTCGCAAATGCATTTGATCGTGTTTGATACTAAGATCTGTGGCAGATACTGAGACAATATTACTTCGACACAAACATCATAGAAGTCATTGAAGCGATGTATACAGATGCAGGCAGTGGTGTTTTCATAAATAATGATATTGGTGAATTTTTCAAGACTCATCAAAATTATATGAGTGCGTCAGCGTTGCATACTTTCTCCAGTCCTTTTTTTTTTTTTACATATATCTTGAATATATAATCCAGGAGATATTACAAGATCACCAGACATCAATAACTATTGGTGGTAGGTTACTGTTGAGAGCTCTGCCATAGAGAAATCTATGGAGAAGCGTGACCACATTAAACACATAATCTGAGAGAAACATTGATCAGCATAATACACAATGTCAATTTGTGTTTTATGTTCATTTAAACATTATTTTCAGCTTTTAGATCATTGAACACCTTAGCTTATCAGGTTTAACCTCAAAGTTTGACGTGACGTCCATCCTCCATTATTCCTGTACATGCGGTAAAGTTTTCTTCCCCCTCCCCGCACTTAATTGCAACTTAAAGTCCATGACAATAAATCTGATTGTCACTTGCCCACAGGGTTGTGATTGGCCCCTATCCTCTGATTTATGTCTCTTTCCGTGCAGTGTTGACACTCTCTTCCCTCGGCAGAACGTGATATACATATTTCAGATGCGGCGAAAAAGGTGTGCTGCTATGGTAAACGAACAGGTATCTCAACGTATTGCGAAGCAGGCTCTATAAAGAATGGTCTACTCATTAAATGTAGCCCGTATGAGATACTTATACTCTACGTGAAAACCTTTGATGTTGTCGGTAACTATACTGCTGCAACGAACGTTCGTGTTGGTTGGTTTTGTCAGTGATCTTGCAGTGAATATTAAACTGCTATCAATACTGAGACATCAGTAAAGAAGAGAGAACATTTTATGCACGGCTGAGATATTTTGAGACTGAGGGAATACAATCCCAGGACATTTGTATTTTAAGTCTGTATCGTCCTCAGAGTATTTGTTGTTGTCTTTTTTCCGTCTTTCGTTTTATTCCTTTGTGCTATGCATTGCCAGCGGCAGAAGAGTTCTCTGCCTACGCTTGGTGAAGACTTTCTCGTGTGTTTATTATATGACTTTATTCAATATATTTGTCCTAATATCTTACTTTATCTTCTTCAAATAATCACCTTGGATGACAAAGAGATACAGACCTGCGGGCATTCTACCTTTGTCCGTCTGTGACAGAATATTAGGTGGCAGAGAATGTTAGATGTGACATCTAGCGATTGGTTCAATAGATCTGATAAAATGAAGTTTGAGCTAGTTTGCCCAGATGTATATGCTGCGCTCCTGTCATGACATGATGGTCCTGGGATAACGATGCACTGGAATGCGGTGATTGGTGATTAAACATGTATTCATGAAAACCTTATACTAGTTCTGCTAACACATCAGTTACTCAACTGAGGAGGACATATACTTTTTTTCAGAAATAATATGGCTCTCAAGTGCTACTTGCTCACAATTAAACGAATTATTGCATCATCACCACCTCTATTCTCCGTTGAATACATGGTATTGTTTTAGAATCTTCTTTAGTGATACAAGCTTCATGTTATGTCTATCATTCGTATACCCAGACCGTCGACAACATAATATATATTTGCTAATGGGAAAACGACCTTCTAAAATTACTAATTTGTCTTTTATCGTGTTTTTATTGGTGACTATAATTATACTTTGAGGCGATAGTCAATGAAATTTATGGGGAAAATATAATGATTCATCATAGAAGGCTGTGTTCCCATTAACGAATGTCTTTTATTGTTAGCCGTTACTTGTGTATACGGTTTGGGTATTTTTAATTCTATTTTTTCCGAACATTGTCAACGAAATAGTTAAATTCCTTTCAGTCTAGCTTTTAAAAAAAAATATTAACCTTTTTTAGTTTAACACATGAATCTGCTGTTTTCCCAATTAGTCAATTTCTTCCATAAACATTTTCTTAAAGTGCAAAATATTTAAATAAAGCAAAACTAACAATACAACACATAATTAATTGGCAGGTGTCCAGTGGTGACAGCAAATACAAAATAATGAAGAACTAATTAACAGTTTGTTTTATACTTCAAGAGTGTTCTGAGCATGAAACGCTGAGGCAGACATATTGGCCAGAGGAAACAACACTGGAATCAAAACTCTATGGGACACTGTATGAACTACAAAAGACAGTGAGTTTTATTAAGGAGACAGAATTACAGATATAGACATGTTTCAAGTGAACGAAAGAAGAAGAAGAAGAAGAAAAAACAGTTTGTTTTATAATTTAAACAGAAGTGGACATAAATGAATTCTATTTTGTGGGATGTGACGTATGGTGGGAGATTTGTTAGACCGTAACACTTGGCGACTCACTTGCATGAGTTTAACCACATTTTCTTGTGACGTTCAAGGAAATCACGTTTCAGCCTGCAGATACTGCTACAATATCGCAATCAGCCTGTCTGCTATTTTCTGTATTAATCATGTACATGATAATATGTTATGCCAAAAACTATCAAGATTTCAGACAACCATATCGATAGCAGTTATTCTTACAATATTCAAACTATAATCGTTGGCATTCTTCTATATTACAGATAAGGGAGTGATGCAATTTTTATACAAATTATAATATATACATATTTCACATGAAGACGATATATTTTAATACATAAGCGATATTTGAAACTCATGTATTTACTGTGACTCATTTGACAATTTTTGTTAAGTTTTCAAATATTTCAAATGCTTATACATTTGACTCAATTCAGATCTTGTCTAAACACAAGAAACACACATCCAACTATTTATTCTACAATGCTCAAAATGAACGTCATTTTCACACTGTTCCTTTTCTATTTATTAATTTATTTTCAAGTTATCATTCTCACAATGTTTAATCCTTGTTTATTGATGCGAATTCAATATGTACTATTCACAATGTTTGATATGTGCTTATTGATACGAATTCATATGCGGGCAATATCATCCCTACTCGGACACACTGACATATTCGGGCAATATCATCCCTACTCGGACACACTGTCATATTCGGTCAATATCATCCCTTGTCGGACACACTGATATATGCGGGCAATATCATCCATACTCGGACACAATGATATATGCGGGCAATATCATTTCTGCTCGGACACATTGACATATTCGGTCAATATCATCCCTGTTTGGACACACTGACATATGCGGACAATATCATCCTTGCTCGGACACATTGCCATATACGGTCAATATCATCCCTATTTGGGCACACTAACATATTCAAAATCACTAAGACAAACACATATAGTGAAACCCCTTAATAACCAATTGGTTCGGATCAGTGAAATATGCATGCAATAACAATACATCGTTATCTATATTGAATATTGCTTCAGAATATATACGTTACAGAATAAACTAATTTAGGGATTGTGAACGTGTTAAGTAGAATATTCTGTTATACACGTTTATATTATAAATTGATTTCTCTGTATATATAGACACTTTCTTAACTATACTTTGAGTATTTCTAAACATTTCTTCTATAGTTCCATAATCAAAATTCATTCACTCATATTTCCCCTTACTACCTGCATTATCTCACAACACAACCATGTAATTCACATACTTCTATCCATATTACAACTGAACACACGTCTCTCTGGAAGAAGCTAAAAAAACAATCATGTGTGTTTAACCGATATTCAATCATTGACAATTTATAGCCGAAGCGGATCAAGCCACAGCGAGCAATAGCTTATTTAGAAACGGATGAAGTCTTGGATGTAATCTGCTGCTTCAGTGAGCTCTGCTTTCAAAGATAACGGACGAAATGAGTTCTTAGTAACGTTATAGCGCTCAGAAAGTGACGTTTAATAGAGGTTCGGCCATATCAGATTAACTAATGCAACAGCCGGACAGAGGATTTTTAATGATTCGGATTCTCTAGAGATGTCTTCTCGTACATTACTTGGAGAGGACGATACACTGAGAATGAGGAAGAACATTCAGGTAGTAAGCATAACATTAGATTAAGAGAGCACAAGAAGACTCATTGATAAGAGAGAAATAGAGCAAGGAACTTCAAAACTGCAATGATTCGACGAAGATGCAGATTATCAAAGTGTCATTTAATATATTTTTGGAAAGAATATTGCACGAGACAATACAGAACCAGGAAATAATTTCAATGAGCGGCAGCCTTCTGTGCAACTTCTGATTCGAAGATGACATTGATCTTACAGCTTGAAGTGAGAAAAA
Source organism: Meghimatium bilineatum (assembly GCA_034231615.1). Taxonomy (NCBI): domain Eukaryota; kingdom Metazoa; phylum Mollusca; class Gastropoda; order Stylommatophora; family Philomycidae; genus Meghimatium; species Meghimatium bilineatum. The sequence continues at coordinate 88,743,458 of CM067299.1, forward strand.
ATTTAAGAACTTAACTTCAAAATTTGATAAAACTTGCAAAATTTATGGTATGGAAATAAACACCGAGAAAAGCAAGATATTGACAGTGATGACAAAATGAATTCTGTTTATATATGAGTGAATGGACAGTTTATGGATGCATGTCTAGCCCCCCAAAGGGGATGTATTACAGTGCGCCAGTATACCAGGATTACCACGTCCTGCCAGGGCACAACACACTCTTCTTGGACAAATTCACCATAATGTTTCTGTCAGTTTTTCCAATCAATCCGCAGTGATAACATATCTGACGTTTCATGTGACCTACAAGTCTGCCCCCAAAGGGAAATGGAGCAATGTCTGCTAGCGTGCATCACTTCCTCATATGAGGAATATTTGCTAAAAGATAAAAGTAATAAAGGGATAAGATGTGGCAATGATGACTTTTTCACAGATGACAGGTTTTCAGTCTATTCACCCACCCCCCCCCCCCCAACTTCCCTTAGTTGCCATTATACGACATCATTGCAAAGAATACCGTGGCCTATTCTTGCACTCTGAACTAGAAGTTGAGACCCCGGATGTCACACGGACCGGATAAGAGAGATATGCAGGGCAGTGAACATTGCATCTTTGTCTGTTTGTGGCAGACTGTTAGGTGGTGGGGAATGCTATGTGTGCCATCACTGCAGATGGATTTACAGATCTGATGAAAGAATGATTAACTAGTTTGGCCAGACGTATATGCAGCATCCCTAACAGGATGTGATTGGGATACTGCCACACTGGAAAGCCTCCCTTCAGGGACTAAACATACATCCATGAACCTCCCCCCCCCCTAACATAACTATGCCTTGAGACCGCATACCTTATGATTTTTAGTGTCGCTTCGGTTACTGAACTGAGGCAGATCTATGATTGTGTCAGGAAGACTATAAGCCGTTAAGAGATACCTGCTCACAGATTAAGGGGTTATTTCATCATCACGACCATCATCAATACTATTAAATAATCAGTCTTATATGAGCAGCGATGGAGGCACAAGCACTTTATACTAAACTTGAAATAGCATCGGCTGCAATGTCCAGATTGACCAAATGAAAGAGCAGAATAAATACATGAGTGACGATCACTCTAAAATGTCTACAATAATAATAATAATAATAATAATAATAATAATAATAAAAATAATAAGACCCATAGCCCGTCAGGGTCGTAGAGTGATGCAATGGATACATTGGCACACACAAAAATAACCCCTCCAAATATCTCTATCCTCAACAATTCGGAGGAGTGTAGAAGGCCCACATAATTCCTTGATGTTATCAATCAATATTTTCTTTGTGAGCCTCCTCTCCTTTGAACCTCGACTGTTTCTTGCAAAATAATTATAGAGAGTGAGTCGTGTCTCGTTACACGTCAAACCGAAAACATTGACGCTGTTTCACCACTGATAAACCTATATAAACCCCCTAAGAATGCCCATTGTACGGTTGTTGGAGAATTACAACACAATGGAGAGAATACAGGCTGTCGAAAAGAAATATTGCAAACAAATATTGCACATGCATTATAAAGAAAATAAAATCAACATACACATGAGACAAAAAACTATTGCAGGTTAACAAAGCTATTTCATGGCAGTAGTCAAAGGTCAGAAACTTGTGGGGTTTCGCCACGTGATGAAGTATATTTCCCTCTACAATATTATCCTGCAGGAGACAAATGAGGGTGGAAGAAGAAAAGGTCAAAAGAAAGTATGAATTTATAATATTAAATACTGAACAGGATTACAATTCTCAACACTTAAACAAAAAATTGAGAACGAGGATACATGTCAGGATTTGTGTGTTCATGTTTCGAGAGTGGCACACATGCGACCCTGAGGGGGTTATAAGTTTAAAATAATATGTAATATTACAATGAAAAAGATAAGCAAGGATATAGTTAAGATAACAGAGTTCGAACTAAGATATACACACACACACCTACCCATACCACACGCACACACACACGCACGCATGCATGCACGCACGCACACAACATGTAATTAATATTAATGCATTATTCTATGGTGAATTCTGTCCTGCACAATTAATTATCAGCTGATTAATGCATTATTCTAAACTGAATTCCTTTCTATACCATCAATCCTGAACATACAAATTTACTTTTCTATAGTGAATTCGTGACTGTATAATCAATTCTGAACTGATTACTTACTAAGTTACTTCAATGATTCTTTGGGTCAAAGGGCATGAGCCCATGGACCGCTGGATCAGCAACCAACCAACCAACTTCAAGGATTCCCGTCACATTTTGGCCCGTGACCCACTTTTTGGATAATATTTCTTTCAAGCACCCCTGGCACTGTAACTTAAAAAAAAGGATATGGCTATCTCCGCGGTTTATTACTATGATTCTTGTTACACTTTTTCCCAATAGTTGTTACCTTTTGTTGCTCTCCCTCTAGACTGGTAGGAGACAATTTCCCAATTTCAAATGTACTTCTCAATACCCCCTGGAAATCTATGTGGTCTCCTCAGTCCCATATTGCTTACGTTGAAGAGTCACTGAGTTACAGTATAATCTTTGTACCAGTACGTGTACACGTAATACGCAACAGTAGGGGTCATCGGCGAGAGCCCCTGAAGAGTTTTCTTTATAAGGAGCCACATCCCGTCTCGTGATTTAGATTACTTCTGAGTTGAAGGCTTCTTAACTAGGCATTACATTATGCCGAAGGCTGAAGTCTTTTTGGTATGAAAGAAACCTCGAAACTAACGAGTTATACATATGAATTAAAAACTAATCTCTCGTATATCCTGGGGATATTCCATATAAAGATATTACACGAAATAGTTTCATTGATGACTTATCTATATGGAAAAGCATTTAGATCTCTTCTCCTGGTATTTTTTCGGTCCCCTTTTCCCTCTTTTTTGTGGGTTCCTGATAATGACCAGCCAGAATCGCTTTCTGCTATCGGTCTTGGTGCATGACTTATTATTCTAAAGCGTTGCTTCTAGAGATCCCCTCCCCCTATTACTTCTCTCTCTATATATACCTACATATCAACCTATATATCTATCTAACTGTCTATCTCATTTCTGGTGTATATGTAATACTTTTATCAGTTACTTATCTGTGATCCATTGATATTTCAATCACAACATTTCATTCCTATTTCAATCCATTTTTTTTCTACACAGGATTCTATTTAATATCTTTTTATGAAAGATTGTTTTCTTAATCCATGTTTTGCTTCCTTACACCATCATAGATATAATGTGCAGTTATACATTTATTCTTCGATGGCACTTGCTTACAAAGGTAATTATTTAATGTGTATTGCTTGTGTGGATTTCCAACTTTTGTATCAATACCTCAATACAGATCAATACTCGTTGAACGGTCTAAGCTGTGTCATCATCTAGTGTCGTATCCGCAACGAAGGTTGGCTGTACAGACCTCCAACATTCACTATCTCTTGGTTTGATGGTACACTCTGCTAGACTAACCTGTCCATCTGGTAATGTTGCTCACCAACACAGTTGTGTAAACTTGCTAAATTGATTTCTTACATGTTGTTTAGTCGTGTTGCGTGATACCATGGTTGCTGGTGTGTGTCTCTCTGCCTGGTATCTCCGACTCCGACTAGGGATTGCTTCGGTTGGACTGTGGTCTGCTCGATGTCAAGGGTGGTCTAAGTAATCTTAGTTTCCAGCCACTGCTGGCTGGACTAAGCCCCATCTCCACTTCAAGGAGCTGACCTCGATGGGGAAATTGATTTTAAAACAAGCAATTTACTGAGACAAAACAAGAATTTGTTTCAAATTTTATAAGTAGAACACTCGTTAAACGGTTTAACTTGTGCAAGCTTGCTAAATTGATTTGAAAACAAGCGGTTCAGTGAGAGAAGACACAAACCAAGAATGTGTGTCAATAAGAAGAAGACGTTGGAATTACATCGGCCATGTACTTGGAATGAACGAAAACAGACTTGCTAAACAAATCATCATGTAGTAGGCTTCAGGGGGTACAAGAAAAGTAGGTCACCTAAAATAAACTCTCCTTAATTTAATCAACACATAACGTTCAATATTAGGTATAAATAATACACAATAACTACAGCAACTTACGACGAAGTGCTCAACATGGAAGGAAATAACTACCGCTATATATGCCATCTTTAGCCCAAAAGGAAATAACTAACAATACTTTTATTGTGCAATTGATTATTTATTTTAATCTTTAGACAGTTTTTCAATGCAGCAAATTGTCATCTTGCATATTGTATTTATAATCTGACCACACGATAACCAACGATACGCGGCATAAATTATAAGAACAATACAGTAAGTATTAACATAGAACAGGACACGCAGAGAATCTTTGAAAAGGACTACACAATCTTTACGGAAGGGGCACAGGTCTATATGATCCACACAAAAGGGTACTCCGACCAACGTAATCTGTAAATAAATAATTGGGCGATGGAACAATACAATTTTTAGATTGAAGTTTGGTAGCATATCCTATTCATGACGTAGCCATCAATCCAACATTTTTTGGGTGTAGTGATTTGATAATTAATATAAATACGTGCAGTAGTTTGTCACTGCTTTTTGAACGGTCCGAATGCACAATTGTCTGCGGCGGAGTCGAACCCGGTATTCTGGCCGCCACAGACGAGATCTGTACCACGCCGCCACAGACCCGGACCTCTTTTAGTGTGTCTCTCTTCTGGTGTTATTGGTGCGGTTATTGTGTGATATACGGTAGTTAAAATAATCTTGGGTGTTCTTTTCTACCGTGTTCACTCTAACAGAACTACTTTAATTTCTTTTTATGATCTGAGCAATTCCAGGATAAATATATGGTGCTGCTAGTTTTGCAGCAATGCTGTAATATTTGTGTCATTATCCACTGCCATACCATCTGCATTAGAATGATCTTTCTCTGCAGTCGTTCTCATATTACTGCTAGTCATCAGGATGTAGTCAAGAGAATGGAATGCGCTGTGGCATAATGTACAACTTTACGTGCTCATTCGGCCTGATCCATCCGACTCTATCAAAACATTAGGAAACTGACCTGTGTCATGGAACAACCAATTCCAACCGAAAGCCTCCTCAATCGCCTCTTATGACATGCATGACAGATCACAGGGCTGCTCTTATTCTGGCTTCATAACACAATTGCGACTCATAGGTATGAAAATAATTTATTTGTGCCAGAAACTTCGTTATTAGATGTCATAACTGTAAATTGGACAAACACCAATTCACCCTAAAATTGGATCAATGGCTAGTTTTCGTTTGAATTTCTTGAGTTGGACGGGCTGTTTAATGTCACTGTGCAATCATTTATATTGCTATGACACTTCATCACATGAATTGTGGATATTTAGACGTGTCTCTTGTCAATTTTACAGTCGCACGACTCATTAGGAATCATGTTTCTAAATTGACACAATTTACTTTTCTCGTGACTTTCATTTGTCACTTTGTGCAAATTTTGTGTCGACAGCCAATGGAAAATCACTGGAACAGTCTAGGGCGCCACATTTGAAGGAATCATTCCCAATTCAGACGACATGTCTTATTATGTAGATGGTCACGATTTAGTAAAGATATACGTTACCACATTGACTACAAAATTTATAACAAAAACACTACGCATTAGGTATATTGGCTCGTAGCACAATAAAGTTATCTATTGTTAAGCGAAGAAAGGTCAACTATGCTGTTGACAGTAATTTTCTAAGTCACTCTGCACACTGAACTATGAAAACACACCATTTTTTTTAATAACGTCATTTTGAGCAAATATATTTCATTTCAAAATAAGTAAACATCAATTGTATGGACACCCTATAAAGGGATAAATCCTGAGTGTTAGGAAACACTCTATAAAGTGTCTATCTTTCTTTTCGACTACACTGGATTTCAGAGTAGACTTCTCTTTGATATCTCTTAGTATTCTACACTTGCTATGTTATTTGTTTTTTTTTCCATTTTACTCTCTCTTCTGTTTTGCCGTATTGGTGTCCTTTCTCCTTTTTCTTCCTTTCATCTTTTCTCTTTTAATATCTCCCTTTCCGCTTCTTTTACATCATGATTTCCTTTTTGTAATATTAATTTCTTGTTGTTTGTTTTTGTCCTGAAGAATAAATTTTAGTCGAAAAGTAGTTTGTTTCCGTTTCTGTTGATGATGTTAGTAAGTTTTGTATTTTGCTGCAACACTCGTTACGTATCTCTGTTATTTTCCCTGGACACCCTATATTGCAGTTACTAGTAACCTTGTCTACAACTATTCCCTAGAACAATTCCTATCTAGCTTTCACTACTGTATGCACGAGTCATCATTCCCGCGTGTCAGCGTTTCGTTTCAAGAGAAATCTCGCATTAATTCTGTGTAACTTAGTTGCGAGACTTGGTGTTAATCTATTCTCATGTAGCATTCTTTCATTGTCAATCTGTACCGACTTTACCTTGCACGATTGTTTACTGTCCTACATGATAACATATTCCTTTATACGGTATCTTTCTCTGTCAGAATAACACCTTCCTTTATTTGGAGATATATTTATGTTAGAATAACACCTTCCTTTATTTGGAGATATATTTATGTTAGAATAACACCTTTCTTTATTTGGAGATATATTTATGTTAGAATAACACCTTTCTTTATTTGGAGATATATTTATGTTAGAATAACACCTTCATCCATTGGGTATGTTTCTTCTGGTATAATAACATCTTTCCTCGTTGGGTATATATCTTGTCACTATAACATCTACCTTCATTGGCTAATTTTCTTGTAAGAATAAAATCTACCTCTATTGGGTAAATTTCCCTGTTGTGTTTATACTTCTTTCATTTAGGAATCTTTCTTTTGTCACAATATCACCCTTCTTCATTGGGCATCTTTCTTCTGTCAGAATAACATCTTCCTTTATTGTGATCTTTCTTCTATCATGGTAATATCTTCCATCATTGGGTATCTTATTTGCATCATAATAAGACCCTCTTACATCGAACAGTTTTCAACGGTCACAAATAAGGAGGTCTCAACTCATTCTTTTACAGCTTTTACTTATTCGAACTACATCCTACTAAATGCAGGAGTTTGAGAACGAGCGCAGAAAAAGGCTTACAATAAATACATTTTCTAGATATACTAGTAAAATATCTCAAAACTATTGAAATTACTGTGATAGGTTTTCATTACAAACTTACCGTATACTTATTGACATCGATGGTGACAGAACGTAATACAAATTGTGAGTATTCAAGTGCCGATATGTGTGATATTAGTGCACTACGACTTTGTAGACACCCTATACTTTAAAAGAACTCGCGGCAATGTTGTTTACAACGATCTGTTATCGTGTCGTATATTCTTGTACATAGATGGGTCAGCACAGAATGCTGTGAGGAATGGAGGTGCAGGTGTATATATAGAATATCCACACAAGCCTAAAGATACAATCAGAACACCGACGGGAAAATTCTGCAATAATTATGATGCAGAAATCCAGGCAATTAGTGTGGCAGCAAAAAAACTGCTGAACTCCAGCTCTGGCCTACAGCATGTGGTATTCCTGACAGATGCAAGGTCAGTGCTTCAAGCTCTCCAGTCTGGAAAACTAACAGACTTGAAAAAATTACTTAGCGAATTGTCTTACCAGTATAGGGTAACCATGCAGTGGATACCCTCTCACTGTGGAATACCAGGAAATGAAAAAGCAGACCAACTGGCTAAGGAAGGTGCTGCCGAAGACCAACCAGATATACCAATCACCTACCATCAGAAAAAATAGATGATCAAGTCAATAAGAAAGCCACAAACACCAACACAAGATGACTACCAAATTATGAACAGATCAGAACAAGTTATAATTCTACGCCTCAGAACAGGACACAACCGACTCCGCAGTCACATGTATACAAAGTTCAAGATTGGCAACACGGCCATGTGTACATGTGGACAGGCAGCACAGAGTGCCAAACATATACTTCAAGAGTGTTCTGAGCATGAAACGCTGAGGCAGACATATTGGCCAGAGGAAACAACACTGGAATCAAAGCTCTATGGGACACTGTATGAACTACAAAAGACAGTGAGTTTTATTAAGGAGACATAATTACAGACATAGACATGTTTCAAGTGAACGAAAGAAGAAGAAGAAGTCTCTAGAGACTCAATCGTAATGTAACAGATCAGTGTTTCTCAACTTGTTCGTTACCAAATAATCCTCTATAAATATACTATTCCCCGGAATTCAAAATATTTTATATATGAAAATGTTTTAGCGACAAATTTTATGTGAATGTCATTTAATTAATTATGTGAACTTAGTCTAAATTAGCTTCCTCAGTATTTGTTATTATTTATGTCTTTCTTTATATGTATGTTACATTGTTTCCCAACTTTTTATGTACCCTGTCCAACCTAAGTCTTTCTAAAATTCTGATGTCTATGTAACATATACATATTTTTTATATTAAAAAAATTAATTAATCCCTAAAAGAAGCCTAATTACAACTTATTAGAATTGCGCCCCTGATTTATGCCTCTTCCCTGAATTATGCCTCTGGCCTGAACAATCAAATTACCCTCCCCCCCCCCCCGTGGGGCGTGCGCACACCGTGTTAACCTATTATTTTATTGTAAGTAGAGCAGTTTTTATAATTATAAGTGTATTAGAAATAGTCTAATACAATTTTCAAATATATAGATTTTAATAATAGGCGAATTCCATCAGAATGAATTGCGAATCCGTAGAGACACGCAGAAACTATGATGATAAACCATTCCAATATGCAATACCCAATCATTGTTGTTCTACCTTTGGGTACTATGATCAATCCAATCTCCGTTTTCGTTCTTGTTTACCCATTAGTGCCTACCTTAGTGAAATACTATATCATTAAATAATCGATAATTAATTGAAGCGTTCAGTTTTTAGGGTTAAGGTTAGAGTTAGAGGTTAAGGTTAAAGTTAGAGGTTAAGGTTAGTTATGATTTACGTAACTAATCCTAGCTCTAATCAAAAATTTAATTATATTTAACTTAATAAATGATAAACATAAACTAATAAACATAGGCAAGGGAAATAGTCACACAGGTAGACGACACTCATTGACGCAACGGGAGTTGGACTGCGATCATAGTACCTACGCTTGTAATGAAATTTCACCAGTCAACATACATTCAAAAGGCCTTAAATTACCTGCACCTACCAAAACTGCACAATCCTCGCCAAATACGGCTTCCCTTCTAGATATATATATATAATCAAGGCTTTATACGACAACTCAAGATGCTGTATTAGAACAAGCGAGAGTAAAACTGGATGATTTTACATATAAACAGGAGTAAAACAAGGCTGCATTATATCATCATTCCTTTTTAATTTGGCTGTAGACTAGGTTATGGCAAAATTACTCCCAAAATGAACATTTTGGGATAAAATTGATAGATAATGTAACTCTTAGTGATCTTGATTATGCATATGACTTACTAAGTCCAACTCCTACTAAGGCACAGGATTTGTTGAATCGACTTTGTCATTTTTCAAAACAAATTGACCTTCAAGTTAACACTTTCAAAACTCTGTATAATTTTCAAAATAACTGTAATTTTAAAATCACTCGCAACGGAGAAATAATTCAGACTGTTGATAAAATTTCCTATTTGGACAGCAAAATGACAAGAGATGGAGATACAACAAAAGAGATTATACCAGCATTGCGTTGACATCAAGTCTTTCAGCCACATAACAGACATCTGGAAATAAAAACGTAGATATATCAAACTACGACTAAACAATTCCAATGTAATATTCGTTGGAACATATGATTGTGAAAGTTAGAAAACGCTCAGAAGAAATTAATTTCATTTGCAAATAAATGTCTTTAAAAAATCTTAAATATTGGTTGGGAAGAATTCTATTCAAACAAGCAAGTAGGAGAAGACACAAAACAGAAATATGTTTTTACAACAATAGGAAGAAAACTACGGACATATATCGGGCATGTTCTTAGAATAATGATAACAGACTGTCAATACGTGCATTAAAATGGGTGCCAGATTGCAAAATAAAAAGAGGAAGACCAACAGAGACTTTGCAGAATAACCATCAAAAAAGGTAACAGTATGGGTCTCAACAATATGCAAGAATTACACACATCAGCATTACATCGCTTGAACTAGAGAACACTGGCTTATGAACTATGCACCGCATTCGGCGTCAAATGAATATATATATAATGTAGATTCATTAAATATTGTCTGACTTAACAGGCAATCGCAAGGCAGCTAAAGCATGCCCCATTATCCAAACAAACCGGATTATATGTTTCGGATGTGATCCTAGATAAAAGAGGTGAAGTAGAAGTGCTAGCGTCGGGGGAAAGACATCAAGCTAAGGTTTAAGCCATGAGTGATCGCTAAAACAAACACTCACTAGGTCTTGAATGTGACAGATACTTAATCGATCCTCCTGGCACATCATCTAGAAGACGTTGTACTAGATAGTGTATCAGGAAAACATGTCGCAGCCCGTTAAAAGTATCACGAGGTAGCTCGTGTACATAGTATTATATCCTCGTAGTGTTTCAATCAGGCATTGTGGTCATGAGAAGTAGCACTAAATGTAAAGATTTTCTAAAGATCTTGTAAACGGGTGGTTTATGTCTCTAGTGAAAATGGTAAGAGAACAGAGAATTTTCGACACAAGACACATAGAAAAAAACTTAAATTCCAGTCTCTAAATTATCATTAAAAACAATATACTTTCGGAGATCGTAATGGAATGAACCACTTCCTTCATTATTTTTGATGATCACAGATCTAATACAAACAAACTGGTCTAACATCCTCGGTTGATATTCACAGATCTAATATTAAACAAACTGGTCTAACATCCTAGGTTGATGTTCACAGATCTAATATTAAACAAACTGGTCTAACATCCTAGGTTGATATTCACAGATCTAATATTAAACAAACTCGGCTAACATCCTCGGTTGATGTTCACAGATCTAATATTAAACAAACTCGGCTAACATCCTCGGTTGATATTCACATACCTAATATTAAACAAACTCGGCTAACATCCTCGGTTGATATTCACAGATCTAATATTAAACAAACTGGGCTAACATCCTAGGTTGATGTTCACATATCTAATATTAAACAAACTAGGCTAACATCCTAGGTTGATGTTCACAGATCTAATATTAAACAAACTTGGCTAACATCATAGGTTGATGTTCACAGATCTAATATTAAACAAACTTGGCTAACATCCTAGGTTGATGTTCACATATCTAATATTAAACAAACTAGGCTAACATCCTAGGTTGATGTTCACATATCCAATATTAAACAAACTGGGCTAACATCCTAGGTTGATGTTCACAGATCTAATATTAAACAAACTGGGCTAGCATCCTAGGTTGCAAAGACGATACCTCATCATCATTATCATCATCACGTGCCGTCTCCGCAACGAAATTGGCTGCAACGGACTTCCAGCATCTCATGTCTCATCCCATGTCAGCATCAATTTGTTCTTGGCGGTACACTCTGCTAGACTGTAACCTGTCCAGCTAACCTTGTTAGCCGGATGTAGTAAAAAGATCGAAATAGGTTGTATCATGGTTTACAGTCTGGCTGCCATAACTGAGCTTTTCGGTCTAAAGCTTCCGCCTTCGGTATAAATTTTAGACAACACACGGAAGAAGTGTGAATACATTTTTTTCGGTCTAAAGCTTCCGCCTTCGGTATAAATTTTAGATAGAGGTGGGAAACCTTTTAGAATCGGCTGGTAGGATTAATTTTTTTCGTGTGATCGAGGTCAAAAAAGTGTTTTAAGTCCTGTGGATCTCTAACTAGCATTTATTTGGGAGATAGGGGACAGCGCATATAGTAAGTTTAGTTTAGTAATATTGTGAGCCAGAACAAACGTACGTGCATGTAGGATTTGACTCGGTAGTCATATTACGCCCACCCTGATTCAGGGTCATTTTAAACAATTCGAACATGAAATATCACTTTATTGTCTCTATAACAAGCGTGACAGGTCTTTTTATAGCAGGAGTGACATGTCTTATTATAGCTAGGCGTGACAGGTTTTGTTATAGCAGGCGTGACAGGTCTTGTTATAGCAGGCGTGACAGATCTTCTTATAGCAGGCGTGACAGGTCTTCTTACAGCAGGCGTGGCAGGTCTTCTTATAGCAGGAGTGGCAGGTCGTCTTATAGCAGGCGTGGCAGGTCTTCTTATAGCAGGAGTGGTAGGTCGTCTTATAGCAGGCGTGACAGGTCTTCTTATAGCAGGCGTGACCAGGTTTTCTTCGTCTTCTACTTTCGTTCACAAGTTCTTGCAGATTAAAGGGATGTAGTTCAGATGCGTTCAGTGTGTCATGGTTTACAAATTTGCTGTCATATCTGCGCCTTTCGATGTGACGCATCAGACTTCAGCATGACTTCTGGGTCACTTTGACTCTATATGGAATGAGGCAGCAAACTCCACCCCATAACCTCCTTAGTCATCTTCTCTTAGGATATGCTTGGAAGGTAAATATTATTACTTATTTTTCTGCTCCCCTTGTATTTGAATGATGTTTGCTAAAGGACTAGCGTAGTAAAAGTCTTTATTCTTGTTTCTTCATTTATCTTTAGTATATCTTACAATTTACATTTATTATTTAAAATTAGTTCTTACCATTTTATTAAAAATAACTGTTGTATTTACGCTTACCGTTATCAATAGATAACAGACGTGGTTACAGAATGAACATAGAAAGAGAATACCTCTGCGTGAGTAGCAGTTACACTAAATCTCTCACTGTTGTGGTATTCCAGGTTTTATGTTTTACGATATGTTCGGCACTTCCTTTGTTTACAACCGAGACCGCCGGCTGCAGAAGACCTCCGTACATCACTTCATTCTTACGTTTTTGATAAATGTCGTGCCGCGACCGACCGTCGTAGAAGACCTGTTGGCTAGAATTATTATTTGCCGGACAAAGGTCACCTTTTTTAAACAATGTCTACCATCGTGATCTGACGTGTGTTATACCGTGTGTTGGTTGTTTTGGAATCTTTAAGAAAGTAATTTTAATAACTTCTAATATTGTCACATCACACAATAATATTATACGAGAAAGGCAGCCTCTACCTTTCAATAATAATAATCATAATAATAATAATAATAATAATAATAATAAAACCCACAGCTTCATAAAGAACGTACCGCACATCCCGAAGAACGTACCGCACAAATTACTAGTATCCATGAACACAAAGTTAATGAATGGTTGTCTTTAGATGTTATTAAAGGTTTTCCCAAGACCTACTGTCACAGATTGTAGATAGGGCATAAATTGAAAGAACAGATAGGTAAAAAGTGGAACTATACTGCTATTGATGAGACCTTAGCATGTGTAGTGTTGCGTAGTGTTGTATATCATCATCATCATTTGCCATGCCTGCTGACGTAGGCGATCATGACTCTCCACAGCTCTCTGTCTCCAGTATTATGTATCAAGATCATTGTTGTTTCCCTAGCGTGCCTGGTTGTCAAACTAATATTTTCTCACATTGTCGCCCTCTGTCTCTGTTGCCTTCAATCTTGCTTGTTGTGACTATGTTATCCAAACCTGCTTGTCTCATGAAGTGGCCAAAAGTGAAGAGTGTCTTTTTCTTATATTATTGATAGATCCGTTTCGCACTTGACTCTTTCAGCACCTCCACATTAGTTTTTTTCTGGCAGTCCATAGTATTCTCAGCATTCTTCTATAGAACCACATTTTGTCTCTATTGCCACAATTGCCTCTAATTTCTAACTTCCCAGTATGTTTTTTGTCTAAGACTCGTATCCTTATGTTAGTATATCAGTTATATAGCACTGCAGAACTCTCTTTCCCACCTCTAAAAACAAGGTCATATTACACAATATATTTTTCATTTTTCTGAATATTGTTTTCGCCTGTCCTATTCTGCTTCTTATTTCCGTTGAACCTCTTTCCTCTCCTGTAATCGTTGTACCTAAATATTTGAATTGGTTGACTTGTTTTAATACTATATCATTCACTATGATCTTGCAAGGTGTGGTATTTTATTTCTTTGAAATAACCACCACTTCTGTTTTCTTTATATTTAGGAAGAGGCCTTTCTCTTTCCTTTCTGTGACTACTACATTAATTAAATCTTGAAGGCCTTCTTCACTTTTTGTAATAAGAACAGTGTCATCCGCATATCTCTAAACATTTATGATATGCCTTCCCACTGATATTCCTGGGATATCAACTATTGCACGTAATATGTTTTCACTGTGAACAGGTCTGGTGAAAGTACACAACCCTGTCTAACTCCTTGTTTTATTTGTTGAAAGGGACCAAATTGATTTCCTAATTTTATTGCTGCTTTTTGTTGTCAGTACATGTTCTTGATGACTCTTAAATTCTTACTGTCAATGTTCAAATTCTCTAGCATGTTGACACCCGGAGCAAAATTCTCACTTATAGTATAACATTGACACACGGAACCAAATTCTCACTTAAAGTATAACAGTGATATCCGGAATAAAATTCTTACTTAAAGTATAACATTGAATCCCGGAACAATTCTCACTTAAAATATAACATTGAATCCCGGAACAAAATTCTCACTTAAAGTATAACATTGAATCCCGGAATAATTCTCACTTAAAGTATAACATTGAATCCCGGAACAAAATTCTCACTTAAAGTATAACATTGAATCCCGGAACAAAATTCTCACTTAAAGTATAACATTGAATCCCGGAACAAAATTCTCACTTAAAGTATAACATTGACACCCAGAACAAAATTCTCACTTAAAGTATAACATTGACACCCAGAACAAAATTCTCACTTAAAGTATAACATTGACACCCAGAACAAAATTCTCACTTAAAGTATAACATTGACACCCAGAACAAAATTCTCACTTAAAGTATAACATTGACACCCAGAACAAAATTCTCACTTAAAGTATAACATTGACACCCAGAACAAAATTCTCACTTAAAGTATAACATTGACACTGGCAAAAGAATTCTCAAGTGACATCATATCGGGTTGAACATATATTACGTCAACAATTGGTGATAGGGGGAGACTGAAAAAATTTGACAGTTGTTGACAAGACATTTAATGATCTACTGTCAAATGTTTTTGTGATAGTGTCATTAATTTTACTGCTTTTGCTGTTTGTTCGCTGTTTGTCTTATGTTTTCTTGAAAAAGACTTTACGGGTGTTACGTTGAAACTGCCTTGTGTACTGTTATTTGTATTTTTTATAGCCATATCATATAGTCTAATAATCGGTGCTCTCATTGTAAAATGAATCGGTCTTGTGTTTCACGTTAGTGCTATTATTATATAGTTTTACAGTAGTCTCATTTAGTATCAATTGACAAAAAAGGAGGGGGAGGTTTGTTGACAAAAGATGGCGTTAACATAACTGTTTGTTATACACAAATGAAGCTGCTGTTGGAATTCGAAAAAAATGTTTCTAAAAATGTCAAACGATTAATTTAGTTTTTTTGTTCTTATTTTTCTGTCACATGTTATGTGTGTGTGTGGATGGGGGTATTACATTTTTCTGTCAAATGTTTGTATGTTGATGTGTGGAGGATATGTTACATGTTTCAGTCAAATGTTGTTATGTGGGTGAATGGAGGGGGTGTACATTTTTTAACATAAATTGCCAAATATTTATTATATATATAGGGTGGGGAATGAGTACTTGAATTCTTGGCGGTTGTTGATACGGGGGAGGGGGGAAATACATTGACAGAAAATTGTTGAAGTGATTTATGAATAGCTCAATATTTCTCACATCACATTGATAAAGCAACAAGTGCAGCCATAAAACAGTCATCGGGTGCTTTATAAGTCACGGTTGTAGATCACGGGTTGTATTTTTTATTTTGATAACGCAAAGAAAAGGATAAGCACGTTTAAAAAAAACCATGGAAACCACGTCATACTGCCCAATCAGACACAGCATGATAAGGTCAGTCACTTTCATTTCACACCAGTGTTATTGAATACTACTGACACGAAGTTCAACTGCACCAGGAGCGCACCAGATAGCAGACATTAAATGTTTTACAGACTCTGTGGTAAAATAATTTTTAGAATGTGTACGAATATGATAACCGAGGTAAACAGGGCTTAACAGGTCATAAATGTGATATTTTCTAGCATCAAAAAGTGACTGAATGCAGAGGTGGTCTTACTACAAGAATATGTGACTTGCGGGTTCTGCAAAACGCGGGCCATAGTTCTGCAGAAATACGACAGATAAATGTAAAAGTATGTGAAAAGATGTTTGGTAGAAACTGTAAATGTCACCACACGAGATAAAATTAGATGTCAGAAAGAAAGTTATTTTAATATCTGTCTGCTGGTACACTGTAAAATCGACTTGTATTCTTGGTTTTCACATAGCGGTGTAATAAAGTAAGATCTGCGTGGTAAGATATGCTACTGCGTGGTAAGATATACTTCTGCGTGGTAAGATATGCTGACTGTGTGATAACATATACTGCTGTGTGATAAGATATACATTCTTTAGCAAGCTAAGATTAAGAATAAACACTGAATAGAAATAGACGAACTTCATGAACAAAGAAAAAGAAGTAACGATTTCTGCTGCAGAAGTAACCCAGAGCAGGATTTCTCTGTCATCACGATTTATTAAATATAAGGAAGGGAACACTTTGAGGGAAAAGATATTCTGCAAAGATGAAAGGAGTACTGACAAGAAATGTATACATACACAAAGAAATGATATAAGAAATTAGGAACAATGGCCAGAACTTCACAGCCGAAAAGTCTCCCTGCACTCTTTAACAGATAAACACACGGTAATGACATTTAAAATATATTTTTTTTAAGAAAGACCAGAACTCATAATAAAGAAGATTAAGAATTCAGTCTATCATTTAAGAAGAGATAAATATCTAGGTTGAGATGAAATAAAATGAGAAGAATGATTCAGACAAGGGGCAGCGTACTTATGCCTATATACCATAGACTGGCATAGACTACGATGTCAAATCGGAAAAAATGTATATTGCTTTAAGATTAGAAAAGATAAATCAGCATTTCCTTTCAAAATATGTCCATTGTGTTCTCAATATCATTCTTTCAAATATCTTTTCAAAAGAAATTAGTCATTTTTTCCACCACTGCGTTAGGTGTCCATGTTTCACATTCGTAGACTGCATCTGAGAATATGCTTGCTGAAATATGTAATTTAACCATGCTGTTGGTCGAAATTACATGTGGTTGTATTCCACAGTTAATTTATGTGTATGTTATCAAATACCATTTGAAAAGCAAATTCCTTTCAATGTAAGATCTCTTTTTTGATGAGTTTGTGCAAGATAATTCGTAGAGTGATAAGATCGAGGCAGCTACTCTCTTTTATAAATAATGCTCGTAATATGGTATCCGCCGTTTTTTTTATTTTATGCAAAATAAAATTGTTTCATAAAAGTCTAGTGAGGTAGTTTAAAGAAGAGTCAATCCTCTTCCCCCTTCCAGTTATTGCAAATAGTGACGTAAACTATTTGTGGATTTTGGGATAATTTTTTTTTCTTAGAAACAATTTATTGTGTTAAAACATAGCAGTGAACTATGTTAAAAATCTTTTCTCCAAATTGTATTATAGTAAGAAATAATCATAGTAAGGGTTCCAAATTGTTACCAAGGGTGGATTGGACGACCAAGCTAGGATACCGCTTAAAATCACGGTGGGTCACCAGCAGTTTCGTCTACCGAGACAGTCGGTAATATAGAAGATCATGGCACAGAGTTAATTAAGACTTCATTCCTTACGTTTAAAAAAAATAATTGTCATACTTTTGGTTCCCACTATTTATATACTTAGAGTCGCATGTCAAAAATAGCCAAGGCGACTCCAGGTATATAATTAGTGAGCATCTAAAATCACAACAATAATTTAAAAAATGTAGCGAATGAAGTTCTAATTAATTATGCGCAGAGGTCTTAAAAGACTGTCAGGATCGCCTTCTACATTACTTTCCAATATTTTTTGCTTTTTTTCTCTCTCTCAGGTAGCAGCGTCACTACTTTTACACTCGCAGTTTACCCCTGAATGATTATACAAGCATTGTCTAAGCTTTATAGTTGGTTATGATTATGACGTGCTAATTCCGCTTCAAGGCTAAACTTACCCATGTTGATATGTTTAATTTTTAGACCGATCTGTCTGCTTAATAATTTATGAGAATACAATATATTCTGATGTCTTCGAAGTGTTTATCCCATCGTGCTTTATTATTTTTTCTTGAAGTTTTAAAAGTGATATATTTTATTTATATTTGGGACATAGATGTAGACGGTTTTTACTCAATAACAATAAACATCTTTTAAAAACTGTCTTCCAATTAAATTAAAAGTGTTTTTCTGCCTTTCTTCTGTTTCCGGGGAATTTGACACTGAGAATATAAAGGGTTGCCACATGCATTTTATGTATGCATTATCAAAAAAATCTGAATCTCGAATTAGTACACGGAACAGAATGAAATGTAGACGAAAATCTAGACAATAATATTGATTTTCTATAATATGAAAAATGGATTTAAGGTCAGGGATGCACTATTATTGTAAATAAATATTCCAGCATTTGTACGATATTTGGTTGTACGTATTAAAGGAAAATAAATTAGCCCAATTTGTGTAGTAATGTGAGAGTCTTGTGTTTTAGAGTGAATACGTGGCTTTTCAATGTATCAGTTGTATGTGAATTTATATGCAGGTTCAAGAGATGTAGAGTTCTGTGTATGTATCGAATAACATTCTGTATTGATAGCTGTATGTTGTGAAATATGTGGAGTCTGTAACACAAGACGTCTGCTTGTCAGTTTTATTTTGCGTTGCTTCTGTACTATTGCAATAATACATCTTAGGCATTATTCTGTTAGGTCACAGTATTAATATATTCAATGAACTATGTGATTTGATTAATTCATAGTGTTCTTCTAGGTAAGAAATCTTGATACCTCAGTAGGTCACATTGTCTTTTCTCTACTCTGTAGATATAACTAACATTGCAAATACCACTTAATTATTTTTCCTAAAGGGAGACCAATTAAAAAAAAAATATGTTTCTTAGTACTAAAGGCATGTTGCATGTTCTTGAAGGAGGGGCTGAACCATGACTATCGACAAATGTAAAACATGCGGGCTCATTGGAAATCATTTTCCTACAGTGATACATTTGACTTATTCCGTGAATTTCATTGATCATTTTCTGCTTTTGTCGACAGCCAATATTATTACTAAAATTTGGCAACAAATTTGGAGTACAATACAATGGCCCGCTGAGTGGACACAATGACTAATAATATAGAAAAACAAGAAATTAATTTTGAAAGTTTTCAAGAATTAAAGAACCGTTAGCATTATAACACAAAGTTAAAAAATAAATGCTGAAAATACTTCTGAACAGAATCAAGCAGAGATAAGAGAAAATAATTGCAGAAGAACCAGTTAGGCGTTCTATCCCAAAATAAGAGTCTACTGTGTTTGCGGTAAGCGAAACGAAATTTATGCAAATTATTTTTCCTGCAAAATATTTCCCTTGTCTAATCGGTATATAATCAGTGGTTCAGGGTCGAGCTATTTTTTTTAGGAAGTTTGTATGTGTGTGTCTCTCAGGGGATGGCGCACATAATGGGGGAGGGGCTATCAGCGTGTAGCGGGAAAATGGTCGAATCCGGCAGCATTCCATGCGACTGTAACAGAATTGTATATCTCTTAACAAACTTACGACTACGGTAGCCATTTTGAATCTAGGATTAAAGATGCAGTAAATGACGTCCCAAAACTACACATAATTCGGATCTGCGCAGATTTTACACACAAAAAAAAGCGTGACGGTAGACCCTTATTTTGGAATTGAATCTGGCGAACAGCAGCAGTGTAAAATAAAACTTCAACATCAGAATTTATATATATTAATTCAGCATCACATATTATTAATTCAGCATCATATATATATATATATATATATATATATATATATAT
Organism: Meghimatium bilineatum; assembly: GCA_034231615.1. Classification (NCBI taxonomy): domain Eukaryota; kingdom Metazoa; phylum Mollusca; class Gastropoda; order Stylommatophora; family Philomycidae; genus Meghimatium; species Meghimatium bilineatum. The sequence continues at coordinate 88,763,544 of CM067299.1, forward strand.
ATATATATATATATATATATATATATATATATATATATATATATATATATATATATATATATATATATTCAGCACCAGTGCAATCTATACCATAATTTCATCGACTTTTACAAAATTATTTGACAGTGTCTGACATGATGGTCTCTAGTATATGCTATCATCTTCAAAGACATTATTGAGTCATTAAACAATAACGCAAATTGTGATGTGTCAAATAATATCATAGGAAAGTTCTTTATAACAAATCTGAGAGTCTGACAGGGGTGCACCATGTCTCCAGTGCGCCATATACCTGTAGAGCTTAATGCAAAAAAAAAAACAACCTTCATGACTGTAACATGTCTCTATTAATTGGGGTCGTTCTATCTACAATGTGTGCTTCACTGATGATCAATATCATCATATAATTTGGTTGGCTCAGAGCACGTACTACTAGAGCTAACAGAAACGTTGGAAAATGTTATCAGCAAATATGGAATTAAAGCCAAAACAGAAAAGATTAAGATCTTGGTTAACAACAGAGACATGGAGGCAAAGGCCAACATCATGATGAATGGGCATAAAACGGAAGAAATGAATACTATCAACTACCCAAGACCCTGCATATGCAGTGATGTAAAATTCAAAATTAAATTAAAGAAAATGGTAGGTATGGTATTAGCTGCCATGCCAAGACTAAACCTAATATTGAAAAGCAACGTCAGTGTTAGAGTGAAAGTAAAAACGTAAAATTCAATAGTGTTGTGTATTATGTTGTGTGGCTGTGAGAGTTGGGCACTCAATGCAAAAATGATACAACTGTTATACACGAATCTTGTACATTTAATATACGTGAAATTATCTTATGCTTTCTAATACTCGTAGAAAGCATAAAACAAACGTGTATGTAAGAAAACAAGTAGAGAATCTTGCTTGATTCTGTATATTGACGTATATAATGTAGTAACCCTACACCATTGTCGGGTTATTGGTTGATATATGGATGGATGGACATGCATGTTACGAGAACCCAGATGTAGGTTTGCTATGAGACACCGCGTTTAAGGTAAGAAAACACAATCTGGATGTAAACTTCGTACTACTGTCAGATCTCTTGAACTGTACACTCTCGGGAAAGGATGATTTTTCTGTGCAAGAACCATACATTCCCAGATATGTTCTTTCAAAGTATTGTCTAGCTAATTAATCAACGTTTCACACACTCTCCCCGAGATGTTCTTTCAAAGTATTGTCTGGCTAATTAAAAATTCTTGAGACTAACGGGAATTGAACCAATCCGTTCAACGACACCAAATCGCCTAGCAACTATTGAACACGCGTTCTTCCGTACTTGACTAACCGCATCTCCAAAAAAAGATGTGATTTCATCAAGCCATTCAAACAATACAAGGACTAATACAATACAATCGAGACAAGGACTATTACAACAACAACAAACATCCCGTACAGGTTTCTGAAATATCCTCAGCAACACCAAACATATAACATAATATCCGTATTTATTTATAAATACATATAATGCAGTTATATATCAATACATATAACTAAATACGGATATTATGTTATATGTTTGTTGTTACTGAGGATATTTCAAAAACCTGTACGGGATGTTTGTTGTTGTTGTAATAGTCCTTGTCTCGATCGGTCCGTTCTGGTGACTTTGTGCACGGTTTGAATGGCTTGATGAAATCGTATCTTTTTTTTTGAGATGCGGTTAGTCAAGTACGGAAGAACGCGTGTTCATTAGTTGCTAGGCGATTTGGTGCCGTTGAACGGATTGGTTCAATTCCCGTTAGTCTCAAGAATTTTTGAAAATTGTCCTCTGGCTTCCTACTTAAATTTTCTGACTAATTAATCAACGTTTCACATACTCTCCGCGAGATGTTTTTTCAAAGTATTGTCTGGCTAATTAATCAACGTTTCACATACTCTCCCCGAGATGTTCTTTCAAAGCATTGTCTGGCTAATTAATCAACGTTTCACATACTCTCCCAGAGATGTTCTTTCAAAGCATTGTCTGGCTAATTAATCAACGTTTCACATACTCTCCCCGAGATGTTTTTTCAAAGCATTGTCTGGCTAATTAATCAACGTTTCACACAATCTTCGCTGTGATGAACCCTACTGGAGACTCGATGTCTTGAATACTATAAAGGAGTTAACTACAATCTTCTGCAATGTAGTTTTGAGTATTACGGAAAATCTGTCAATGAAGTATATGACAAGAAAGATCTTTTACAACTTATCAATGACATGTCCAGCAGATATATGAGAAAGGAGTTGAAAGTCAAATATCAATGCGTCGCACAAGGGACAATAATTAATAAATAGTAATCCATCGGGGGAGGGGGTTAATACAACAAAATTATACCCCATTCTACGATTTTTTCCCAAAATATCTTATTGATTTTCACTTGGCGTAAAGGATTAGACAAGACAATATCGCTTTAAGTTATGACACTACTTGCTATGTGACTTAATTACTAGTGAATTGCATTCCCCACCGACACATATTTATTTAGAACTGGATACGCCTTTTACAACTGACCTAGTCACACACGAAGAGATCTAGAACAAACTAAATCCGTCACAGATGACAAGATTTACGATGAAGGCATCAGCCTTCGAGACAATTACTTTACACTATGGTCGTAGGTATGGTCTAGTTATAATAGGATGTACCTAGCGCTCATAGTGTGTTGTCTTTCGTTTCACACAGAAACATACATAGAAAAGGTAGAGGGGACGTCGTGAAAAGCAAACAGTGAATGGATGACAACATTGACGAGGCGAAACAGTGAACAGATGTAATAGAAACGTGTTGGATGGGTGTTTACTAACATAACATTGAAGTCAAAAACAAACATTGACCTGCATTTATGGCTCTTAAAAACATCAGATTTGTATCAAAACGAAGCATCCGGTTTATAGCAAGGAAAAAGTTTGGATTTATAGCAAAAAGGAAAACTGAATTTATAGCAAAGAGAATTGTTGGATTTATAGCAAGAAGAGAAATTGGATTTTTTATTAAGTAGAAACATTGGATTATTAGCAAGGAGGCACATTGTATGTCAAGTCAGAATAATAGATGCAATTCAACGAGGTACAATGGATTGTAGATGGAAAGGAAAACTTGAATTATTCCATAGAGAAAGATTGGATGGATGCAACATAGAAACACTGAATGGTTGTAAAATAACAACATGTGTGTTGCTAAAGATAAACGTTGAATGAAAGAAGAATTATGTGTCAATAAAGACATGGAATATTGTAGTAAGAAGACACATTTAATGGACATGAATGCGATGATGATTGTTCTTCATTAGCTTCGAGAATTAAGCATTTTCTCAAACTGACTTCATACAATTTTTTCCTGCTTCCATTGACAAAGAATCGATATCACATTTCACTTTAATCTATCATTACTTGTAACCACATTTCAATCCTTGCGATGACAACTGTATCATGCCTATCAACCCACAAATTGCAGATATTTGTTTTCATTTCTGCTGTAAAAACAACTGAGTACTGCGCATTTCCCGCTGAAGGGAATTGAAGGGGCGTTAAGTGTTGCTTGTGTGATAAATGCAGCATGCCAAAGTTTTTTTCATGTTTACGCTCCGACTGAAATATACCCAGTCGGGTATCCAACGTTGTTACCAAGGATCTAACACAAGTATTCTTAGAGTTGTTGTAACGATTAGAGTGTATGTCGCTATCTTCTTCTCGTTCCACGTTTACCATATCTACACAAGTCCGGTTTTATTAATAAATTATGCTATATTTGAAAGTTTCTCAGTGCTCCCATACAGTTTACTGAATATCCGTCTGTGTGGGGCAGTGCTCCTCCCTCTACTGGTTTAGTGTAATGCAGACTTGCTGAATATTTCCGCGGTCTATACTGAGGTATGTCCACATGGGCATAGAGGTGGAAATCTTAGTCTATTTAAGTGGCTGTTTAGTCTGTTGTGTCCTTTCCTGATGGGGAAGATGATAGCTTGCTCAGCTCTGTCGAGATAGTGATAGTTATTTTTGGGTGGTCAACTATTTTGGGTGGTCTTTTTGTTCCTGTGTTGCTCCATCTTTTCCTAGTATATGTAGCTGTTAATTTCCACGTATGCCACAGTGTGATGGTATCTTCTGTATTACTACCGTTCTTTGGATGCTCACTTCTCGTATGTTTTCCTTCAGGTCTGGCAGTTTATCGTTGTCAAGGGCGTGTATGAAACTGAGGAAGCTTGTAGGATTACATCAGTAAAAAACACCACCTGTTGACATGAGTTCGTTGTGTTTAATTATTTCTGCTGCAATGTCTAGGGCTTGTACTCCGGCAGAGTATAATTTTTCTGAATATTTTATGTGCACTTCAGCACCTCAATTCTTCTCTACTTTGGTTGCTGGTCCATCAGAAGCATGTTGCTATGACTTAAAATTTCTGAGACAGAGTGTATGTTTATATGACTCACTATATGAGTTACTGTAACGATTAGGGAGTATGTTGCTATGATTTAGTGTTGCTGCAACTAGTAGAGTGTATATTGGCTGTGACTCTTGGAATTACTGCTTCAATGATAGTGTATGCTGTTGTGGCTGTTAGAGCGCCACTACGACAATTATGGTGTATATTCTTGTAATTCTTCTGCGACTATTGGCGTACATTGTATTTCGCTTCGATTCCTACAGTATCTATTCTACGACTTTAAAAATGTTTGTCCTGCTACTATTATAGCTTATGTTGCTGCAATTCTTGGAGTATGCTTCTGTGACTAATAATGTATGTCATAGGGAGGTGTAAAGTGTTTAATGCAGCTATTCATGGACTGTCTGTCGCAGTGATGTCTTGTGTTATTGCTGTCAAGCTTATTTCACAGGCTAAGTCGCTCCCAGACCGGGTGCACTTCTCGTTGGGACATTCACTTTTAGTTAATTCGATTCACATCACTTGCGACATCAATCTTGAATACAGTATACTCTGTTCAATTTAAAAGAAATTATTTACATAATCTGTATATCTTGTTAAAAAAATAACTGGATAGAAGTAGATTAATGTGTCTACTTACAATCTTTCTAATTTGATCATTGGTACGAATATGAAATCTGGAATAGATTTTAGTTGATTTCTATCCAAGCGTCTGAAAAATAAAAAATTATATTTTTTTGTTGAAATCAATGAACAATCACATTAACCAATTATTACACACATTATTCAATAACATGATTATTGCTTCCATAATTAATATCTACAGGTTTGCTATATCCAAATCAGATGTAACCAATTTTGGCTCTATATGGATTGATTGTATTCAAATTGACTATAATCAGAATAATAATGCCCAGGGTGATTTAAACTAAAATTTTAGGTCTAAAGTTGTATATCTTAGAGTTATACTGTTTTAAAAAAAAGAAGAAAAGCAAGATTATTGCAGTGTTAATGGACACCAAATTTCAAACGTATACCACAAATTTATTTTGTGAAATCAGTGTTTCAACTTTGGCATGAACAACTTTTCAGACTTTAACAGTGAAAAGATATTCATTAAATTTGGTTTGGACTTTTTTCTTTTTCATATGAGACCTCCATTTCAGTAAGACATTTTGACCTCTATCAGAGAACGACATCTCCTTGACATGGTTCTGAGTAGCCATTGGATCTATTGTTGTGGGATGGCTGCCCTCTCTTCCCGAAGTTCAAGAGACAAATGTCGGTGATTGGCTGGATCCAAGTCTCGGTGACGGAGACGTCTGTCGAGTTCATCCCATAAGTGCTATGTCTGATGACATGGCTGACCACTGAATAGTCTGGACGTTGCTGTCAGCGAAGAACAAGGTGGTGAGCTGTACCACATGGGTTCGAGCGTTATCCTGCTGAAAACTCGACCCTCGTGCAGACAAATTTGGAAGGACGCGATGACGAATATTTTCAAACGTATAGTTCAGCATTCAGACGTCTTTCACTTTGCACCGGCACACTACATCATGAAGGTGATCGTCCTCATCCCACATCAGTACATCTTCTCCACCATGTAGAGGAACCTCCTTAATGCCGTTCTGTGGGTAGCGCTCACGGATTCTGAGGTAAAATCTTCTCCGCATATCGTGTGGCTGTAGCACAAAAAATGATTCATCACTAAATAAAACCCGTCTCCAGTCATTCCCAACGTTCGATTGACGATGCTGGTTCGGCCACTGCTCCTTGTAGTCCAGAGTTCAATCTACGGTTGGGACAGGATTCATTCTTTCGAGGTACAATCAAAATCCTTCCTATACATGTCGCGGCGTCTGCTATGGAAAAGCGGCGTTTATTTCCACAGCCCATAGAAAACCTCCCTACACTCCTTCACAGAAAAACATGCAGAAAACAACAGAATAACAAGAGGAAGAAGAAGGATTAGTAGAGCAGGCGGAAGACGATGAACAAGCAGAAAAAAGGGAAAAGCAGGAAGAATAAAAATAGAAATAAGCAGAAGGGGGAAAAGAAGAAAAAGAAGAAGAATAAGCAGAAAAAGAGGAAGAACAGGAAGAGGAGGAACAAGAATAAGCAGAAGCAGAGGAAGAAGAAATAATAATAAGAATGAGTAGAAGAAAAGAAGTAAGAAGAACAATACGAAGAGGAAGAAGAGGAAGAATAAGAAACGGAAAAATATGAATAAGAAGAGGAAGAAGAGGAAGAATAAGCAGAAGAAGAGAACGAAGAAGAAGAGGAAGAATAAAGGATGATAATAAGTCGAATAAGAGGAAGTAAATCAGAAGAAGTGGAAGAGGAAAACGAAGAAGAAGAATACGCAAAAGAAGAACAGTAACCAGAAACCGGAATAAAAAGATAAATAGAAACGTATACATTCTCAGATACAATTTAAATGCACAAGATGAAAGCAATACGGAAGTCGTTGTGAATGAATTACCAGTACCGCGACCTCCACTATTTTGATGGTTAAATGCTCTGATCTGACCTAATTGAACTAACATCCGCGGATGAAAGAAGCGTACCGCACCAGAGAGATAAGAGATCATTTGTATTGAACGAGAAATGTACAAAATACAAAGTAATGTACAATCTCTCAGATACAATGTAAATATAGAAGCACACTTTCATGAGAACAAATTATGTTGTATTTAGAACGGAATGTTGTCCCAGAGGAAAATAAAACATTCTCTAGAAGTTGGAGAAAGATCTACCCGTATAAGTCGAATAGATAAATAAATGTTTGAGGACATGCACAAAATAACATTGAGAGACCCGCACCGGCATAGCAAGAATTGGAACAGATACAAACAAGAAATCCGTCATTGACCGAAATCTGTACCGAGTAAACTCTCTCCGAGAATTCAAGACAAACTGGTGGCATTTTATGAAGGTCTTGTGGCATTCTCCTGAGATCTCGCGGCCTTCTAGCTGCAGTAGACGTTGAAGAAACCTACCTTGGGGTCACACAGTATCGTCTAGAATAGTTCCAGTCGCGGAGTTTTGTGATTCCTGTCTGTTGTCGCTTACTACCAATGAGATCGTCATAAATTGTAGCCACACATTTCCACTTATACTGACATTTGTCTTGCATTTATATCGGTGTTTTGTCTACAGTCAATGAATGTGTGTTTATATATAGTTTCTTTCCTGTCTTGAGAAGCTGAAGCTCGTATTTGTACCATAATTGCTTCATGTTAACGGTTGTTAATAAATTATCTATCAAGAGCTGATATAAAATTATTGTTTACTAAAAGCTGATATTAAATTTATAATTACCAAAAAAGTCAGTTATACAACAATCAGGAATGGGCCTTAGTAACGATTTAATAAATAATTGCAGCATGCTAAGCTGATATTAAATTGATGTCTTCTAAGAGCTGATGTTAAATTAATGTTAGCTAAGAGCTGATGTTAAACTGATGTCCACTAAGAGTTGATATTAAATTGATGTCTGCTAAGAGCTACAGTAATATAAAGTGATATTTGATAAGAGCTGATCGTAAATTGATGTTTGCTAAGAGTTGGAATTAATTTTATGTTTGCTAAGAGTTGGAATTAATTTGATGTTTGATAAGAGTTGGAATTAATTTGATGTTTGATAAGAGAAGATTTTAAATGTATGTTCAGTTCATAGTCTGAAGATGATGGTTTGTTCCTTGCGTGACATTTGATGGTAAGGGTCATTTGGTTCTGCAGTTGGATGAATCTGCTTCCACTTTTTCTTATACATGTATTCTGCTTTTAACATAGTCTTACAATCATAATACGTATTATCACTTTCTATTTGTTCTGGTGATCTCCCTTTGCTTGCCAGGAGATCAGCTTTTTCATTTCCAGATATGCCACAGTGACCAGGGATCCACTACAGTAAAAAGTAACCCAAAGCATTTATTAATGTCGTAGGGGTGTGAGATGTTAGCGATCTCACATTTCACAGGCTCTGCAAATGAGGGCGGTAGCCATCGCCTCTCCCTCGCAGTCTTTACTTGCCGGATTAATCCGGTACCCATTTAAGACTGGGTCGACCTTGGAGCCGTTGCGATCTGAAAAACATTTCCGCCTGAACTGGGGAATGAACCCAGGACCACTCATATGCGAAGCCAGTGCGCTAACCACTGCGCTAACGCGGCTCCCAATGAATTACAGTACAGTACAGTACAGTATTGTTTCTTTGTTAGTACTCTGCTGAACTTTAGTATGCAGGCCATAAGTTCATTCATGCTAGTGTTCTGTGGATCTTTCACTGTCTGCAATACTGACTTTGCATCAGTTAGAAAGACAACATATCTGTTGTGACTCGGCAAACAACTTACGAGTATAAATAACAACAACTCTATCAATCAAACATATGAAACAAGAGACCAAGAAACACTAAACAAATGATCCTTCTTCTTCTGCGTTCGTTCTCAAGCTCTAGCATATTAGTAGTATGTGGTCCGAAAAACAAATGCGTTGTGTCATGGTTTACAGTTTTGTTGCGATATTTGCGCCTTTCATCACACACATCCGATTTCATTATGGCTTCTGGGTCACTTTCAGCGACAATGGGATGGCACAATAAACTTCACGCATAACCACTTTTATTTCACCTATAACCTCCATAGTTCTTACAACATGTTTGGGAAACAGTGTTGCTATTCTTTTCACCCCTTGGGTGCCAGGTAACATACGGGCGTAAAATGAACCTCTCCAAGCATCCATAATGAGATCACTAATAATAGTATCTGCATTTGACCTTCTACAGTACAGGCATAAATATATAGTCATCCGTTCTGCTATACTCACTGTGAGATCAAGCCAATGGTTGACAGCGTTCCTCTCACAATATAGAGGTTTAATCACTACTGGTTTACCAACAAGTCAAAAGATACTAGAAGAATCGATTAACAGATACACGAGGGATGAGCAAGACATAGACAGAACTGGAAGTATGAACTAAAGATAGGACAAGATATACAGATTTTTGAGGACTTATACTCCGCAGGGTGTTAATGTTCCTGGTTACGGTAGGTGCACCGAGACATCGTGGCTAAAGGTATTTTTGGCCCTTATTGATCAATTAAAAAAAAAAAATATGCACTTTTCTTGAATCGTATGCAACTGCTGCTCTGTCTGGCTAAAGTTCGCTAGTGTACTTTAAAAATTCTTATTGTGTACTGTGTGTGTCGTGACTTTCTTCCTATAACTTTTTTGACTTGTTTCCTAGAACACTTTAGAACTGTTTTTCTTGAACTTTTAGTGACTGTTTTTCTAAAACTTTATGTGACTGTTTTTATATGATTATTCGTGCATATTTTAATAAAACTTTAAATATTCTGTCTAGTAGTTGTCTCTCTATTGTATACTCATTCTCCTCCTATTTGGTAACAATGTACGAATGGGTAGCAAAATATAATATCAATGCTGTTTGTCATGCATCAAGACCTGGCTAAGGATGTTGGTGTAGGAAGGTTACACTATCCAACATCGTCTTATGTGATGAAGCTTATCGTAGACTTATAGATTTCAAGATTACAAGAATGAGACCATTATATGGAGGATATCCATAGGTGGTTGGTTGCACATGCACATTAAATTCTAAAAGTAGTAGCAAAATGACGTATGAAACTTAAGCACACAAGAGTATGATAATGAAAAAATATGACAAACTAGAAGTCTGAGAAATATTCAGAGAAAGAATTATGATGGAAAGTAAGTACAATAACTGACAGAAATGTGATACTTATTAAATCATAATGATAGGTTAAATAATATAATAAAGGTAATGGACTTCTCTCTATCTCTCTGAATGTAGTTCACGTTATAAAATATTGACAAGGAGATAGCAAAAGTCGATCATCGCGTAGATAAGGGGAAGATGATTGAGTTCACACATCTCACTCCCTTGTAAAGTGGAGCATGACATTTTGTACTAAGAAATACTCAAAAAGGATGGTAAACCACATGCATCTCTTTAACGTTTTCTCCAAATAAAGATCATTAAAATTCCCACAAAACGAGATGATTAACGTTTTTATAGGTAAAATACTCCTTTATCAAAGACATATTTGGAAATAGCTACAAGAATGACTAGGAAAGGGCTATTTCAACTTTCAATTCAAACAATTTTAACGCGTTATTGTGACAATAGCAGCTTGTAACCCAAATTAAAATAATACAAATTTAACATAAATTACTGTTCTCCCAGTAAATATAGATCTTAAAGATCATCTATAACTTTGTAAAACCTAAGTCGGGTGTGTTGGGCCATCGGTGCATAAAGAACGGAAAACGGAGCATTTCTGCATCCCGGCCTGTTCGAAATCTAGTAGGAACATCCTGATACAAGAGAGATCCGATGGAAGTGTGAGGATAAATGCACACAAAAAAAGACCATTTGCGGGTTCAAAGAATCAAATTTATTGAAAGCCGTCAGAAATCTCTACAATAACCAACAGACACCAAGCAATATAACACTCGAGACGTTATAGTTAGATTTTATTTCAGCAACTTCTAAAACAGACATAAACTGTCTGGCTGTTTATTGCTTCATGAGTTTGTTGAGATTAAAGAATCTACTTGCTCAAATACAATACAGAAACCAGTCGGCAATCTATGTTTGTTTAGCCTGGGAGTGAAATGTAGACATCATCTATTACAAAGTATCTGGCAGTGTTGGAACATCAAGAATAAAGGTGATTGTTGTGGAAGCAGATTTTAATTCAGTCTTTAACGTGAGAGTTGGCCTTTTAGTATGGAAGTCAAATAAAAATGAGTGTCTTAGTACGGTAGTCAAATTTGAGCAAATGTTTTAGGATAGTAGGCATTGTGAGTGTCTTAGTACGGTAGTCAAATTTGAGCGAGTGTTTTAGGATGGTAGGCATTGTGAGTGAGTGACTGTCTTAGTAAATTAGTGAAATTTAGCGAGGGTTTTAGGAGGGTAGTCATTGTGAGTTTCTTAGTACTGTAGTCTAGTTTAAGTGAGTGTTCTAGTACTTGGTCAAATTTGAGTGGGTTTTGTTTGTTAAAACGACGATCAAAGCCTCTTGTCAAGACATGGCCCTTTCAACCGTGCTCCGAAATCTGTTTTGGTTATTTTGGACAAATGTGTAGGTATCTTTGTATGGACATCAAATAAGAGTGAGTGTCTTTGTATGTAAGTCACTAGGAATGTGTTAACTATAATCACATTAGTTATCTTCATGCACTGTAATTCTGAATCTATCTTTATCAATAATCACATAATCTGTCAGGATCACACAGATACCGAATTGAATGAATTACTACACGGTTAGGATAATGAGGTACATCAATGGATGCATCAGCAGACATATCACACGGGTGCGGTATCGGATACATCCTTACATGTTCAAGGTATACGGGTACTGCAATGGGTGCATCAACACTCGGGGCATAAAGGTACTGCAATTAATGCAATTTTACAAATTGCTTTGACCGTGTGACATGATGGTTTCTGGCACACACTGAGACATTGTTAAATCACTTTACCGAAACGCAAGAAGTGCTGTCTTATCACATAATATAATTGGAGAGCTGTTTTAAACAAATGTGAAGTTCGGCAAGAATGCATTATGTCTGCAGTACTTTTCAACATATACATAGAGCACATCATACAAGAGAACCTTCAGGATTAAAACACGTCTATATCGTTCGGAGGTCACCATATTTGCAATTTGCGCATCGCTGATGAGCTCGGTCAGAACAATAAATACAAGTGTTTTCAGCAAAGTTGAAAAAAATGACAAGCTAGTACGGAATGGAAATTTACATTAGAAAAGAACAAGATCTTGTGTTAACAGCAGAGACACAGAAGCAGAGACCAACATCATGATGAATGTGTATACTTGAGGAAGTGAATACTTTCAAGTAACTCGTATCTGGCATATGCAGCGCTGGGAAAAAAGGAAAACAGAATTAAAGATAATGCAGGAGATGGCATTAACGTTTATGTCAAGGCTAAACTTGGAAAAGCAAAATTAGTGTTAGATTGAAAATCAAACTGTATGACGCACTTTGATTTCCAGTGTTACAGAAAGATCCTACGAATATTATGGACAGAGAAAAAGAACATTGCAATTTTGAAATTCCTCATCATGTGACATATTATTTCCAGAACGCGATCTTCCCTATGGATTATCTGAGTACTCTGCAATTTTGGGCGAGTTGACTTGCCTTAGCTAGAGAAATATTTAAGCAATCTGATATATCACTGCACCATCGTCGTCTTGGGTGTCCTCTTCCCCTGTTGCCGTTAACTGCATTCAGCTATTAATCTTGATAGTGATTATGAAATTATTGAAACCAAATGAAGTGTGATTTCTAAATACCATTATAAGAAGGAAGCTACGGTGTTTTGGACTCTTAAAACGACATGATGGTATGGAAAGGCTGATTCTAGAGGGCAGAGTACCGGATGAGAGAAGAAGAGGAAGACCACGAAGACGATGAACCAGCGACATCAAATAATGTATGCACATGTATCTGGCCAATGCGAGCCTGCTTGAGCGGAACAGAGAGGCTTTCAGAGTATCCACAACGAAGACAACGTTCTGGAAAGAATATCTCACTTGTTGTTGATATATTACTCATTAGTGCTTTCTATTAAACTATAAAATTGTGAAAGTTGGAAACTCACTGCGGATATGGAGAGACGATTATAGGCATTCGAATATTAATGTTACAGACGTGTTCTACGAATCTCCTATAGAGATCATAACACAAATGTGTACGTAAAAAATAATATATTTATGTATACAATGATCACAAGAACCATTGATTTCATTAGTGAAACGATGAAAACGTGCAAAGTTTTGGACATGTATGCCAACATAAATTTTTTTCTAAAAAACACTACTGTAGGTAACGGTCGAATGTGGAAGAAGCAGATGTAGACAAATAAAAGTATGTGCAGACAAACATCAACGACTGGAATTGACAAGATTTGTCCTCGTCCGCAGTGTTGATAGAAATCGCTCGCTTGACGACTGTGTTGATGAATCCAATTTGGTATCCCTACGACCCTGACAAGTTATGGGTTTCTATATAGTTAGACGACATTTAAGGAATTTGTAGAGGATATTTAGTTTCCTAGCTGGGAGGTGGTTGAACTCATCAATTACTTTTCCGTAATATCTCCGACCCCCACAAGCAATCAATTTTTGTCATTCTTGAAATAAGACATTAATAAAAACAATGCGCGTATACAAATGGTTGCTTGAATAGAGTAGATTGATGTCACAAGTACACATCAATGATTATGGAGGAAGAAATTCAGCACACACTTAATAAATTTTGAAATGCTAGATATAATATTATCGCATCGATGTATTCTTGAAATAATAATAGTAATAACAACACTAACAATAATAATAATTGCAACAAAAATAATAATAACAATCATAATAGCAGCAAATGTATGCGGTGTCGTTTTTGTGGACACGACACGATGTCCCTATGCGTGTAATGTAGTTAAAATCGGCGATATTATTTACCCATGTCAAATGCCTTTAAGCCGAAGACAAATGTGTCGGGCAATTAGAACAAAAACAACAACGGCTGAACAACGCATTTCCATTGTCTGGACTACATCGGACATCGTGGAAATCTAGTAATAGCTTGGTCCTGCTACAAGAGAGACTCAGCGGGAGTTTGAGAATTAACACTGAATAAGAAGAAATGCTTTTAATTTCACAGTTAAGTTTGTCATTTTACGGCTTCAATGGAATCAACACGGTGTGAGGTCTATAATTCTCTGTACATACTGAGCAAGACTGAATCACATTGGTCGTGAGATTCACATCTATCATCGCGCTGTATTATATTTCTTATAGAGAAACAATATTAAAGGCAAAGGTATGTCCCATGGCAACAGCCTGCCGTCGGGATGAAGATAACTCTTCATGTACTAAGACGCATCAACAAAAAGGCTGGGTGGCCAGTTCCCTTCCTTGCTATGTTTACCTACCCCAACTCACACGTTAGATACTCATTTGCAGAATGTCGACTGGAGGAACGGTCGTGTCAGGCATGATCCGGATTTTTGTGTGTGTTTAGAAGTGATTTAGAAACTGGCACTCGGTGACAGTAAGCAAGCTCACTATCAACCAGGTTAATGCGCTCTTCGGCAATATTACCATCGTTTGAAAAGAAGGACCACTGAGATGGTTACATGAGAGTAAACGTACGCAATCAAACAAGCCTAATGTTAAGCATCTGAGAAATAGCAAACCAAAATATAGAGCATCGGTACACTCCACAATAAGGTAATTATTAATATTTAATTTAAAAAATAGATTAAACCATACCAGCTCAAAACAGAAGCTTATACTACCATTTGTCCTAAGAATTCAAGGTGGCAATGCTCAGATTCCGTACTGCCTTCTTATGATGAAATGTAACATTCAAGGGAAAAGGTGGACAAACAGTTAATTGTTCTTGTGGTCACGTGTGCCGACGGAAAGGGATACTTAATGCTAAACCAAGTGTCCCCGGAATGCTGTTTTACGAGCGAAGGCAGACAGCAAGGCTTTTCACTTCTCTGCTTGGCGGAAACACGAGCAGGTCGGCCAGTTTTATGAGCAGGATGGAGGCGACTGTATGACAGCTAAATCAAAGAAAATTTGAAGATGAACCGTAGATTGTATACCTGAAAATGTGAAGTCTATAAAATATGGTATATTGTGCCTTTTCTTTATTGTCGGGATAGTAAAACTCTGCTGGCTAGAGAATTATTATGATTTCGCTTTATAATAGCTACTTGTATTTGTCTTTGAAAATCGAGCCCGTGAGTTGTATGTTGTGCTGCCATACAGTGTTGTGATATTGTACCTTAACCGATTTCGGCATGTGCTAGAAATAAAATTATAAAATTTACTCAAACAATTCTTAGATTTTGGTTTTAAAAAAGTACTTCTATAGTGAAGGCACGCAGCTTTCAACCAGAGACCTGTCCACTTAGGTATATCAGAGCTGTTAACCGCGGACGTCTGTTCACTTACGTATATCGATAGAGCTTTAAACCATTCAAATACAGAGCTGGTTCTGGTAATCCAGTCACCACGATCGCTGGAGATAAAAAACATTGTTTACTTTCTGTACATTATATATGTTTCCCCCTCCAAATTGCATATATGTGCAATTCTTTAAGAACAAGTCTCATATTATATGGGGATGTAACTATAGGGGATAAACGGATAATTATAAAGTGAAATGATATGAGGCTTCTACAAGATAAAAGTCGCAGGCATATCATTTACTGAGGATTTAATGTTGATATGGTGAACCATTTGTGGGACTTACAAATCTTTTATATGCGGCGTCTATCTATCTATCTATACGCTGTGGCCCTTGTTTGCCTTGCAGCGTCAGGTGTGGAAGAGTTCTCTGGAGATGGCCTTCTTATGTGCTGCTTGTAATCTTGTTCCTATGGCTTCTTTGATTTATGTGATCCATCTTTTACATTATCTGCATCTGGCTTTATAGCCGTGATGTCTCTGTGTCATGGACATGTTTGGTATGCTATCTGTTGATAGTACGTGTCGTCGGTCCTAGGATCTGGTGTGTTTTGTTGCATCTATGTTGTATCTCTTTACTGTTTTTCCCTTCACTCGATATAATGCTTCCTAAGTAAGTGATCTCATTTACCAGTTTAAGGTGTTTATTATCGATTGAGATTGTGATATTTCTTTCTTGCTTTGCTATTGCCATTATTTCGGTCTTTTCAATATTAATCTTCATGTTGAATTTTTGACATGTTGTGCGGAATCTGTTCATATGTTCGTGCAATTTTTCTTCTGATGTCGATTAGTACTTGGCCGTCTGCAAAGAGTAGTTCGTTGAATTTGTCTTTTATATTATTATCTTCGTTGGTACTTGTTAGTTTACAGATGTTGTCAATATGTTATAAATGTAGAGGGGATAGGACACACACATGGCGGACTCCTGATTGAATTTGGAACTTATTGGACACTCCTGCATTTGTTCTTACTTCATATTGGCTATTAGCATGAATGCCCTTGGATATATTGATTAAATATCCTGGTACTCTGTATATTGATAGTGTTTTCTATAGTTGTTGTCTGTCTAATTTGTCGAAATCTTGGTGAGTTTTATGTTTTATCTCAAAAACAAAATATATTACTATAAGTATATGAGTTTATGTAACGCAGTAGTTAGTTCACTAGCATCTTGACATGGTTATCCAGGATTTAATTCTCAGTTGAGGAGGTTCTTTTTTCGAACAGGCAATACCATGCTGGCACATTCTAAGTAAAATGGTACTAGAACGTTGTGAAGAAAGGTTCATCTGACAACATTTGGCACACAAACACTTTACTTGCTATAAATCAGAAGTTGTAAAATACATTTTGATTTGTATGTAAAAAAAATTGTGTCTTCTGCATGTGCTCTTCAACTCATGATGCTAATTAGAGAAGTGTAAACTCATGATGCTAATTAGAGAAGTGTAAACTCATGATGCTAATTAGAGAAGTGTAAACTCATGATGCTAATTAGAGAAGTGTAAACTCATGATGCTAATTAGAGAAGTGTAAACTCATGATGCTAATTAGAGAAGTGTAAACTCATGATGCTAATTAGAGAAGTGTAAACTCATGATGCTAATTAGAGAAGTGTAAACTCATGATGCTAATTAGAGAAGTGTAAACTCATGATGCTAATTAGAGACGTGTATACTGATGATGCTAATTAGAGACGTGTATACTGATGATGCTAATTAGAGACGTGTATACTCATGATGCTAATTAGAGGAGTGTATCCCGAAGAACTGAATATAATGTATTATATAGTGCATTGTCTTGCAATATCGTTTGATTCCCTACACTTTATACATCAGTATGCTATTATTGTATCATTTTGATTTTCATTTACGATAGAGACTACCTATGTACTATATTGGTCACCGACGTTTTATGAGATTGAACAACCGATTGTATGCCTTACCCTTCTAAGATACTTATTAGTACTTACGTGGCAAGTCATAGTGCTACTATTCGTTGTAAACAAGAAAGAAAAACTGCAGTAAAACTGTCTACCATATGGTATATGAAAATTAGTAAGTAGTAAAAAATATAAACAAAAATGGTTCAATATCAGTTTTACAAATATGACAAATACACAGGTTCAACGTCTCGACCACTAGGCATTTGTTAAGATAAGAACAATCATACAGACAGGAATACAATTTTCGGGCTCTTACAACATATATGTCATGTGTCCCAGGAAGTAAACGTTCAGAATCTCTTGTTAAACAGGAACACTAGAAACCCAATCATGAATCCCATCGACATACAGATCATGTGTCATAGTTAGTCCATTTTGACTCCAGCAATGTACAGGTCATGTGTCATAGCTGGCCATGTTTAGAGTCGCTTGCAAGCTCATATCCGTACAAATCATTAAACAAACACGCTAGAAAGCCAATCAACCGTTTATACATGCTTGTAGTTTGTTCTCGTATAGTCTCAGTTTAACCAGCACGCAAATTCTTGTGGCGAGCTGGAGAGTACGAATGCGTTGTGCTACGGTTTACGTTCCACCATGTAAGCATAGAACATCCGTTATTGGCATTTCTTTCTCTCTGGAAGGCTTCCTTAGATTATGACTTTTACCCGCAGTAACAACCTCCCCACTAGTGCTGAGGCTCTTTATATTGATGAAAGCTGTTTAGGCAGACCATTTTTCTATATTCTGTCCAAAATTCATAAAGAATCTAATCCTGGTAGAACCATTATCTTAAAGTTAAAGACCAGTTGGACACAGTCGATAGGTTGCTTGATGTCCAATCAACAAATATCTTTCATAAAAGTAACTCCAAAAAAGTTGCGTTTCTTTTTTTGAAAGGTATATACATTAAATATGGCCATGCCCGTCTACAATTTAAAACCCATTATTCAATTGGAAATCAATCTTTCTTAAACGATTCATTTGAATATTCCCCATGTTTTAATTGGTCACTACGATTATTCTTTGTGTGGCAGCCAATAAAAATCAAGGGAATTGTCAACTGAGGCATTGCGAAAGTTATATGCCCAATTAGATAATAAATTTGTTTATACAGGAGATCATTATATAGTTGTATCCGTGGAGACAATAAGACATGTGTACAGACAGGATTTACTTACAATCGAATTAAGGATGTCAAATCTTGAAAAACACCTTTATCCAATGTATGAATTTGATTATCCAGGAGTTGTCTGAAAGTGGATAAGGTACATTATATTATCAGCGATACAAGTGCGAAGTAATAGAAAATTGTACTGATTTAATTAAAATCATATATGATTGAAACAGCAAGTGAGCTAATTTGCGAACAATCATCATAAATTTATTGGCAGTACCCTTATTAATTTTGTCAAACCAGTACAGTAACACTCCTAATTTAGTCAAACGAGTACATTTCCTAATTTTGTTAAACGAGTACCACTCCTAATTATGTCAAACGAGTACCAATCTTAATTTTGTCAAACAAGTAACACTCCTATTTTTGTCAAATAAGTACCACTCCTATTTTTGCAGTGAACCAGTGAAGCGTAGACTATTACCCTTTTAGCAAATGACTGGTTGCTATATGTACTTGTGTTTATATGCTGTTACTGCCATCTACCTAGAGAATGTTCACTATAAAATATATATTTGAATGCTATCTTTGCTAAGCAGTAGAGTCCAGCCCTGGACCACGAATTACACGGCTGCTTCTCTACTTGAGAAGACAATATCACTATGATATGGAATATAGACATCAGATAACAAAACATATATTCCCGGGACTATTATAAGCTTCTCCCCATCACCTTGATTCAACAAATATACAAAAAAGATGAGTAATTCTCAGATTCCTCGGCAGGAACGACGTTACCCTTGGCTCATGATATCGTCTCTTACAGGACTCGTTTCGACAAAGCATGTCCGAAGATATTCAGTAGGATTAATGAGAGGATATGTTAACCTAGTGTTGTCAGCAGGATTAATGAGAGGCTATGTTAACCTAGTGTGTGGTCAGCAGAATTAATGAGAGGCTATGTTAACCTAGTGTGTGGTCAGCAGAATTAATGAGAGGCTATGTTAACCTAGTGTGTGGTCAGCAGAATTAATGAGAAGCTATGTTAACCTAGTGTGTGGTCAGCAGAATTAATGAGAAGCTATGTTAACCTAGTGTGTGGTCAACAGGATTAATGAGAGGCTATGCTAACCTAGTGTGTGGTCAGCAGGAATAATGAGAGGCTATGTTAACCTAGTGTGTGGTCAGCAGAATTAATGAGAGGCTATGTTAACCTAGTGTGTGGTCAGCAGAATTAATGAGAGGCTATGTTAACCTAGTGTGTGGTCAGCAGAATTAATGAGAAGCTATGTTAACCTAGTGTGTGGTCAGCAGAATTAATGAGAAGCTATGTTAACCTAGTGTGTGGTCAGCAGAATTAATGAGAGGCTATGTTAACCTAGTGTGTGGTCAGCAGAATTAATGAGAAGCTATGTTAACCTAGTGTGTGGTCAGTAGGATTAATGAGAGGTTATGTCAGCCTAGTGTGTGGTCAGTAGGATTAATGAAAGGTTATGTCAGCCTAGTGTGTGGAGTCAAACTCTCAGGTCAGCCATGAAAAGGTAGTTATGTTGTGATGCTTGTTTGAATAATTGTAAATTGAAACCTGGCCTTAGATAAACACACCATTTTGAGCGTAGTGATAGACTGCGATACTTGGAGTAACCTGTGACCGCAGTCTGCCTTATAATTACCACCTTGAGCAAATGACACAGTAATCGGAAAGAACGGAAAATCTTGTAGAACGGAAAGCTATTGTAACTGCGCACCTTTGGCAAAGTCTAAGTATACTTCATTTTCATCAGTTAGTCATGTATGTGGTTGATGATGGATTCGAAATCTTTACCCTTTCGCGTTCGTATTGTGAATGTGTGAAAAGTGTTCAGAATGAGTGTATGCACATAATCCTGGACTGCACTAAGGATACTCCCATTGTGAACATGAAATATATGCTGATGTTTTTTGCCACAACAATCCGGCAATGCTGTTACTCAAACTAAATATACATGGGTGCAACAGCGAAACTAGAAGGGGCGACCATTGATAATAATCTCCATGGGTGCTATAACAAAAATAAATTTAGTTTATTTTAGCTGGAGTCAGAGCTTTCCCATTGCTCCACGGTGTTTAGTTTTTTAACCATGCTGCGTGTTACGTCGGACCAGAATATTTATAATATGTAGCGCAAGAAGTCAGTGCGGTATATCATGGATATAATAATAAGAAGAATAAAACTGACAACACGTCAAAGTTGTTGGGTGTCACAATGAGGCCTTTGATGCAGAAAGATATCCACGAACCTCTATTCTGTTCTGTTTAGAAAAAGGGTACATTGTCAGCAATGAGTGAGCACTGAAATAACATCAAATTGACTTTGGAAAAGGGAATGTACTGAACTGCTTCACGATCTCCTGCATAATTCGAAATCCTCTATTGATGACACAAGGAGGTTTAGCTTGTGTGAATTTGGTGTTAAACTTGGAACTATTAGAACTACAGCCAACTCCGACGCAGAACAAATATCATATTCAACCAGCTAGCCACAATAAATATTTTCATTTATACCATTTGATATGTGCTGGGCGACATTGAGAACTAATTGGATGCGGGAAGGGGGTGCCCTGAGTTCTATAATGAAGCTTCACGACTCATAAGTTACTGTGCCCGATGCAGTGTCCTTCATATGACAATGAAAGAAGAAAAATCTTCTGGATATCTTTCGTGGCAATTGTAAATTGTTTGTCGCCATCATGAAATATGTTGGGATTGACTGTTGTCACTCTTTCAAGTGCGTGTGATTGAATACTGCAACTCTGTGGTGTGGTGTTATTCTGGAGCATTCTGTGATTAATTGTTAACTGTGATAATTGGAGTTTACTGTCCCATCCTGTATAGGGTCAAAGTGACTCTCAGCCATTCTGAAGTCGGATGTGTCAGGTCGAAAGGCGCAGATGTCACAGCAATGCTGTAAACCATGACACAACGCATTCCTTTCTTCGGACTACATTAAGCTAATCTGCAGAAGTTTGAGAACGATATCAGAAGGAAAAAAATAATGTATAATGCAGATACGTCATTCAGCATTGGATAAAAATCCACATTAATTAGATATGTCTAATGCAGACATTTAATTCAGCACTGAATCAAAATCCACAGTCTCATAGAAGTAATGTGGATCCCTACACACTACGGAATTGCAGAAAATTATGCAGCTGACAGGAACAATTCCATCACTAATTGCAACAAATGCTTGCATCAAAAGTAAATACAAGAATGCATGGAGTCGGATAAAATGCAGAAATTTTCCATAAGACCCTCATCCTAAATCTGAACAGATCAAAGCACATATTCCATAACATATTATGCATATATACCCACTTCTTGACGACTTGTGGACTAAAATATGACCCTAAGAAATAGAACTGTAATGGACACTGTAGGGCAACCGTAAGAACGACTTAAATTCACGGAGGCGCTGAATTTACGAGTAGAATAGTCTGCCTGCATATAATTCTGAACATAGGAAACTCATCGAAGAAGAAAAAAATAAGTGAATTATAGTATTTATAACATGATTCTAATTCTAGTTAAACATTATTCCATTTACTTGCCTGCAGTTCTCCAAAAATAATCGACATTACCTTGGAATTGAAAACGAGTGGTCTAAACATTTTCTCACTCAAAGTGTGAGCAATCATACATTAATATGTAGTTCTGGGAAATTTTAAACCTTACAGGAATAGTGCAAGAATATCCTTCAGTGAACTAAAATGCATATATATTATATATATATATATATATATATATGTATATATATATATAAACCTAGCCGTAGGTTAAATAGGAAATGTATAGGAAACTGTTCAAATAGGAAATGTAACTTTTTGGAGTTACTTCTAAAAGAGAAATTCACTGACTGGACATAATTCAAACAATCGACTGTTTCCACATAGTCATTAACTTCTCGTGGCTGCTTGAATTGTACTCACCTCATGATTCGTGAGATGATGAAAAAGATCAAGGTTAAAACAACATTTTTGGCAATAACTAGTTGCAGATACATGAGACTCCCGTGAAACTCACTGAACACAAAACTATCTCACCATATTTTTGAATACCTATAAAATATTGATGGTCCTCGAAAAATTTGTTGAAAATTCAATGCGCAAGTATGGCTCACTCCACTCCAGAACAACAGCGATACATCATTGGACGCTTACAGACTGGGCACTCACAAAGTGTAGTGGCCAGACAATTTAATGTGTTTGAAAGCACCATTATTCGTCTTTGGGGGTAATTCCAACAAATTGGTTCAGTGGCAGACTAGCTTTGCCGAAAACCGCTTCATTTGGCTGCGTCATCTCAGGAATCGAGTTGCATCTGCTTCCTCCACAGTTCTGTCAATTCCAGCAGTTCGTCAAATTTCAGTTCAAAAGGTCAGGAACCGACTGCACGACGCTGGTCTTTGGGCTAGAAGACCCTATAGATGTCCTGTTCTTAGGACCGACACCGCTAGATTCGATTGCAGTGGGCGAATCAGCATTGCCAAAACACCGCTGGGAATGACATGAGACACGGATTTTGTTTCATTTTTGTGCTCCAGCGACACGATAGACAGAGAAGAGATTACTGCAGAGTCAGTGAGCGCTATGTCCAGAATATCGTTGATGAGACTCCTCCATATGACGATATATATATATATATATATATACATATACTCACAATAATATATGAAAGTTCTAGAGTGAGTTTCAAGTAATGTTTTCTGAGAGGCCAGTATATACTTTCAGTTCATAGTTGCAGACCTGTAAAAGTAGCTTGGCGGATCAGATTTGACCCACAGGCCGTAGTTAGTCCACACCTGTTCTAGATTAATACACATGGACTGGCGAGCCTTTGCTAACTTGCCCGCACTTGATTGCCAGCGTTTGAATATCTAAGATTCCATTGCATAACTCTGTGAGTGTTATGAAAAGTAAACCTAGCCGTTGGTGTGTTCAGTTAGAAAAATTCGGTGTCTATGCGCTCTACTTGCAACGGAAGTATTAAAATTATTTCCTAAAAATACCAGGTGACACTAGGCTGAATAATTTTAGCAACCAAATAAAGCACCGTGTTTTCTTCATAAAGGTGTTTAACGGTTAGCTTGTGAGACGGAGGTCAGGAAATAACTCTAGCAAAGGGAATGTATTGCCCCTGGAATGAATGAAAACTTCTCCAGCCTGTTCTTTATATAACTGTCACCACCTGTCTTAACAATAGCAGTATCCACCGGCAGCGAGCAATCACCACTGTTGAGGGTGGACCTTTTGTTCCACTTACTTCAACTTGTGGGGTCCTCTAAAGACATATTTTCGACAAAATATGTAAATTGCTCAATAGAAGTGTGTGGAAATTAACAACACATGACACGAGTGGATTTTAGATTATGGATGTCAGATTTTATAACGGGATTTGAACTGAAGTGGTTTCATAATGAAGGTCGGCATCGCTTAAAATATGGGTCTAAGTTGTAAACGACACGAATTTCTACTGAATGCATTGTTTGTTTTACTTTAGAAAGACATGACGTTATTGAAAAGGAACTCCCGTATTCGAATTTGTCATACTCATATACACTGTTGCCACTAGTAGTAGCCTCAAATATAAATAAAGTCAATGAGATTAAGTAATAGCCGTTTGTCAAGTGTAGTGACACAATTAGCGTTCCTTTTGAGCTAAGGTTGGCACATAGGGCAGTAAGCAATTATTTCCATGTTGTGCGGCTTGTTGCTGTAGTCTTGTGTATTGCTTATACCCAATGTTAAGCTTTCCATAATGATTGTTCAGCGAATAGTATTTTTGAGAGACCTACTTTTCATTTACCCTTTGCCTCCATACGAGGGTTTGTGTAAGAAGTCAGCTTTCAACCATTATATGTACATGTCACATGTAATTTCAGCATCTTTCTATTGTAAAACATGATACACATTCTTGGCTTCTTTCTTCCTTCATTGAATCGATTCCTTTAAAATCAGTGTGTCTTATTTTCAATATTCTTCGAAGTCACCTTTATTCAAAGGTGATTAACTTTTACTGTCTATCACTTGCTTGAATTTCCACCTTTCTCATCACTATATCAATGTAGGTGCATGCATTGCACAGTCTACGTTTCGCATGTTTGTTTAATTCATGTGAGCGCCGTATATTTGAAATCTTGTTAAATACCCTTGCAGAGTTACGCTGGTTGATATCTCTTTGTTTATGTCATCATCTTGTGATAACTTGTTCCCCAAATAGTAGAAAGTTTTAACTTTCAAGACAGAATAGCCATGGCTTACTCCAGATTATTAAGACAGTACAACTGTTCATGTAACTTAGATGAACTTTTGATCCGTGCTTGTGTTCACTGGCGGACAATACACTTTTCTCTTAGGTAGGTCCCATGGCATCTGCCGTCGGGGATGAAGATAACTCTTCATGTACTAAGCCGCAGCAACTATTAGGTGGGGTGGCCAGTTCCCTTCCTTGCTGTTTTTTATACCTTCCCTAACTCATGCGTCAGGTACTCATTTACAGCTGAGTCGACTGAAGGAGTGGTCGTGTCAAGTGAGAAATCACAACCCGGATTTTTTTTAATGTCCGGACGTGGTTTCGAACCTGACACGCTGTAACCAGATGATAGCAAGCAAGCTCACTATCCACTAACACAGTATACTCAAAATAACCAATAAATATTAGTCAATGAGATCAGCCACAATGAATGACGTAAATCGGTTTTTGCTGTTTGGGTTTCCACCTTTCGTATCCCTATGTCAATGCAGGTGCATGCATTACACAATCTACGTTTTGCATGTTTGCTAAATTCTTGTGAGCGCCGTATATTTGACCTTACAACTGTTCACGCAACCTGGATGAACTTTTGATCCGTGCTTTTGTTCACTGGCGGACAATACACAGTATACGCAAAATCACCCATAACATGTTAGTCAATGAGATCAGCCACAATGAATGACGTAAATCGGTTTTTGCTGTTTGGTTGTATACACCAAAGTGCGGTCTCGGAATAGGTCGTCTGTCACAGTGTCTCGTTGTTAGGTTGTTTTATGACTTATTTTGGTAACATTTATACGTATTTTTGTTTATTTTGATATTTGCCCTGTGTTACCTCAGCCACCCATTTCCTATTTAAGGGTGTTACCGGACACTGAAACATTTATCTCTTGGAATAGGCACGGAGGTAGTACAGCAAACAAGAGACAAACTAGTAATGATTCATAGAAAAAGGGCCATCAAAAATCACCATCTCCGCATTGAAGATTGCCTGCAACGGATCTCCAAGATTATGTGTCTTTTGTATTGGTGGTGCAATCTGACTAGCCTGTCAATCTCATGATGTTTCTCTCCAGCTTTCCAGCCCGACCTATTTGCAGTGATGATGATCCGACGACTAACTAACTAACTAACTTACCTTCTATTCTCTTACGTCTTGCAGAGCTGGTGCTCTTAACATCTTTGAGTTCGATGGGCAATTCTTCGACCAAATCAATGGAGTTGCCATGGGCACCAAGATGGGACCCAGCCATGTCTACTTATTTATTGGCCACCTTGAGCACCAGATATCGATGATGAGTTCGGCTTCACTGGCATGTCGGAGGCTGAGATATCATGCTACATTCACTTCCTCAACAACTTTCACCCGACCATCAAGTTCACATCCGAGATATCTACCTCCCATGTGAACTTTCTCGACATATGCATCACTATCTATCCCTCATGTCTTAGCACATCCGTACACTACACACCCAATATTCACTGATGTCTATAGCTTTCTCCTCTACACCTAATCCAAACCTTCTGGCTGTCGACATTGTCTGCCATTTTCTCGATTTCTCCGACTGCGGCGTCTTTGGAGTGATGAGGAAAATTTTCTCAAGAAACCTATGAGATGGTCTATTTCTCCCGCTGTCAACTATACCCTGTTAAAGTCTTTAAGTCGGCCCTGTTTCAAGTGTGCAGCCTCTCTTCCAGGGCACCACAAGAACACTCCGAGGTTTTCCTCCACGGACATTGTCAAACTTATTCTCAATTTTAATTCCCATAGATCTACTGCCCGTCATGTCATACTCTGACACCTTCCTCTTCTCCAGTTGGGTCCCTCGAAGTGATGTGTTTTGTTACCACCTCTGATAGCTTACAGACGTGACAAGAAACGCAAGGATATATTGGTCCTGAGTTATCTCAAGCTTGACACTCCTAATCAGTTTTACACCATCAGCTGTAAACGTATTGTGTGCTACACTTGTGTCAGTGTCACCCAAACCACGCATGTAGTTGCGTCTGTGGGTCTCACCAATGGCCCACTAGACAAACCACCCATGCAACAGAAAACCTTAGTGGATGACATGCCGTTATATTGAGGTTATCTTCTCATAGAAGCTTCATGGCACGTCATCTATACAATTATGCTCATTGTGCTGTTATTTTGTTGGTGAATTGTGTTTCATGTTTATTTGAATATATGTACACACCCTCTGTGGTTGAGAGGGAGCCAGAGATGTACTGTGCAGCACTGGGGAGGAGGAAACTGACAGCACTGTTTTTTCCTATGGCTGAGACCCATCATAGAGGCACAGTGACTCAGGACGTGACAATCCTTTTGACTTGAACATTTGGTTGCATGCCCAGAGCAATAGAGAAGTTCGGCATAACCAGTAGTCATTTGGTGGAGGGGAATGAGCACAGTGAACCCTATCTTGGCTACAGTGGCTTGGAGCAATGCATAGGTTGAAACCTACCTTCCTGGAGGTGTGATAGTTATTCTCTGGCTCTGTCCCGGGGTGGAACGAAAATCCACAGACTTCCCAGCAATATAATGCCATTTAATGGCATTGAGGCAAAGGCCATGAGCCCATAGACCGCTGGATCAGCAACCAACCAACCATGTCACCCAAACCCGGTCTGTGACCTTTTCCAAAGCTGTTGCTCTGTCATATGAACGACACTAGTGCCATTCTTGATTGTCGTTTTGTATTGTTCATATAATCTTAATAAATGTCTTTTGCTGGAAACTTCAATGTGTTCGTGTTACAAAGTGTTTGTTTCTCTGTTCCAAGCTTCACCACACAGAATTACAGTAATGAAATGGTCACATCGAATCTTAATGACAACACAGTGGTTAGTGTGTTGGTACATCAATTCTCAACCTCATATAACAGTCCCTGTGACGGCGCTGCAGTTGTTAATCTGGTATAACCGTCCCTGTGACAGCGCTGCAGTTGTTAATCTGGTATAACAGTCCCCGTGACGGCGCTGCAGTTGTTAATCTGGTATAACCGTCCCTGTGACAGCGCTGCTGTTCTCAATCTGATATATCAGTCCCTGTGACGGCGCTTCAGTTGTTAATCTGGTAACAATCCCTGTGACGGCGCTGCAGTTCTTAATCTGATATAACAGTCCCTGTGACGGCACTGCATTTCTCAAATCAGCACAGCCATGCTTACAACAATGTAGTGGTATTCTATAGTTCACACAATAGTCCTCACTTTGATACAAATCCCCGTGTCGGCGCAACATTCATCAAACTGGCACAGCGATCCTTACGACAATTCGGTGGTGCTCTTGTTGGTACATGTATGACAGAATGTGAGATCGCTAATATCTCACACCCCTACGGCATTAATAAATGATATGGGTTACTTTATTTTTATGCCAGAACAATCCATGTGACAACAAAACAGTTCTTAATCTGTACAACAATAGAACCCTTTTCTAAAATCTATGAATGCATGTACGACGCTACCTTTAATTAAAAGAATGGTTATTTCTGTGTTTAGTCTCTGTCTTAAACTCTCGTACCTAACATGTATATATCCTCTATTTCCCTCTATCTATTTTATTGTGGAGCTTCATTAAGATTTTCTTCTAATCTATGCCGCATATCTCAAGATGTTATGTATATTATACACACGCCCTCAAATTTGCGTTATCTCTACAACCTGACCCAATTATCTCAAGCTTATTTATTTGTGTACCAGACGAGATGGAAAATATGTCACGTGGCACAGATTTCTGGAACTCACTTAACCACTAACAGTTGACCTTACCAAGGAACGCACAACCCTCTGTATGAGAGTGCAGGAGAGGAAATCGTATTAACTCCAGGTGGCAGCTGACGTATCACAGTATTTTATATTATGTATGTTTGTTAGGAACATCAATGTTGTTCTTTCCGTCAGTTGTCATCTGCACTCTGATCCTATTCTGACAAATGAAGATGTCAGATACATTACACTGACATTGTAGCACATGACTGTACCATCACCCAGGTTGGTGGAGCTAAAAACAATCTTCAAATTAACTACAACCAAAATGAAATTAGTTTATGTAAGGGTAGTGGACGCCGGAATCAGAAGTTGTCCAGAACGCCATGTCTAATTATAGCGCTGGCGAGAATCTCGATTGTCTTTCATTGTGTGTATTTGTATTTTGTCTTAGATGAATTTTACAACACAAATATCTAAGTTGTTGAAGTGATAGAGGTTGATCAACCTGCTCCTAGATATTCGTGAATACAGGTACATCTTTTAACGCTAACAGCATGATCATTGTAATTATGTGTGTATCGTCCATTTTAGATATATTTAGATACTTCCTTGTCTACTATCAATGGCCATGCAACTAGTTCGATGTTGGTTATTTATATTTAGGGGTGACTGTGTTAATTCTGTGACAGCGCCCTACCACGCCACGTTAACTGTTTGCTGACAACTTCTATTGTGTTGTTTATACGATCTGTTTTTAGTCCAGTGCAACTTTGCTCATAATGTTTCAGTATTTTAGCACACGGCCATGCGCTCCACAAAGTTTTGTTTTTTTAGCATCTCGAAAAATATTTTTTTTTTAAATAGGGTTTCAAAATTCGTAGATAATTTTCAGCAATGTACTCAGTTTCCTATATGCTTTCTGTCACTCTCAACTAAGCGGGGCGATGCCTGACGAGAACTAATATCACCTAACATCGTAGCTTTGTGTGATAATCCACAGAAGTCTCCGAAAAAAATCCACCTAATAAACAAGAGCCAGATTCGAACCTCTTCTGTGATGTCATTCAGAATAGACCGACAAATATTGTGATCCCTAACCGCTATATGTGGTACTTTCGGCCGGCGGCGTGCCGATTTGTTGAGAGTGACGGAGTACATATGGGAAACCGAGTATAGTGAAGTCAATCCTCTACGACTTTTGAAACCTTTGTTTAAAATACCGAAACAACCCAAGTTGCACTTGACTAAAAACAGATCGTTTAAACAATAGAAGTTGTCAGTAAACAATAGAAGTTGTCAGTAAACAATAGAAGTTGTCAGTAAACAATAAGAGATGACCTCTTGAACACAAGGCGAACAGTTTAACCACTACCCTAGTGAGATCCCATGGTTTCATAAGCAGTTTTGTTTTATTCTGAGTAACACAAACTTTTATTCTAAAATACAAATAATTACGTCTTAGTCGCCCTCTTAGTGCGGTCGGAATTACTTGCTACTAGGGTCATGCCCACACATACTTACGGTGAGTGGTCACAATATTTGTTTGTCTTTTCTGAATGGCATCACAGAAAAATGAAGGTGAAAATACCTTTAGTCACTACCAATACCAACATAATGTAATCTCTGACAGTGCGACAATACATTATAGAGGATGCCGACTTCCTGAATTGCAGGAAACATAGCAATACTGTTACCTGCCATGCATGTCGTATGAGGCAACTAATGTAGTTTTGGGGTGGAATTGGCCATCCCATCCCAAAAAGGTTCAAAGTGACGCAGAAACCATGCTGAAGTAGGGTGTGTCGGGATGAAAATAAAAGACATCGCAGCTAAGTTATAAACTTTGGTACAACGCACCCCGTTCTCCATATTACTTCCTGATGATACGCATGAGTTTGATAATGAATGCAGGAGAAAAAGAAGAAAAAAAAGATGGCGAAAATAAAGATCAATTTGATAAGAAACAGTGATCTTTACTTTATGCATGCGCCGGGTTTGTGTTGTTGCATGAATTGAAATCGTTCACATAATTATGAACTACATTTGCTTCAGTTTACAGCTACATATTCCCAGCTTTCGGACAGGTAGATTGGCGAATGGACATGTTTAAAAAAAATAATTTATTAATGCCAGTGAAGATTATTGTATCTTAATACTGGTCTTGCTCGAATAATTTTCCTCGGAAAGTTCGCCAAATAAATAGCACGTGCAACTAAAAAAAATACAGTGCTATTAACAAGCTTGGAATAACAACAATCATTTTTAGATAGAGAATATGCTACAACAGAATAGGCGATGTGGAGTTCGTGACACCGATATGTGTCCATGTGGACAATCTGTAGCAAATAAAGAGATAAAGCGTGAACCGTTGTAATGAAGATTTATTAATAACACGAAACATACATGAGCACACACACAACTCGATGTTTCGACCGAAAGGACTTTATCAAGGATAACATTCACGTATAAATCAAAACAACAAGCAGTTCATATGTCGTTCTGACGTAAACATGACTAGTCGTTCACATGTCTAGAACGCAAGTTGTGTCGTCCCTGCTTGTTGTTTTTTATTTAAACGTGTATGTTATTCTTGATAAAGGCCTTCCGGTCGCAACGTCGATGTTTGTGTGTGTGCCTATGTGTGTTTCGTGTTATTAGCAAAACTTCATTACCCCGTTTCACGCTTTACCTGTTCGATTTGAGTCTTGCGCAGTGATAATGTGTTTTAGAAAATAAAGAAAATATTTTACAGAACTGTTCGCTGTATCCCAAGAGAAGTACTGGCGTAAAACATAAGGATGATCAGTTTTACAATGGACGCACAGACTACTTCTATCAAACCAGTGTGAACGGGCATGAAAAATCACAGACAACAGCATGCAAGACAGTTACAACCCTTCAACCTTGAGTTCTTTTCGTGCCCGTGCCTACTTGTTTGATTACATATTGGACTCCAAGTATGTAAATAGCGACCAATGAAACGTCCAAAAATAATCAAATGCTTAACGAACAGGGTCCAAATTAATTCAGCTAGAAGAATTGTACTGTCACGAGCCACGGATAGACTGTGTGTTCATGATAACACTTATGGACCTGGTGCTTTAAGTAACTATAATTGTTATAATTTTACAATAGCAATACTTATGATCAATTGTACCACAAGAAAAAAACTATTGCAATCTGACACAGCTTTGGCGGACAAGCTTTACTACTGGTCGACCACAGTACAATTCATTGAAGATATCCATATCAGCGCCTAACTCCAAATGGAGAACGAAGAAGAAGATAAGGATGCATATAGGCTTTCATGGTGCGATAACAATACAATATAAAGTTAAAGGTAGATCCTGTGGCAGCAACCTGCCGTTGGGGATGAGATAATTCAGCATTTACTACGCAGCAGCAACTATTAGGTGTAGATACAAAGTACTTGCTCACAAATAGCTCAAGTAACACAGAGAAATTTGTTTAGCTGTATTGGAGCAAACGTGGGATAGGAAGCAATTGAATATTATATAAATATATCTGGTATAAGCGCATGTCTAAAAAAGAACAAAAGAGTAATTAAAAACGGCAACAAAGAGATGAACACATATTATGTTAGCATAAATGACATAGTAATGGTATACCAATCATAAATATAAATTGTATCCAGTTCAAACGCGCAAAAGTGAAAAACAAAATTGGTAGCGTATCCTATTCAGGACGTAGCTATCAACACAACGTTTTTTGGCTGTAGTGACTTTATAGGCATTATTAATACGTTTAGTAGTTTTTCATTGCTGTCTGAACGGTTCGGATGCACAATTGTCCGTGGCCAGGGATCGAACTCGGTACCTTGGTCGTCACAAACGCATTCTGTATGACCCCGCCACAGAGTTGGACAGTAAAAGTACCATTACAAATTTTTTAAGGATTTTCCACTGTGTATATCTATACCATTTTATTGCAGTCCAATTCAGGTTATAGGGGTCATATCTTAAGTATCACCTCTCTATGTCATCACTTGTTTCTTTCTGATGCAAAACTGTTATATCGGTTCAGATGCACATCACATTCTTTATGTCTAGCGTAATGTAAGTAAAATAGCAACACTCGGCAACAACCGAACGTAAATCTGCATACTAAGATACCACATCTGTGTAGCATTCACTTACAAATTTGCAATGATGGACAATTCCTTATAACGCAACTGCTACAAAGTAGTACTCCCGTTTTTACGCTCATTGAATCATCAATTACAATAAGAAGCTTGAGTGATGGTTATTGTAGGTAGAGTGTTGTTGTTGTATATATGCAGTAGTGATTACTCACAACAATAAGATCAATATGTTCAAGGGAAGAAGTTAAACTCACTTCTTTATACATTCACTCGGGACATCATTAGCTCTAAGATTTTCCTTACTGTTGTTACGATCTCCATTAATTCCGAGCAATATAGCACTTTCTTTTTGTTTGGAAAGGGGGGGGGGTGTCTTCCAAAGCTTCGTTCTATGTCAATAATACATGTTAGCGATGTGTAGTGCTTCCAGATAAATATTCCCACTCAAAAGGAGTGAAGACAGAAATCTACAAAGGAAATGATGTGGCTTCTGCGTGAAGGAAACCTCACTATATAAATATGTATGCTTTTGGCAGGCAAGTGGTGTACACCTTCACGAAACAGGTACCAGTGGATATAACATCCGTACCAGGTTTAATAAGAGGACAGCATGGCACACGGTTCGGACATATCACATTACTTTCTCAGACAGCAAGTCACGTGATTCGGGTTTGTCATTATATTCTCTCAGACTGCATCAATCAAACAGTAATGTTGTTTAAATATCGTGGATACGAAATAAACGACCATATACTAAAAATTAGACCAAATTTTCAGTATGCGGAACATCATAGAGAAATGCAGAGAGTTGAATGTGTCTTCATATCTCTTCAATATTTATGCAGAGAACATAATGAGGGATGTAAGAAATGACCACGAGAGAAACAACTTGGACAACATCGGAGGTCACTAGGTACTAGAACTAAGATATACATATGATACAACAATATCGGCACATAGTCAAACAGGTTTCAAACACCCCATAAACTCCATTAACGAACATAGTGGGTAAAAAAACCTATTTGGATGGAAACAAGACCAAAATTATGACAAACGACAAAAACCAATAGGAAGTTCTCAATCAGTATTAACAGAGTAAGGAATTATAAAGAGTTAGAAGTTTTGAATACCTTGGTTCTTTTATCAACAGTAACGGTGGTTACTATGAAGAAGTCGGAAGGAGGTTGGTTATCGCGTCATAAAAGCTGATACAAATGAAAAACATATATCTGAACTGCTGCAAAATAACACAACTAACATTTCTAGGAGCTTGTATATTTCCAGTGGCAATATATAAGTATAAATCCTGGACAATCACTAATGCAGTACAAATAAAATAGAAGCATTGTAAACAAAATGTTACAGGAAAATTTGCAGAATACCAATGGACCAAAAAAATCACCAATATAGCCATCTGCGAGAAAAGTATGTAAAAGAAAAACTGCCTAAACAACATGGTTCTTTCCAGAAAACTACAACATTTTGAACATATCAAATGCCATGACAGCCTAGAGAAGACCATAACAGAGGGATGATGCCAGGGCGACGAACAAGTATCAGCCCAAGAAGAAGATGGACGCAAGACATCAAAGACTACCTGAACATGACAGTAACAGAAGCAGGCAGACTAGCTCAAGATCAACAGAAGGTTGTGATGACTGTTACATTCTGTTTAGTATATGCTGATAATATAAGTACATATCTGATAATATTATAGTAGAGATAACAGATACTAAGAAATTAGACTGACACCAACACGAAAAATCGACAGCAGAGATGGCAGATACAACGAAATCAGACTGACACGCACATAGAAGATGGACAGCTGAGATAGCAGATGCAACGAAATCAGACTGACACGCACAAAGAAGATGGACAGCTGAGATAGCAGATGCAACGAAATCAGACTGACACGCACAAAGAAGATGGACAGCAGAGATAGCAGATGCAACGAAAACAGACTGACACGCACATAGAAGATGGACAGCAGAGATAGCAGATACTACGAAACTAAATTTATAAAAAAACTCATTTCCTGTTCCAAACATCTCTTCTTGCCATTACGCTGCAAAGAATATCATGTTTATGTGCAACCACCAAAAATATTGTTAAAAAAAATTATGTATCCTCAAAGAATCATACAATTAAACTGATAAATCTCGCAACAATTTCTTCTGTTCTTCCTTTCAAGACCTATCTTTAATATCTTCTTTACACAATATTCTTATATTATCAACGCTTCAGCACAAAGAAGGGACAAACTATTGAGAATAATGAAGTCTAGATTGTTCATAACACATGCTCCTTCTTCATTTTTCTGAAACAGTGACATACTTTGTGAAAACAGCGGCTCTATTTGTCAAATCTCTAAAGAGAAAAATGTATTAGATAATTAGATACAGTAGAGAACTAAGCAACCTAAGAGAAATACTCAATGAACCGTGACATAGTTTACAGTCGCGATAAGAGGAACACGCTGAAAAGTAACATACCTGGTAATGGTAAGGTCGACACATTGGAAACTAGAGGAGCAAATAGAGTTCATATAGTTCTAAAATAATTGATATACAATTCTGCTTCACATACAAACAACACGTTTCGTAGTAGCATCTATTTTAGAAGAAAACCAAGCATTCTGCTACAATATGGTAAGTGAATTCTCTGGCGCCACCTGTTGTTGACAATGTAACTCGCCAACCGCAGAAAATTCCATTTGTCGTCGTGTCGCGTTCTTAGTTTATTATATTGACTAATATTGATAATACTTGTACCTATTTCTGTTCATTTTGCCATTTGCATTGTGTTACCCCCCCCCCCCCACCTCCATCAGTTTCAAATTTTTTCCCGACACTGTCGATTCATCTGGTTGATGTAATAACTATTGTGCGGTGGAGATAGAGATAAAAGGTAGAAAATGGTGAAATAGTAAGTATTGTGTGGTGGAGATTGAGATGAAATTTAGAAAATGGTGATGGTAGGGCATGCCATAAAAAAGAAGCAGACAACACAGCCACATTTACGCAGGACTAGAACTCTAGGGAAAGATGGGAGAGGGAAGATAGTGGAAAACCAGGAGAAGAATAGCGGAAGAAAAGACTACATCAATTGATGCCTCGTAGGTACATTGAAGAAGACGGCGCAAAGTAAACATAGTTGGAGAGTGACAGTTGCAGCCATATGTTCCACAGGGAACTGAAGGTTATGTGATATTTACAGAATCAATGTCTGTTCTACCGGCTTTAGAATGTGGTGAACATTATAAGCACGAACTAATTCAAATATATAACTATGGCAACCATCTTCTTACATCTTATTAAGTGAATATTATTTTACAATGGATTCCAGGCCTTTCAAACACACCTGAAAATGACAAGAAAGACACACTAACAAATGAGGAGAAAGACAAGAATAGGTATACACACTAAAAACGATGTACAAAGTTAAAAAGATGTAGAAATCTGTGAACACGGAGACGTGGCTGAACGGATGGGCGATGGGAAACACTTATATAGAAATCTACAAATATATGACCAGTTCAAATCCCAAATACAACATTAACCTCCCGGTAAGGCAAGACCAGAGCACAATCTTCTGACTTCGCACCCAACATATACAGCTTACCAATCACTTGAAAAGAATTCAGCCACAATACACTCCCAGGGTACATTCCGTGAAATCATCCTTACGAAACTGTCTAACATCATTTTGTTTTAATGTCCAACTCTGGATGATGTCAGAAAATACGTCTCCCTCTGAGGCCAGATAAATGGAACACTCTATACAGAACAAAACAACAGCTCACAAACACATTCATGTATCACACAATGGCTTTGGGTTTAAGGGCATGAGTCCATGTACCACTGGATCAACAACTAACCATCAAACCAAACAGACTGATTAGAATAATAGTAATGAGGAAAACATAATTTTATAGAATGGGAACATTGGCAGTGTGAAGTAAAACTGCTACTATTTAACCAACTATAATTCTTCCGGACCTTTCATTATAGAAGATGACACTGCAATACATCTACATTTCTAAATTTTACAACAGAAATCGTGTTAAAATAACATATGAAGAAGATAGAGCGATAGTGTGACACAATTAACTCCGCAGCCACATGATACACAGTTCAAGATTGGCAATACAGCTATGAGGAAACGCACATCAGATCATATGCCCGCAATATGAAATGTTGAGGAAAATACACTGGCCCAGAGAAGCAATAGTGGAAAAATATTCCACGGATTTTTGTACCAGTTAAAAAACAATGCTAAGTTTATAGAAGAGACAAAACTTCATGTATAAGCACATCGTAAGCGAACGAAAGAAGAAGAAGAATCCGGCAAACACTTTTAGGGATCGCACACAGGACTGTCAACTCGGCAGAGCAAATAAAATTATATTTAATTGCAACCAGACAATCAATATCCCTGCAACCTTTCAGTCGAAATATACAGTGCCACTGTCGGCACACATAGGTGACCCTCCGGCTTGACTCGGATAGCTGGAATTTAAGGTAATAAGAAGGGAGGCCTGTCTCGATTGTCCCGATAAGAGCAGAAGACGCTGAAGTATATTAAGATGTGCCTATGGAGCAGAGAAATCACGCTAGGAAGCAGCGCTGTGTTAGAGAAACGCTACAGAGCTACGACGTCTCAACCGTATTGTACGAAATCGGTCCAAGTGATGTTTATGGTTGAGAACACACAATACTGTAGTTTAAACGGTATGCCCGATAGCAACTGTTTGACTACAACAGACACATTTAAAGTAGGAGCCATTCTCCTGACATTTTATGTACCATTCTTGGTCAGGTACTTCTGAGAGTGAAAGAAAGTTGTGAAAGCAGCACCCCATTGCATACCGAAAAACTCCTGACAAATGTCGAGGAGCACATACTGGTCAAATTCACCGTCTGCAACAGTGTTGAGACACTGGACGTTGTGAGCAACTTTACCGAGAAGCAACTCCCAATTTTCGAGAGCGAAGCTCAACTTGACTGTCGCCGTTGCACAACACGGCTCACACAGAGGTTCTGTACACAGAGGTTCTGTACCCAAATGCACAGTGGGAAATGATTTCGTCTTTGTTACACGAGATGTGTTCGCCGGCTGTGAAACTACTCGTCTGTGATATGCGTAATCCACTCTATTCATTGTAGGATAAACCACTATGGCAAAGAGTCAAACACAAACCGTTCT
Source organism: Meghimatium bilineatum (assembly GCA_034231615.1). Classification (NCBI taxonomy): domain Eukaryota; kingdom Metazoa; phylum Mollusca; class Gastropoda; order Stylommatophora; family Philomycidae; genus Meghimatium; species Meghimatium bilineatum. Next base: position 88,801,397 of record CM067299.1, read on the forward strand.
TGATTGCGAATTGGAAGCCCATCACATGCAGACCAGTCAGATGCGTGGGAAATGAACAGGTCAGTTCCCAGACTCTGGACGTGTTTGGTGGCGAAGCAGACAAATCGGATCTTAGTCTAATTAGAACTGTCGTCGTTGTCCAACAAGGCACAAACAAAATAAGTTGTGTTTCTTACACAAAGGTATACTGGATAAGAACTCCCCCCCCCCCATGATTCGCCGGCTGCAAAGCATCTCCTCCATAAATAGATATATACAGTGGGTGACCCAATCAAAATATCTACTCGTCTATTGGCATATATTGAGTAGATGGTCTCTTCCCTCGGCATTTCATTGCGCCGAAAACTATATTTTCTTTGGTATGAAAAAAATTTCTAGAGAAACTATCCCACTGCATGTAAGAAGCAAATCAAATCGCTCGTGTTTCCTGGGGATGTGAACAAACGAATAAACAAACAAGGAAAATAAGAAAATACTATGACACTAAAATATGCCAATTTAACTTAAGGAGTTATTGAACTGCTATTGCAAATCTGACAAGGGGAAAAATCCAAGAGAAAATGAATTTCTATAAAGATGAAATAAGACAGACAATAATACAAATTCTCAAAGATATATGGATTCAGTTGCTTTAAAGCTAAACAGTATAGATTTATACCACTTGTGTGTGTATTCATACCCATCTTGACATGACTCGCCTGCTTTCTCAATAAGAAAATAAGCAAATAGAATTACAAACGTGAAACACAAAAGAACGGACTATAACCAGGATCACAAGAAAACACGTGAGAGCACACAAGAGCATTATTGATCAAAGATTATAAAGAATATTGCAATGGTATAAAAATATAAAGTGAGAACAATATACCAAGAGTACATCAAGCATCAATAATCAAGTTAAACGTATTAATAAAGAAATACTTACAAAATCCGTAAGCTCTTGAAGCCTTGAAAGTCGTTTTGACGTATAACAGTTAAGTTATTACCTTGAAGATCTCTGGCAAGAAAAAAATATGTATGAAAATATAAATAGTGACAGTTGGAACAAATAATGATAATTAATAGATGGTAATTGAGATGGAACTCTTCTTCTAAGTTCGTTCTCACAATCCTGCATATTAACATGATGTAGTCCGGTAGCGGTATGTGTTGTGGCATGGTTTACATCTTGACTACAATATTTGCGCCTTTGAGCCTGACACATCCAGCTTCAGCATGGCATATGGATCACTTTTATATATTAAGACAGTCAAACCCACCATCAAAACCTCCTTAACATCCTTTTTCAACGTGCATTGCAGGTCACAATGTCGCTATTCTTTGCTCCGCTTTCTGAACCTGACCCAGAATCACGGTAATATATTTAAAATCCAGAAGTCTACCCATCATTACAAAGTGCACAGATTTCAAGTAAAGCTCTGTTAGAAGGGGGAGGGGGAGATAATACCATAAAAGTACTTTCAATGACGAGGAAAATGTGACATCTAAATAAATTACAAACAAGCTAAAAATGAGAATTATAAAATGTCATATCTATTTATTATAATGTATAGTTCAGAAACATGGACAATAAACAACTAGCGGGCAGAATTGATGCCCTTGAAATGTGGATATATAGTAGAATATGGAGAACATGATAGAAGGATAAGAAAGAGATTCTATCAACACTTCGTATGAAGAAATTATTAAAGGAAATAAAGATGAAAAAAAAAATTTTGCGCATATATTAAAAAGACATGACACATTGTTGTAGACTTTACTTGAGGGTAAAGTTGAAGGGAGGCGAGCAAGAGATAGGCATAGATACAAGTGGGAGATTAACATCACAACATGGACATGTTACAGTCTAGAAGAGTGTACCGTCAAGACAAGAGACAGGGGATATTGTGTGATAGTATCTGGTTGCGGAACCCTTCACAGGCAGGGTCGTTTCACAGTAAGAAGTGGGGTGCAAAGGGAACGCATTGCGCTAGGCGGACCCAGGGTTAGCAGATAACCAAGATCCCAAATGTACCTCCACGTGGTGCACCCTGGAAACAGAAATACAGCAGCTCGTGCTGATTCTGGCCACATCATTTGGGGATCGTGTCCGAGAATGTGGAGGTAGCAGATGGAAAGAGATTTGACTGCATAAGAGACAGACAATATCTCCGACACCACCAGCAGCACCACATATAGCGACACTGTCGACATACAGTGAAGCTAGTCAGTCCAGTCCGAACATTGGAGGGGCGGCCAATGTAAAATGCACGTAACGATAGATGCATGGCGAGAGACAAATAGATTTCATACCGAGTACAATGAAACAATGAAATGGCAGAACAGCGCTAGAGGGCAGCGCGAACTGCAAACAGAAAATGAAAAGTTCCTAGGAAAGGGGAACTACAAGCTCCGTCAGCTCGAGACGAGCTTCTAGTTACCTGTGTTCCTTACAGGCAGAGACCCAGACCCATTCATTGGCGTTTGGTAAAGCAAGAAGACCTAATCCAACTCTAATGTCGAGCCTTCCTAAACCGGAAATATGCTCGCGAAGAGAAAGGGTTCCGTACTCGATACGCTCAGGCACAAAAGGGACAACGATTTAGCCCTGGCCCAACTCTACTGTCAGGTTTTCCTACACCGGAAATACACTTGAAGAGAGAAAGGGTTCAGTACCTGATGGGCTCAGGCGCTATTGGGACAAGGACGCTCAGCTCGAGAACGCCTTGCTCTCAAACGCGTGGTGTGAGACTCGAACTTGGACAAGGGGTACACGATGTCGGTGAATGACACCTCGGCTAAGAGGGTGAAAGAGCCAGGGTCCAACTCCTCTGTTGAGTTCTTCCCCTTAAGGAACCAGGTTCACGGATGAGAAACGGTTCAGTACCCAATGGGCACAGGCACAGCACGTCCAATTACACGAGGCAAGTTCATAGATAGTGGAACACCTCGTTCGAGTCAGACGAAAGCAAAAAATCGTCTTGGCGAAGAGTCTCCACTACGCGTGCCTGGAGACAGATATAGAGGCTGTCACAGGCTAAGGGTAGCCCACCCGAATTGTCAAGGCATGCCGAAATCGGATGTGCTAGGCCTACAAGGCGCATAACGGTGGCACAACGTAATCACGCTCCCGGTGGAAATCGCACGGATATCCGTGATGGTTACAATGGAGCGAACGAAAAACAAACAAACAAACAAACAGTAAGAAGTGAGAACCCTTCACAGATAGCAAGAGATGGACGGCGTGAAATGCAACACATTGAATGTTTTGCTCTTGTGTAAATGTTGGTACTAATACTTTAAATTGCAGACGAGTTGTTCGCGCACATGTCAGACAGAAAGTCTGAGACAAGCTAGTACGCTTTAGCTAAAGGTTATTATTTATTTATCACAAGTCTGCATCTTACGCACTCGGACACGGGAGGCAGACATGACGAAACTACGGAAGCAGAAAAACTATTGTGACGCTACTATACCACACCTAAGGAAGGACAATGTGATGTTTGGACTAGGATAAGACGAGTGTCTACAAACTCACACAGAGTTCGACAAATTGTGGATACGCACACCAACTAGACAATAGAATTGGCAAGACGATTAAGTTACGTAACGCTAGGGGCATAGCCTCTTACCAGAGAGGAATATCTAACGTTACGCATGGTATAATAAACGCATACAGGAGTTTTGACAGGTGATAACGTAGATGACAGTTCCCGAGTAGGGTCTGCGTGTCGTCGAAACGGAAGAGGATAGGCGGAGACAGAAAACCATAAGTTCTGATTGGCGGAGACAGAAAACCATAAGTTCTGATTGGCGGAGACAGAAAACCATAAGTTCTGATTGGCGGAAGTATTTTAGGAGGAGAGAGATAAGTTAGAAGGACTTAGCTTGGAGGTCAGAGAGTCTCCAGGAGCAGTCCCCGGAGTCAGTTCCCAGGTGAGAGGTGAGTCTCTATCGGGCTTGTCTCGGACAGTCAGTACTTGTCTCCCCGGAGAGACAAGTCTCAGTTTAGTCTCGCAGCTGAGACAGTCACAGAGTCAGATAGTTGGTCGGTATACTCTCTAAGACTTAGCTTATAACCCGAATGAAGCAATTCCTGGATGTGTTAGCGTAATTTGTAATCTGAGTTGATTATATTATTGCCCAGTGCAGATAATTTAGGATTAGTCTGCTGAGTTGAGGACGGACTCGAATAAGTCTAGATTGGGACTTGTGCCTTGTGTTTATTTGCCCCTCTTATGAGTATGATGCTATTAATTGATGTATATCAACTTGTGTAAATAAACCTCATATTCTTGTGAAGGAGTACTTTGGTTAACTGATTGATGTCGAGCAGTATTACACAGATTTAGACCTGGTCACAGCACCAGTATTCCAGTAAGGCCTAAAAGGCATTTTCTTCCGTCGCAAATTATTGTGACACTACAGATCTTCTTTCTGTCACACTAGTCTGTCCAGGACAGACAGTCAACTATATGTTTTCGGTAACTAGTTGTTTCAGTCACGCATAACTGCAGATCATGTTACTGTTACAATTATAGGTCTATTGCAACCAACTTCTCCGTTGCGGAGACGGTATATGATTATAAATAATAAAAAGCATATCTTGTGTCAGGACATTGTTATTGTTGAACTATTTAGGATGGTCGCTATTTATACTCTTGGAATCGCCTTGGCTATTTTTGGCATGCGATTCCAGGAATGTAAATAGTGACCAACCAAAAACACAACAATAATCAAAAACGTAACGAATGGATTCCTAATCGATTCAATTGACATGTCTTCTATACTGCCAACGATCTCGGCTAGTCTATATGTTGTGGCATTGGTTATGATGTCTATCTACTGTATTATGTTTCGTGTACTGGAAATCATTTTTATACCAGCTGGTCTATCGATGTTCCCGTATGCCACAATCCTAAGCTGTCCAGCATAATGTGTCTTGGTTTTCCTCTACCAAACTTGTGAAACTAAAAGTCAGAGTTATATTTCATAAAACATTAGTGGGAACACATTTTTTGTTTTACTATAGCAAGAGCATTGAGTATGTTTGACAGAAGACAATAATACACAACATAAAATATCAGAAAGACAACATAAAACATATAATAATTCAACTCCTTCAGAATAGTTATGCGCCCTCGTTCCAAACAACTGTATTTATCTTGGCTGATTCGTGCTATTCATTAGCTGGCGACATAATGTATACGCAAAGTGACCGATGATTAGTCGCATTAGCCAAGATAAGTGACGCTGTTTGATATCAACACTCAGGACTATTATGACGAAGGACTACGTTCTAATTTTCTGTGGGAGGAGAGGAGTTCCAACACCCCGCCCCCCTCAAACTTCCCACCTATTTACCATAGGCTTTCTTGGTATGTTTACACGTTCTCAATGTTACTAAATGCCTATGCATAGTCATGCTCAGTAAGTGTATGTATTCTAGTTCTGCGTTCATTCTCACACTCCTGCCGGTTAGCATGGGATAACCAGGGTACAGGCACTCCGCTCTCCAAAATACATCCTGCTAGCTGGTATACTTTTGAGCAGGTGATAACCAGGGTAAGTAAAGTAAAGTAACCCATAGCATTTATTAATGCCGTAGGGGCGTGAGATGTTAGCGATCTCACATTTCACAGGCTCTGCAAATCAGGGCGGTAGCCATCTCCTCTCCCTCGCAGTCTTTACTTCCCGGATTAATCCGGTACCCATTTAAGGCTGGGTCGACCTGGGAGCCGTTGCGATCTGAAAACATCTCCGCCTCAACTGGGGAATGAACCCAGGACTACTCATATGCGAAGTAGTGCGCTAACCACTGCACTAACGCGGCTCCCTAACCAGGGTACAGGCACTCCGCTCTCCAGGATACATCCTGCTAGCTGGTATACGTTTAAGAAAGAACATACAAGAATACCACTGTTGCAAAACAAAAAGATTATCCATAAATTATACAGAGATTAATGTGAATTGTGAATGAAATATTCGTCTGACATTCTGCATATAATCATTGTTATCGTTCTGGTTTCTTTCATTTATAGATTAAACGAGCAGACGAAAGAAAGACAACAAGAAAATTTAAACTGTCCATTCTACCGTCTTCAGTCATTAATTTTCCCTCGCAATTTTGTAAACCAACAGTTGCTAGAGCAATTTAATTCCTGTTGTATGTTACGTTTATATGCATTCATTATGACATACACCGAAATGGAATTTGCGAAGCATAGTGTTATGATTACCTAAACTACGACCTCCACTATTTTTATGGTCACAGCTGTGATATAGAGAAATAGGACTAGTGCTAGTAGTAGAAAAGAGCATAAAAAGTCATTTTTGTTTTGTTTTTACTTATATAAGCAAATGAGAAATGCATAAACGTCCAACATGTACATACACATGCTTATCCATAAATTATGTAAACAATGTTTTTGCCAATGTTTTATCTTCTCCTCCCTCTTATCAACAGCTGTCATAAATTTAAGGACACACCCCCTTCTACTTAATTGTGTCATAGATCCACACCCTCCCCTAAAAAATGTTTGTCTTAGCAGAAAAAAGTACGAGAAAACTATATTTGTTGTTTCACATTTTTCATTTTATTCCCAAATGCAAACATTGTAATATATGTTTATAAAACAGTATTGTTGACGTCAACTTTTGTCACACACCAATTCCCCTGTTAACAACTGCCGAACGTTTTCAGAGAACGCCCTCTTCCACATGTTACATAATTTATGGATGTATACAAACACACATACATTTGCCCGTACAAGCACACGTACACATTGCTTTCATATTCTGCTTCTTCTGGATCAGCTGTAACACAAACACTTATCTATGTAATTTGATCTAATGCTGTGCTAGTTTATAAGAAGATGGTGTTTGGTCTGGATATAATTGCTCTGCTAGTTTATAAGAAAGATGGTCTTTTGTCTGGATATAATTGCTCTGCTAGTTTGCAGGAAGATGGTATTTTGTCTGGATATAATTGCTCTGCTAGTTTGCAAGGAAGATGGTATTTTGTCTGGATATAATTGCTCTGCTAGTTTGCAAGTTAGATGGTATTTTGTCTGGATATAATTGCTCTGCTAGTTTGCAAGGAAGATGGTATTTTGTCTGGATATAATTGCTCTGCTAGTTTGCAAGGAGGATGGTATTTTGTCTGGATATAATTGCTCTGCTAGTTTGCAAGTTAGATGGTATTTTGTCTGGATATAATTGCTCTGCTAGTTTGCAAGGAAGATGGTATTTTGTCTGGATATAATTGCTCTGCTAGTTTGCAAGGAAGATGTTATTTTGTCTGGATATAATTGCTCTGCTAGTTTGCAAGGAAGATGGTGTTGTATCTGAATATAATTGTATATAGTTAGTATTTCAATATCTATGTGCCTTCTGTTTTTAACGAGTATCCCCTCCCAATGTTGTAATATTTAATTATATTTTTTCGTTGAATATGTGCGTCATTGAACATATGGGACATTATATTAGACACAACATTGGCATGCTATACTAATTCCATCTTGTTAAAATAGCATCATCGCTTGTTGGTGGATAGGTCCGATACTGTGGTGGCGTGGCACAGAGTGTGACTGTGACGACCAAAGTACCGTGTTTGAATCCCACATCAGGCAATGTGCATCTTGACCGTTATGAAAGCAATGGCAAACTACTGAACGTATCTAATGTTACCTAGAAAATCAATACAGCAAACAATATTGGGTTGATGGCTACGTCCTGCATATAAGATGATATAAATTGTAGTTTGATATTAATAATAGAACTAGAGCGAGTTACTAGTTTTGAATACTTTGGTTATCTTATAAGCGACAACGGGGATTGCAATAAAGATTGCTATCTCAGATGTAGTCTGGCCATTGCCTCAAATAATCTGATACACATGAAAAACATATGGATGGTTAGAAACGGAATAAAGCAATACTAACTTTTCTTAGATCCTTAGACAGACGATTGGACAATCCCCAATATGATGAGAAAAAAATATTGCAGCATTTGAAGCACAATGTTATAGAAGAATCATCAGAATACCATGTACCAAACAAGGAACCGATATTGGCATTCTGGCAGAATTGAAAGTGAAATCAAACTGGCTAAACAGCAAAATTATATAGAAATTTACAATGCTTTTAGAATATCAAATGACACGAGAACCTAGAGAAGATCATACGGAGGGGAATATGCCAGGGTAATGAAAAAGAGGTAGACCAGGGAGAAGATGAACGCAAGATATTAAAGACCTCCTGAACATGACATTCACTGCAGGAAGATCAGCTCAAGATCGCCAGGAGTTTCGAAAGGTTGTAGTGACTGCTAAGTCCTTTCTAAGTATTGTTACCTGATAATGATGGGTTTGCCATTGCTTCAAGAACGGCTCGGAGCACAATTGCCCGCGGCTTTGAATCTAATCCTTGGTTGCCACTGACGCACCGTGTACCTATCACAACAGAGCTGGACATAACATAATTTATATTGAAACGTAATTTGTTGTATTCCAGTACAAATATATGTTATCTGATGCTGACACATTCTATTGAAATATTTATAATATATCTCCCGTAAGGGCTTGGTGTTTTATTTGCAGAGGAATACGTGAACAGTCGTCTACCATGTACACATCGTGGCGACAAGAAAAGTATATGGCCATTAACACAACTATAAAATCTATGAAAATACGGTAACGAATGATTAATGTGTCCGCAGCAAACATCTCTGACATGTAAGCACATTGTGTCTGTCATACCGGGCAATAGAATGTAATGTGAAATACCAAAGTAGGGAAATTGTAACAAGTGTCATCTTGTTCACGGATATTTGTTTAATGTAGACTTTGAGAGACTGAGCTTCTTGTATGCACGCGGAAAAGTAGTTATTTGGAATTGAAGTTTCTACAGTTTAAGTCAAAATTAGCCACCTCATCATCTAACAATACAAGTGGCATTTTAGTGGCATACTAACTATTAGTGGCATTTCAGTTAATTTGAGCAGTTTTTTTTTCCCAGCGTTTAATATTCAATCGTTTGAATCGATTATCATAATCTTATATGCATAGTCAACAAAATTACCTCGTGTCACAGTTATAAGGAGTATTCTTTTATGAATTGAGTTTGCACATCCCGATGTACATTTGATCGTTATATTCGATTCACTCATGAATGTTTGCATATTGTATCATCTTATATATTTATACATGTCCATAATTTCACTGTGTGCATGTGCAACATCAATGGATACATTCATGAATATCAGTCCCACAATGCCTCATTGCTGTCCCGACAATCCTTCCATGTTGACTTGCGGGTGCCCATAAAGTACGTCAAAAATTAATGGGGGCGGAGGTCTGAAACAGTTGGCAATTTTTTGACAGGGGGGGGGAGGGTTTTCACAAAAGTTGACTTCAGCAATAGTATTTTTATGCAGCAATTTAAATGGTTGAAATTAAAACCCCTTTTTAAATATGAAAAAACCATGCAGTTATTTTATTCCTTTTATTTCCAAAACAATTCCTAAGAGTAAAATGGAGGGGGGGGGGAGGTTACATTTTCCTTTTGATATTAAGCAGGGAAAGAAACCCCGCAGCAGGGAAGGAAACCCCGCAGCAGGGAAGGAAACCCCATAACAGGGAAGGAAACCCCACAGCAGGGAAGGAAACCCCTGAACTCTTGACAGTTGTTGATAAGGGGAAACGGGGTAAAAATTGCAAATAATTGTTGAACATATTTATGGACAGCCCGTTGTCCATATTTTTAGTTAAAAGTGCACTTATTTTCTCTACTCTTATAACATCTTGTGCAGTGAAACATCTGCGGGAATTAATTATATCCCTTCAAATATTTCTTTAGGAGATACATTTCCTGCTATCATACAGGTTCGCCTTGTTTGATGGATACTCTAACTACATTTTTGTTTGCACTTGGCGGCCCTCATAATCATATTTAAACATAAAATCCCGATCTTGCGTCGGTTCTCTTTTATTGGCCAGTGTATTCGACAAATGGTACTAATGATATAATTGAATCATTATTATTTGTGACAACTAATTTATTCATCAATCTGTTATATTCTAAAGATATTGTACCATCTAGTTCTGACAGTCTGGCACTCACGTTCAGCTTCAATAAATTACCTCAGTAATTGGGAGGGGGAAGGCTGGTGGGGGGATAGGATCAGTAAAGGTTTTACAGTTTCTGACAGTCAAGGGAAGTGGTTGACAAAAGTTGATGTCAATTATAGTGTTTTTATACAACAATTAAAATATTTGACATAAAAAGAGGGGAACAAACAACAAAAAATAAAACACGTCTTTTTGTAGTACTTTATCTACTAAACATTATTGAGCAGGTAGGAATAGGGGTAGGATGGGGGTATCCCTGACTTCTAAACAGTTGTTGGCAAGGGAGGAGAGGGTAAAAATTGTTGACGTAATTTATGGAATTTATTCGAATTCAACCTTCTTCTTTCACAGTTCAGTTTCATCAATGTAGTTTCACTGTGGGAGCGTACTGTTTTCTCATTCGCATTTTCAGTTTCACAAGACGATCTCTTGTATTTGACATTTATGAATACTTACTAGCATGAAGACGCACTTAAAATGTTGACGCATTATGGGTGCGACTTTTACTTGCTAGCTAAACCACGGATGTCCAAGGAAGTCTGCAAATAAAACCTGAACAATTACTCACAGAACCGCTCCTAGAACATCTCCGTTGTCTATCTATCGGCTTGTATCGTGATTATTTAAAGAACTAATTTAATATACTGATATTTCTTTTTTATTTCGATGTCATTGCATATCTCTACCAGCAGATGTGTAAGAGTATTCATATCTCTACCGGCAGATGTGTAAGAGTATTCATATCTCTACCAGCAGATGTGTAAGAGTATTCATATCTCTACCAGCAGATGTGTAAGAGTATTCATATCTCTACCGGCAGATGTGTACGAGTATTCATATCTCTACCGGCAGATGTGTAAGAGTATTCATATTTCTGCCGGCAGATGTGTAAGAGTATTCATATCTCTACCGGCAGATCTTGAAGGGTATGCATATTGTTGCTTCCCATTGCTATCTTCTTCGTACAATCCTCAATCGAAGCGCCTGATTATACCTTTGCTTCATTCAAATGTGGATTTCTCCTATTGCAATGATACGCCATCAATCGCATCGTTCACATCCAGATGACAATCCCTAAATCAACTTTAGCAAGCGTCTTTTATGCATCGTCAAATTACCGATTATAGAGGCGTTGAATTTATTGCAGGACTACTCTATCACTAACACGAACACCCGCATGTCTAAGTTAGTGGATACATCTAATACCTAGGAGATGTGAAGTATCTAAACCATAGATGCCATCAGTGCATTTATACATCGGTTGTTTTCCATCTTTCGAAGTATAGACTTAAGGTAAAGCAACATAATTTCTTTAGTAACAGGAAACTAAGTCAGTGGAGTCAGCCTTTATTCTCCCACTGCATCTTGCATTCTGGTACGGCCCTTCTACAAGGAATATCTGTAATGACTCAGCCAGGAGTACATATACATATGTGTGTGCAGCAACAATATGCAATATAGCATTCAAAGGGACGCACTACACTATGAACTTCCACGTACATTATAAGAGGCGACTAATGATGTTATTGGGATGGAAGGTTGATGTTCTTCTCATAGAAGGTTTGAGTGAATCAAAAGCCATAGTAAAGTCGAATGTGTCAGTCTGAAAAGCGTAGATATCGCTGCCAAATTGTAAACCATGACACAATGAATTCTATTATTTGAGTTACATCATGCCAGTATGTAGGAGTTTGCTAACGAACGTGGAAGAAGGAGACAAAGAAGAAGTATTCATTGGGTGTCTTTTCTGCTAATGTTCACTATAACTAACTGTGTCATTTTGAAACACCTTTAATGGTACTTTTCCACATTCCATAATCTCTTATGGCAATTCATGAGGTATCACATTTACAATGTTAAACAATTGTTTTTGGAGTCTTAGATAAGTATGTTGCGGACAGTATCGAATCGGTCAATTCTGATGCTGAGCCATAATGTATTGTAACGAAGTACTTTTATTTATTCTATCTTCCGAAAGATCTTATAGTCAGAAGATTTTACAATTTTATTCTTTGGGATCTAGTTATTATTACAACACAATTAGGCTACATGTTATTCATTATATCTGATATGTATCCTTTGATATTGGGTGACAGTCTTTTTAGAAGTGCAGGTTTGATGTTAACCTGCTCTATTGTTTCAAACTTCCCAGTGAGACAACTTTTTAATTAGCCCATATCTAGTTGTGCGAACATTGTCTAACTTAAACTGAACAGCATATATATATATATATATATATATATATATATATATATATATATATATATATATATATATATATATATATATATATATATATATATATATATATTATATATTATATATATATATATATATATATATATATATATATATATATATATGAGACAGTCTCCAAATAAGACGTACTGACGAATAAGAAATCTTGTGTTCTTGATGAATCGTTTGACTGTCTGTGATTTTCATTAGTCATTATGATCATACTATGAGTGAGTCAATGAAAATTAAGGGAATAGTCAAATTGAAATTGGTCATTTTAAAAAGCTGGATTTCCATTTAGCCTACATATATGCTTGTGGTGAGGGTCGCGGTATATTACATTTTTGTTTCATTTTACATGCCGTTATACTTTCCTTACAAATCTATCTATTCATAATTTTTTTGCCTCCGAGGACACCCCCACCCAGAGCGAACAATAGAATCCAGCTGGCTAAAGACTAAGAGTCATTATGGTCAGTAACATAACATCTATTACTATTATATATTAAGAAAATTGAAATGAAATTTTAATGGAAATATCTATATCAGTTATACCATTACAGTAGACAGATTAATTTTAACTAGACGATCTAATATTTGTTGAAAATACTAGGAAGACGATCTAATATATTGGATGCATTTACTAAGAAGATTATGTAATATTCATTGAATTTACTATGAGAACGATTTATTATTTAATGAATTTACCAGGATAACGATTAAATATTTATTGAATTTACCAGGAAGACTATATTTGACAAATTTACTGGAAATATTATTTTAATATTTATTGAATATACTAGAAAAACGATGTAGTATTTGATGATTTACTATGAAGATTATCTTCATTCACTCAAGAAGATTATGTAATATTCAATTAATTTACTAGGAAGACTATCTAATATATGATGAATTTACTGGTAAGACTATCTAATATTTATTGAATTTACTAGAAAAACGATGTAGTATTTATTAAATTTACCAGGAAGACAATCTAATTATTGTTGAATTTCTAGGAACACGATTTAATATTTGTTGAGTTTATTAGGAAAACGATGTAGTATTTGTTGAATTTACTAGAAAGTGTTAAATTGATTTCAATATCTCAGACACGCATTCAGGACAGTCGATATAAAACTGATTTCAATATCTCAGACACGCATTCCGGACAGTCGATATAAAACTGATTTCAATATCTCAGACACGCATTCAGGACAGTCGACATAAAACTGATTTCAATATCTCAGACACGCATTCAGGACAGTCGACATAAAACTGATTTCAATATCTCAGACACGCATTCAGGACAGTCGACATAAAACTGGAATTTGTTACTAGTGCCGTACATCATTTCCACACCTTGCCTTAAAACACGTTGCTTTCATTCTCCCGTCAAAATATTATGATTCCTCGCCACCCACGAACTGTTTTATACGTCTCTCTCAATGGTTCCTTCTTCCTGTCAATGTTTGTGTATCTCCGCTAGATAACCGTAAGTACCGAAAATCCCCTCTGTTACAACAATCCCTAATTGTCGCATTTGTTTCTAAATACTATCCCTCTTTTCACAGCTCTTTCGGCATTTCTATCTCTTTGCTCCAGCATCTTGTCAAATTTCCTTCTAAGCGCACCATTTTTCGACAAGAATAATAAACAACTTGGAAATGGCTGTAAATACACTTAACACGTAATTCAAACAATCGAACAGACAACAGCTTCGTGTTTGTGTTTTGTAAATCATGATTATTGTAGTTGTCCACTTTTGCTTTGGACAAACTGAACAATCATACTCATCTATAACACTCAAGAACACATTTATGAGTGCCGCAAATGGTATATATGATTCCGGGTATATCCGACTTGCTCATTCTAAACATGGCGCTATTTTTGTCCTCATCAAGTCTAGTTGTTCAGAGATACAAACATAAATATACAAAATGTATATATTTATACATAAATTTATATATGCTTTTACATGCGGCGCCTACAAAGAAGTATTGGAGTTTGGTAAGAGGACACAGTCACTAACACTGATGTATTTATCGTTAAGAATGTTTGATACGTATGAATGTCACAAACGGCTATCTAGATATAAAATGTAAATGTAGTTGATTTGAAATATGTTAATAACTATTTTTTGATATTTGAAATACTCTGTTTATGTAAAACTGAAAAACTAAAGTAGAACAAAAGCTAGCTTACTATCCATGCCAACTAGAGTGTGCGGTAAATATGCTTTGTTTCAAAACGCGAAGTTTACAAATTATTGTCAAGTGTATCAGTGATATTTTAATATAAATAAACACTATTGTAGTGTAAAGTAATATCTGTTACATTACGAGTACTGTCATTACATTGTTGTACTTGATACATTTTCTAAGAAACTTCTTGTTTTTTTTACAATGACGTCACATTAGAGCAACTTCATGAAAAGTTATCTTAGTCATCATATCTATGAAAGTAGATCCATCACACCCACACAATTTATCAAAACGGCAGAAGTCGCAAGCAAATGTGTTGTGACTACTAACCTACAGATAAATAGTTTTGATTTTCTCACATCCCAGTGACTGGTGGAAGAATGTATTATGTGCATTAATTCAAGCATAAGTGTATATGATAAATTAAGAGTTTATAAAATGTGCTAACAGCCAGGACAAAATGAAAATTGGCCGAGACAGGCTTCCTAAACAGGGAAAATGCCTGTCAAACCAGGACATCTGGGCAACCATATTGCTGTGTAGTACATTACTTGGGATATATTTTCTATGGTTTGGTTGTTAGAGGGTGTCCATAAATTACTTCAACAATTAGAGGAGATGGAGGAATGTGACAGGGTGGGGGGGGGGTGTATGTGTGTGTGGGAGGGAGGTTATTGGACAAACGTTTAGTGTAACAAAACTGTTTTTAGACACTGATTACGTTGTTTGAATGTGAAGATAAATGTTCTGCTAATCTGAACAATTATGTCATTCCTTCCCACTATTTCCGCTAAAAATGTGTTTGTGAAAAGGGAGAAGGGGATATTTTTAGCATAACTAAGCCAGGGTGAGAGGGCTCTCTGAATTCTTGACAAGTTTCAACAAAAGGGAGAGGGTAAAAATTGCAATAAACTTGTTGACGTAGTTTAGGGATAACCCCTTAGACAATAATGTCTCATATTAGCATCGCATATTGTCATGTCATATTGGCATACCATATTCTCCAACATGATTTCAACAGTACACAATAATACACTTTGGTGATATCATGGTGTATGAACAGTAAGCGTGTTAGTTAGTTAGTTAGTTAGTTAGATCATCGTCACTGCACTCCGGACAAGTCAATAGGTGCTCAGATCTCTCCATGAGTGTATCCGCCATTACACGTTGACTGACGGTACCAGTACATCGCTGATTGACCATCATTCTTTTCGCCCACGAAACCGCTCCTTTCTAGCGACACCACATTTCAAACAAAGTTCCCTTATTCTAGTCATGGAACAAGAGTCATCGTCACTTGTACAGTCATTTGTTGGTGCGTTTTCCCGTAGGGCATTCAAAATGTCTGCCCGATCCATCGCTCCACCAACAGCCATAGCAGCAACGTGGACGACCGACATATCCGCTCTCTCATTACCCTGGACTCCCGCATGTCCCGGCACAAAAATAAGTCACTCTACGCACACAGGAATTATTCACTGCATCCAACCACTGTTCCTGAACTTTCACAATCATTCTCATGGAGTCACTGAGTATACAGGCATGCTCGCAGATAGATGGGAGCATACCCATTTCAAAGCTTCATAATCTCCATTGTCATGTTGCTTGTCGTCTGAGCGAATAGTAAACGTGTAGGTTGTGGGAGTTGTGTTTGGTTATATGCAGAGTGTATGAACACTTATCATGTAGGTTGCGGAAATTCTGTTTGTTTGGAATTTGGGGACTTAATCAAGCAGGACCCTCTACACTCTACAATATAAGACCTACTAATTATTATGAAATATAGTCTTTTCCTGACTTATTGACTATTCCTGTTATTTTCATTGGTCGCTATTATTATACTTTGTGAGAGAGTCTATGAAAATCACGAGAATAGTCAAGTAAGTATTTTTGAAGGCAAGATTTCTAATTAGTTAATAGGTCCTATAATGTCGAAGACAAACCGTAGATAAGGTGTATTTGGGACAAGATTTTGCCCCCCCCCACCGAATCTTCGTAAATCAAAAGATTAATGTTAGTACTAGGAATGTAGCCAAAAGGTGGGAGACACCCCTTAAGGTATTTCACAAATAGGTCAGCACATTTTCCATAACAAAAGAGGGACTTACAGACGAAAACGGGCAAATTATCCCCTTTTTTAAAATTTAAATCCTCCTCTCTATTAAATTCGTATCTACGGCCCTGGATAAGGTTAGGACAATAGTCTCATTTTAGCAATGTAAGCTTCTTAAACCTAAGAAGAAACAATTACTGAATGTAGTCATGATAAAATGGACGGTTGCTGGCCGAGTTGTTTAAATACATAACAATGAATTATATGAAGGTGCATATGAGTCATTCAAATTTAGAGATCACTTTTAAAATGTGTTTTTCTTATTTTAAAACAAAAAATGATAAGAGGCAAAACGATATATTAATGAAAATAAATAATTTTTTTTTCACAAGTCAGCGAACTGGATTAACTTTGGCAGAAAGGTTTATGCACTTTTAAAATATCTTAAAACTTTAATTTATTTTAAAATATCTTAAAACTACCATAACAGTTCGACCAATGTCTACCAAAATAAGTCAAGATAGTCATGGTTGATGTTACTCGATGTAATTTAGATGTCCTTGTATTAGTGAGTAAGGCCTAGAAATGTCGATTAACTATGTTCATCCATAGTGTTCAACTTCTAGTATGTACTGACTGAAACCATGTTCTTAGGTGATGCTATAAGAAAAGAAAAACAACTATTTAAATGTACACAAGAGCCTCTTTAAGTGCTAACCCGGCACTTAAACGGCCAATGCACGCTTGTAGTCCTATATATTTTTTACAAATAACGTTTCATCTACAGTACACAAACACTGCAGCATAAGCGAGGACACTTGATGTAATTTTATTTGTTGGGGTGGGGGTCATTGATGGTTTCTTGATTATAAACGTTTTTGATCAGGGATCGCTTTTGCTTAAATAACTTTTTACCCAGGTAAGGGGTTTCAAGGTAATTAAAGGTAATGTATGTAGAAGTAATTATGAAACTAGAGATTTTAACAGCATACCAGCAGAAGGTGTCTGTTTAACTGGCTGTTTTAACGACCGACAAAAGAGGTTTGCTTAACTTGCTGGCATTTTAGCGCCTTACCGGGAGAAGAGCTCTCATTACCTGGCTGTTTTAGCGGCTTACTGGCAGAAGCTGTCTGCTTAACTGACTGTTTTAGTGGCTTGACGGAAATAAGGAGTTAATTATGTCTCAAACTGTTTAAAAACAATTAACAGATAAAATACATAGCTGATGTAAATGTTTTATTTCATATTTTAGAAAATTTTTGTTTAATCTGTGTTGGTGACGTCAACTTTTGTAAATGCTCCCTTGTCAAACTTTATCAGATTCCATCACCCGTAATTGTTGATGCACTTTATGGATAACCCCAGAGACATCATCTACTTTAAGTAAGAAGTACCCATCCTCTACTTTACGTAAGAAGTATCCACCACCTACTTTAGGCACACAAAAATTCCATCATTTACTTTAGGAAAACATTATCCATCATCTACTTTAGGTAAGAGGTATAATTGAAAATTTTCTAAATCAATTACTTGTGACTCCAACATAGGATCTTTTATTCATGGGGTACTAAACCTCAACATCAGAATGACTTCCATATGACATGTTATGATATATGGCTTATTGTGCTGCTAAGGAAGTCCTCGGGTCCAGTAGTCTGAATAATAAGTGTGTTGCTTCGTTCATCATCCTTTGTATTTGTCAAGAGCGACTTCTAAACGTTAGCTCAGAATGTTATGCTTCCATATTGTTGTATCTTGTATGTCCTATGTCCATATTCTTGAAGATGTGTGGAATTTACACTTGCTCTCTTAGAGATAATAAAAATTTCTAGGCAGAACACATTAAAAATATATTTTAATTCTGATGACTACTTCGTAACTGGATGACTTTATATATGTTTTTGTGTTTACATATGCTTTATATATGTTTTTTGTGTGTTTACATATGCTTTATATATGTTTTTGTGTTTACATATGCTTTATATATGTTTTTGTGTTTACATATGCTTTATATATGTTTTTGTTGTTTACATATGCTTTATATATGTTTTTGTGTTTACATATGCTTTATATATGTTTTTTGTGTTTACATATGCTTTATATATGTTTTTGTGTTTACATATGCTTTATATATGTTTTTTTGTTTACATATGCTTTATATATGTTTTTGTGTTTATATATGTTTTTGTTGTTTACATATGCTTTATATATGTTTTTGTTGTTTACATATGCTTTATATATGTTTTTGTGTTTACATATGCTTTATATATGTTTTTGTGTTTACATATGCTTTATATATGTTTTTGTTGTTTACATATGCTTTATATATGTTTTTGTGTTTACATATGCTTTATATATGTTTTTGTGTTTACATATGCTTTATATATGTTTTTTGTTTACATATGCTTTATATATGTTTTTTTTGTTTACATATGCTTTATATATGTTTTTGTGTTTACATATGCTTTATATATGTTTTTGTGTTTACATATGCTTTATATATGTTTTTGTTGTTTACATATGCTTTATATATGTTTTTGTGTTCATGTTTGATACTGTCTATATTAGAATTTTGCAAATTTTGTCTGGAACACCATGTGTTAATCAATGAGTCAATGATCTTTACAATTATCAATTGTACTCCTTTGCCTCATAAATCAAACGACGAGGACTCGCACTCACTTGACGTGAGAGGAATAAACAAGGTGCTGCTGGTATCTGGAGTTTTCACATGATAGGGACCTACATATATTTAACTATAAATGATCTCAAGACAATAGATACTACTTTGGTTAGGGTGGGGGTGGGGGAGTGTGGGGGGTGTGTTTACATAAAATATAAAGCTAATGACCTAGTTTGTGTGGCTTTGAAGGGGAAGCGACCAATAAGAGTTGGGAGCTTATTCCCCTTGTTTATACTTTTTTTTTTATTAGAAAATGTTGTTTCTCTCTCCGCTATGCTAATTTGCTAAAAGGGAAGGAGTTTAGGGGTTTTTTTTCGGACTTAGCTTATGCATAGGTATATATGGGGCAAAAGCTACCTATTAATTTTACTCACTTATATAATTTATCTTCAGTCAAAATGTCTGTTGAGATATATCATTTATAATTGTCAACTAAGATTATCAATATATATATATATATTGGTCTGTACTGGATTCAGTGTTTGCTTATGCCAGAAATGTATAAGAACGTTTTAAGTTTGTCTTCTGCCATGTGGACTAGAGGATGAATGTACAGAAAACGTAATCTTAGTTCATTAGTGATTAAATCCAACACGTTGTTACTTCAAGTGGTTGAATTGAATGCTGGACTCTGCCAAAGATGGATGTGTCGGGCCATTGGCGCAAATAAAACGGCGACACAACGCATTTCCATTCTCTGGACTGCATCCTGCTGGAGATCTAGTAGTACTGCTACAGGAGAGATCTAGCAGGAGTTTGAGAATGAACGCTGAAGAAGAAGAAGAATGCTGGACATGGCTACTGAGCCACAATGACACTGACGTCGTTTTATAATGGTAAAAATAGAGTAATTTTGGTATTCTCCAAATGATCTACCTAGCGAAACTTGTAACTTATCTCACAATCAAACTGTCATTAAATGTTCACCATGCGGACTGTTGTTGGTTGCACATCCCACTCGTATTCTATCAATCAAAACACTCGTTTTTGGCTATTTTTAGGCAATATAAATACGTTCAGATGCTGCCATTACCTTCTGAAAGTCTTTGAAGTATTATTGTCTGCAGGAAATGGATGAAGATTGCAACTTGGTACCTTGGTCATCTGAGGAACGCTGTGTACTTCGTCACCAGATAACCATAGGTCTATTATTACAAAATTAAAAAAAAAAAATATCTTCTGGGAAGATACGAATATTTCAAACGCGCACGTTAATATAATTTGGTTATATCAGAGTTTCTTTTAGCCATAATTTTTACAATAAGGATATATCACTCTCGAAGTGGTTAATTAAAAAGTTTAGATTTGAGCTCAAGCAGGAAGCGGTTTTAATCCCGTTCCTGACGTTTTATTTTAAAAGTTGATTTTTTTTTTCAGAGACGTCAGGGGATTATCGCTTCAAGCTACGAAGTATGTGCTACACGTGGTGCATTCGATTAGCGGCGAGCCGCGTCGTTGAGAAGGACGGAGTACATACATGATAATCTGAGCGTAATGAAGTGAACCCTTTACGCGTTTTCAAACTTACTCAAGCATTTTAAATATTAAAACCAATAGAGGTTGTGGTGATGGAACCGACCTCCGATATTAAACAGCTGTTTGCAGTATTGACATATATCGACTTGGGTAATCACATTTATTTCGTTGCTACAAATCTAGCCCATTTTCATAGCTGACGCACATTTATTTATTTAATTATTTGTGAGGTAGTTTTTGAAACGGACATATCTTCATTTTTGCTATTGCTCAACACGAAGGCTTTCAACTGACATTTTTTATTTATTAGATAATTTATTTGAAACGTATTTGGAATTTGTTAGCCAACATATGGATCAGGAATTGAGCTACATAATTACTTTGAAGGGAGGGGGGGGGGGACATTATAATTTTACGAAGAATTTTAAAGAGATTTTTTAAACAGCATTTTAAACATCAAATTTAGTCTAAACATAAAATTTAGTTCAGTTGTCATGCTGTCGCAGTGTCTAAAATAATAATATCGATTGAAATAATGGGGTAATGTATATATAAGTCTTATTTATCAAAGACACCAAGAAATAGTGAGCAATTAGATTTAAAAACCAATGTTTTAAAAGTAGAAAAAATGAGTCACACGAAAACACACAAGTCCTATCGTAGAGTGTTTTATTATACATATTTAAAGATAAACATACATATTTATTAGGGAGGCAATGCTAGATTGTGCAGACAATAATAACTGCAGGCTTAAGAATTAACAATATTGTACACTATTTTGAAAGTCGTATTATGTAAGTAACTTTTATCAGCTTTTATTTTATGTTATCAATAAGTTCTTATAACTTTGATGACAATATTATTATTCTAAACTCCAGGTAATGTGCATACCTGGTACGTGAAAGTTATGTGACGGTTTTGTTAAAAGGTTGTACTATGTAGATGGGCACTGGCATAGTTTAATAATAAATCCATAACCCGTAGGGTCGTAGGAGTGTTACACTGGATACATCAGAACAAAAACTTCTCCAAACAACTCTATTCTCAACCATTCGGAGTAGTGTAGAAAAATCACGCCCTTGTTGTTTTACTCAGGATTTTCTCTCACCGCCTCTCCTCCTTTCACCCTCAGCAGTTCAATAGTTCTTTACAAAATAATACTAGAAAGCGAGTCGTGTCTCGTTACATGTTCAAACCAAACAAGTCTACGCCGTTTCACAACTGTCAACAGTGGTTCTTGATATCCGGAAATTTGTTTGCTGGCGGACAAATATATGTATCTTGTGTTATTTGTAGCTAATTCTTAACAAACGTATGTAGCGCTTGTTTTTAAAGTCCGAATCATTCATTCTGTCTGCATTGAGTGCCCAACTTTCACATCCGTATAAAAGTATACTTATCACTAGCGATCTAAATAAATTGCCCTTTACTGTAATACTGATCTTACTTTTCCATCTCATATTCACTCTTGTCATGCCAGCCATCGCAATCTCGATTCTTAGCTTAATCTCATTTCCCGAGTTGCAAATCATCACATATTTGCGACCCGAAATATTTGAAGGTGGTAAGTAGGTTGTAAGGTGATAAGTAGGTGGCAAGGTGATAGCTTCGTTTACTTATAGAATACCACTATACTGACTACCGAAGTAGGAGATTGAATTACACACCATAATTGATTTGGCGACGGGACCTTTCATCAAGGTTGCCATTGACATTCCAATAGAGACATGTTTGTGAAAGACTTCTGTTACAGCGTTATGTCATATTTAGACATATGAGGTTATATGTATTTTAAATATTGAGGATACTGATATACAAGCAATATATGGTAATAATAGAAAATATGTTTTAGCAAAAACATACTGTCACAATATAGTGGTAACTAATTTACAAGTTTAATACAAGTTGAACGGGAAGTTAGGAAAATATGTGTAACATTTCTTGATTTGTTGGAACTGTAGAGGGAACATATTCTGAAATTCATAATACGTAGCGGAAATCACAGTACCAGTGTACAAGATAATACATGTTTCCGACAATGTTTTGATAAGAAAATCTGAGAATTGAGAAATCTAGCGGTGAAAAAATATGTGAAGTGAGAAATCTAGTGATGAAAAGATATGACAAGTGAGAAATCTAGCTGTGAAACAGTTATGAGAAGTGAGAAATCCAGTGGTGAAAAATGAGAGGTAGTGGTGAAAATATTAGGAGAAGTGAGAAATCTAGTGATGAAAAGATATGAGAAGTGAGAAATCTAGCTGTGAAACAGTTATGAGAAGTGAGAAATCTAGTGGTGAAAAAGTTGCAAACAGTGGTCTCTGGTTGAAGACACAAACAAGTGGAAGTTATACTCTTATCTAAGAAAGACAGTCCATAAATGAAAATTTAAAAAAAAACGGAGTAATATTTCAAATAATATATGGGCTTGAAATGATAACTGAGGCTCCCAATCCTACGCGCGTAACGGCAAGTGTGGATACAACTAACCATCATCCATCTGGGGAAAGACTAGATAATGAGACAAAAAACTAAATTTGTTCGATTTAATCCTCTATTATTACAAGCAACATACATCTCGTGCGCCATTTGTTAACAATTTTATTCTATTTCCTAGAGCTTTATTTTATGCAGCAAAAAACTCCCAACTGTAGCAGTGTGCAAGGCTTTGAGAAGCTTCCTACTCAGAGGGGTAGAAACGTAATTGTTAAGATGATGTGTTGTGTGATTTCCCAAAGAGGGCCATTGCATCTAATAGAGGTTTGCTATTGTATGTTGTTTGGTCTGGTAGAGCACTGGTAAAACGTTCTTACCTTCCACATACGGATCAGAAAAGTATGTCAATATTAGTGACATGAAAATATCCTACAGGCGTGACTACGGGATAAATAATATAATCGGCTAAACAAAGACAATATTTCAGAAAATATTGGCTATAATATAATAATTTATGATTCCTCCTGGTGATATGAGATTGCATACTTTGTGGCAGCCAACACAATAAAGCTGAGAGACTTTGCCAATATCGGTCAAGAACAATGAATTTTGACAAGCAGTTTATTTCGGATAACTGTTCTAATCCGTGACACAGTCTCCAACCTGTCTACAAGACATCACTTATGTATCGATTCTTTGCCGAATTGGTCCACTGCACAACTGTATCACACAGATATTGACTCCTCAAAGTCTGGGAGATTAGTGTCGGATTAGGATGCGATTCTCAGTAGATTGTTACAGGGGTCGTTTGCATTTGCTCCGAATAGTTGTTAATATTCTGCTATGTAAAGGGATCTCATGACAGTCGTGACTCAACAATTTGCAGTGCTGTCATCTATTTACTCATGGGATATATTCTTGATTGTTTCGTTTCCTTCCAGAAGACACCAAGTCTAGTTGTTATACTTTGGTCTGAAGTTTAAAATGAGTTACAAGACATCTTTACAACAAGACGATCCACCAAATAGTACAAACAGAAACTTATGAGCAATGATACTAGCTTGGAAGACAAGTATTCATACATTGTGAGCAAGATTAACATGAATGACAACATGAGAAATCTTGTAAAAAGAGATCAGAACGCAATCTTCCAATATCACACTAAACAACATATAATACTTAATGATGTATTGTTTGCATGCACGTTCAGTTGACATAGAAACAGCATGCTGATCAAACAATACACAACTGAAGTCGAATGTCTCGAGCCATTGTAGCAAATAATTCCGCTCTCTAAATCACACCCTGCTCAAATCTAGTACGACCATTGTCCTGCTGCAAGAGAGATCCTATTGGGGGGGGGACCCACTGTAAGCCTTCTTGTCAGCTGCATGAATTAATGCCTGCTAGATTTGAGCAGCAACT
This sequence comes from Meghimatium bilineatum, assembly GCA_034231615.1. Lineage (NCBI taxonomy): Eukaryota > Metazoa > Mollusca > Gastropoda > Stylommatophora > Philomycidae > Meghimatium > Meghimatium bilineatum. The sequence continues at coordinate 88,826,014 of CM067299.1, forward strand.
GTCTGGGATTTTTGTTCATCAGTTGGTTCTCTCTATTGTTGATTATGGATTAGGTATTCTCACGTTCGCTCATTCCTGTTGTAAAATTTTGGGACGTATTCATCATGAGGGATTGAGCAAAGTTGAATATTTTTTTTTTTGCCGTGTGTGGCCAGGGCCCAGAAGGAGAGCAAATAATAATTGACATTGTTACCTACCCTGCACGTTGTAAAAGGCTACTAATGAGGTTTTGGTAGTGGAATTGACTGTCCGATCTTATAGAGGGTCAAGTGACTCAGAATCCATCCCAAAATGCTGAAATCGGCCGTGTCAGGCCGAACTGTGTAGATATCACAGCCCAGCTGTAAATCATTATACAACACATTCCGTTCTCCGGACTACATCCTGTTAATATGCATGGGTTAGAGAACGAACGCACAAGAAGAGGAAGAAGATAGACGTCTATAGGCGTCGCTTCTCGTTTGTAGGAAATTAGTTAAGAAAAACACGTGCACGCGTATGAGATACTGCGGTACGCTATACACAGACAATCCAGATACTGGTTAAGCCAGGTGGGAAATTATAGGGACGTTTGGGATGTAATTGTACGTGTACATATTGTGTCTGTGTACGTAAGTGAGCCAGTGCTCAGTTAAAGTATTCTGGAATGCGCGGCGGAAAGGTGATGTACTAAATTACGCAATTTATACATTTCCCATCTGACAGATATAAACCAGATAAATTCATAGGCGTCTCCAGGAGACCTTTACCGCAAATATGAACTCCAGATGGTCTACATGATAGCGATGTAATTAGTTATAAACATACAAATAATTGTAAGATGAAGGTTGAAGGAAAGTGTAGTTCTATGAGTGCTGGATCAGTGCTAAATTTTTATGCTCTTCTGTGTTCTTTCCGTTAACATTTCCTCGTGATTTTTTGTGTAAGTATATGTGACACTACTTTACAACAAAGCTGCCATTCTTCTCCTTTTAGGTCAGATACAACTGTTTTTGGCATGTCCGTTCAAGCAGCCCCGAATCGCTTTGCAACAAAAGTAAACAAGTTTTCCGTACTAGACTAACCACCCGAAAAGAAATGTGATCTCGTCAAGACAATCAACCTGTGTACTCAAGTCCCTGAGAATGGACCAATCGAAACAAGGTCTATTAATAACATCAACAAATATCCCGTAGAAGTATATAAGTATCCTCAGGAACACAAATATAGAACATTCATATTCGTACTCAGTCAGTTTCTCTTTTGCCGTTTGACACATATGGCGGATGTCATAGTTCTCCATGCTTGTCGGTCAGTTGCTGGAGATTGTAGGTCTTGTGCTTTTATGTCTGTTGATTTTAATTCAATCATAAATGTTCTTCTGAGCGTTGTTTTTGGTTTTCCCTGTTTTCTTTTCCCGTCTGGTGTCCACATGAAGGCTTCTCTCTCCAATTGCTTAAAGAATAGTTCTAATTATTTTGCTGTCTACGTCCCCTGTGTCTTTAAGTTACGTTTCTACCCCTGAAAGATATCTTGTGATTTATGACTCGCCAATTGAACGCATACATTGTCAACGCACTGATTTAATTATTATAAATTGTATTACTGTTTTAAAAATCACTATTCTGTTGTATGACGCATTTTCCTGTAATGTAACTGCTTATTATATTGTATCTTTTCGTATTTACCATATTGTTTCCCCATTTGTGTTAGCTTATAGTGTGACGGGGTTGGGGGTTGTTACCGGGAGTGAATATAGTGATTTAAACAAAGCAATCAATGATATAAGATGAAGGACACTGAGGAAATCACTGACAATGAGGAAATCACTGACACTGAGGAAATCCCTGACACTGAGGAAATCACTGACACTGAGGAAATCACTGACACTGAGGAAATCACTGACAACTGAGGAAATCACTGACACTGAGGAAATCACTGACACTGAGGAAATCACTGACAACTGATGTAGTTTAATCACGAAGACGAGTTATCTCATCCAGCGTCTTCTACTCGAATTCTGATTTTGTGGTACAACAACTAGCTCACAACATTAAAGCATGCATTATGTACAATAGTAAGAAATCAAACAGTTACATCAATATATCCACTGCTAAGAGTTAACGTCTGCATTCAACGGTTCGCTACTGCGAACTACAATACATTCTCTAGCCGTCCTTGTTACAACTAGTCTTAGTTGTTTCGCTACTGTGTACTGGTGGTGGATCGTATTCAATTTTTTAGAGAATCGCCCTGACCTCTATTTTCGCTGTTTGTGATGGAGAGTGGAAAACTCCACGCTGGCATCCCACCAGGATATTGTCTTAGAAGAAATGAGTTTCCTTCTCCCTTGTATGCTATCTGCTTTCGAATAGTCGTATCCCTTGCACTTGAATTTACTATCTGAAAATACTATTAAGTAATCCTCACACTTAGAACCCTAGACGTATTTCGAAGTTTCTAAACTAGTTCTTACACTCAGATTTCGAGACGTTTTCTCGATGTTTCAAATCTATCTACTTGACGTTGGTAATTTGGTCTATCTTAGACGCTGCCTGACTGTCTACCTCCACAGTCGCCCATCCAATTCACAACACTACTATGACTGTCGAGCTTCCGAATCTTGTTTGTTTGTTTGTTAAGTAGGGGTTTCGCCTCATTTGGTCGAGGTCCGCCTCTTTCAACCTAGGACTAGTGTCCATGTTGGTTATGCCAAGGCGGTTGGGGACATGTGGTGTATGTGGCTTTCCTGCCTGGTTAGTACTAGGATGTGGCTCTTTCAGCCTAGCCCCCGAATCTGAATATGTTCCCCCATTTGTACTAGTCCTAATCTAATGCACGTGATCGGATTAAATTCCAAACCTAATGCTTTATACAATTAAATTTGCAATATTTTTCTTTCCAGACTTTCACTCGTCAGATATTCAACTTTCTCCAACTCTAAATAATAATCACAATAAATTATAGACTTAGAAGTAGTCAAACTAACGAACATTCAATAAAAGAGCATTGCATATGTGAAGCGACATAAGAGCAAATAAAAGTAAATGAGTAGATAATAATAAATGCCATTGGTCATGTCTAATGTAACTCAATAGATCAACACGTGGATGTAATGATCACTTAAGTAGGTGTGAGTTAATGGTAAAATTAACTGATTATGTCGCTCCGAGCTTTATGGTGAACTAGATTAATATTGACGGCTATACGATCAGCCATCGTCATGGACTACAAGGAGATGATTCCTAGTAGTCTAGACAGATAAATCGCAACAATGACCGTCCGAACAATAACTACCTACGCTGCTTCTGTAGATGCTAAGTGCCAGCTAATTGCAATTGACCACACAAAAGCACTATACCGTATGTAGCAACGATATATTTGTAGCGCTATTTCATTAGTGAATGGTTTTGTCTGTCCTTTTTACGAACTTTGCGGTGAGGGCTATCACTTCGTTCCTAGCGTCTTCAACGGCCTCTGGAGGTTCTCATATCTTTGAGGTACATCCCCGATCTCCCTGGCACAATAGTAAACTATCCGTCTCTGTGACGACAAAGTACAGAGCTCATTTGTGACGGACACGCTACCGCTCAGAAAGCAATGTTAAACTATTGAACTACTGAAAACCACTGCAGCCAAAGATTGCTAGGTTGATGGCTACGTCCTGAATAGTATATACTATCATATTTTAAAAAATAGGATACTCTATATAATTCCACATATTTCTCCTTCTATATTTGTGCTCTATTCTAAATTTGTTTCCATCTTCGTAGAGATGTTTTCATTTAAATGCCCATTTGTATCGTTGTATGCCTTCTGTAAAACCTATTTAACCAATTTTTTTTATAATATTCATATATATATTACACAATATATATATATATATATATATATATACATATATATATAACACAATATATATATATATATATATATATATATATATATATATATATTACACAATATATATATATATATATATATATATATATATATTACACAATATATATATATATATATATATATATATTACACAATATATATATATATATATATATATATATATATATATATATATATATATATATATATATATATATATATATATATATATATATATATATATATATATATATATATATATATATTACACAAGGCAGATGCATACACTTCTCGGAAAGTTTATGTGTCATGAACAGTGTTCGGATTTCTTCTTCTTCTTTCGATCGCTTGGAATGTGCTTATATCTGAACTGTGGTATCTTCTATAAAATCTACTGCGATTTGTAACTTACAAAGAGGTTCGTAGAAATTTTCTTCCAATGTATTTTTGGGGAGGCCAGTGCATTTGTCTCATCATTTTATATTTCGGGCACTCCTGAAGAATATTCTCTTCTGTCTGATGTGTCTGTTTACATGGCTGTGTTGACAATCATGAACTTTGTATACCATGAGGCTGCGGGGTCGATTGTGTCCTGTTCTGGGGCTTAGAATGAGAACTTTTTTCTGTTTATAATTTGGTAATCATCTTGTGTTGAAGATGACTTTCAAATTGCTTTGATCATCGTTTGTTTCTTTCGACGATATGTTAGTGTCACATTTGGTTGATCATCAGCAGCACCCTCATTAGCGAGACCATCAGCTTTCTCGCTCGCAGCTATTTCCCAATGCAATGACATTCACTGCATATCTACTTTATAATGACTGCTTAGATTTGTTAACAGTATTTGCAGATCTGACAGTTTCTTGGACAGTAATTCTGGGAGTGTTGCTCTTGGGTTTGTCATGAATACTACAGACTGTTGACCACGATTGGCGCTCATCAGTTTTTCAGATGCGACATGGTGTTCTGATGACATGAACTGTAAAATTAGCGGTGCGTACAAGACATCAACGGTGTGTAGATGACACGAACGGTGTTTAGATAACATTAACGGTGTTTAAATAACGTTAATTAGTTTCATTTGATTTATTATTCTTGCTTAACTTAGAACTATATTAGGTGCTGTTGTAGCGAAGTGGTTAGCTTTCTGCCCGAATGCTTAATTGTATGCTCTCTAGTTAAGGTGCAGTGTTTTTGACAACAATCAGTTTCGTAATCGACTACAATAAGGAAATGGTACCAGATCAAACCCGGGAAACAAATGCGGTCAACCTGATTATATCACTTAGCATTGCAATGGTTACAGAATCATAACGATATAACTCAGTACTCCCCCCACGCAGCTTAAGGGCGTGAAACGGGACCCTTAAACCATGTCAAGGGTCGGATATCCGGCCTCGTTTCTGATTAGATTATAAATATCTACTATCCATTCTACAAATATACATTACAGTCACAGAGAACTTGTCTAGTTAAAACTATCATATTTTTAGTATTAATGTTAGATCAATGTATACAATGATGTACTCATGTAAATAATATATTAGATAATTGTAGGTGACCTCTTTGCACATTCAGATACCGCGTAGGTAAGAACAGTGACTGTCAACCTGTTTTTGCCCGTGACATTTTTTTGAAACAATATTTATCTCTCTTCTCCCCACTCCCCTTTCCCGCCTTGGGCAAAAATTAAAATAGGTCGTTAGATGTCTTCACAGATGACATACTCAAGGTGTCAAGGTTTATAGACACCTATAATTCAAACCGTTACCTTCTTTTGAGCCCGTCGCCCCAAAGCGGGTCTGTAGTCCCTCAACTTTATTCTCTCTTTGGCCCCCAGGAAGTTTATATGAACCATGTTGGTTGGTTGGTTGGTTGGTTGCTGATCCAGCGGTCTATGGGCTCATGCCCTTTGACCCAAAGCCATTATGTGATATATGCATGTGTTTGTGAGTTGTTGTTTTGTTTCATATAATGTGTTCCATTTATCTGGCCCTGTAGGGAGAAGCATTTTCCTGATGTCATCCAGCGCTAGACATTCAAAAAGGTGGTGGTCAACAGTTTCATATGGGTGAGTGCACAGCCAGCACCCTGGAGTGTGTTGTGGTTGTATTCTGTTCAGGTGATTGTTAAGCTGTACATGTTGTGTGCGCAGTCGGAATATGATACTCTGGTCTTTTCTTTCCAGGAGGTTGATATTGTCTCTAGGATTTGGGCTGGTCATATATTTATAGATTTCCCTCCCAGTGTTTCCCATGGCCCATCTGTTCATCCAATTTTCTTTATTCACAACCATGTTGGTAGACACTGGTAAAAAAAAGATCTACCAAAACACGACACGTTTTTACAACCTACATAAAATTTGTATTTAAACACGCAGAAAACAAAAATCATGTCAACAGATATAACAACACAACAACCAAATCTCAGAATAGACAATACCGAGATAGAATGTGTGGATAAATTTGAATACTTAGGAGCAAACATCAACGGTGCAGGAGACTGCATGGCAGAAATAAGGAAGAGATTGGCAATGGCAAATTGCAAAATAACACGGCTGAAAAACATAAGGAAAAAACAACAAAATAGAAACGAAAGTGCTAATGTTACGAACTTTTATTTTTCCGGGTGCAACATACGGCTGTGAAACATGGACTCTAAGTAAAACAGCGGTAAAGAGGATCAACGCCTTCGAGCTGAAATGCTACAGGAAGATACTTAGAATATCATGGAAGGATAAAATGAGAAACTCAGATATTATAAACACATTGAAGATTCCAGAGTGTTGGTTACTAAACACAATATCAAAAAGAAAACTACGCCTGTTTGGTCATATAAAGAGACATAACTGTTTAGAAAGACAAATAATGGAGGGAAGAGTACCTGGGAGAGAAGAAAGGGCAGACCAAGAAGACGATGGACTGACGACATTAAAGATAACATGAATACATCGCTAGAAAATGCAAGCCACATCACCCAAGACAGAGAGAGGTTCAGAGAGTTCATTGGGAAGACAACGTTCTGGAAGGAATACGTCACATGGCACATAAAAAGTAAAATAGATTATACCAATGTACGAGTTGTATGTGAGTGAACGGCCTTTTCCAATATAATTAGTTAGTTCCTTTGGTGCCAAGAGCGGCGCATTGGGGGCAGAACTCATGTTTCGCCTTGCCTTGTGGTTCGCTGCACGCTATTGTAGTTCATGGATGGTGTTAATTGTCATTGTCTTGTTCTTGATTGTTCTGCGAAGTGTTGTCCTGGAACTTTCATGTTTTTGTTTTCCTGTTGCAGACCGTAACAGAGCTTCCAATATAGCCAAACTATATCTACAATAAATATATGTCTGATTATTGCAGGAATGGACATGGGATATTAACCGATGCTCTGGGTGTTACCGTGGGAATACCGTAGCCCATCTAAAACTAAGGAAATAATTCAGATTCAGCTACTGTGCAGAAATGAATAAAGTAAGTTAGTTTATATATCAGCGCATGTCAGCTGGAAGTATACATGGACGGAGCAGAATACCAGATGCTCCACCTAAAAACAGACAGTGCAGAATTCCATCTCCTGAACTACTACTGCCCAAATGATAAACCATTGGCACTAGACACAATTCCAGACAAAGAAAGGCTTATGGTGTGTGGTGACTTCAACAGCCACTCTCCGAGCTGGGGCTACGATCATATCGACAAGAGAGCTGAGGAACTTGAGAGCTGGCAGGATGAAAATAATCTCATTCTTATTAACCAGCCAGCAGACTCACCAACCTTCTACTTGAGAGCATGGCACACCACCTCTACACCATACCTGGCATTCCACTCACCAGGCCTGGAATGGAACATCACACGTGTCGTTGGAAAGCAGCTTGGATGTAGTGACCACAGACCAGTATTTCTGGAAATTCACAATGAATATACCAAGGAAAGCAGCACGCTCACTAGGTGGAACTATAAGAGGGTAGGAAAATGTACCAGCATTTAACCAGTGTTCTAGCTAAGGACATGAACTTGGACAAAGACATCAATAGAGCAGTGAGTGAATTTAATAGATGTATACTACATGCTGCTAGTAAAACCATCCCCAGGAGGGCACGCAAAATCTACAAACCCTACTGGAATGAAGAACTGGAAAAGCTACAAAATGAGATGGAAACATCTAGACAGCAGGCTGAGAACAGACCTAGCCAAGAACATCACAACAAATATCAGCAAAAAAAGGCTACATTTCAAAGAGCCAAGTTACAAGCCAGACGGAGCAGCTGGAAAGAAAAAACAGAACTGCTGAACCTAGAAAGAGATACTAGGAAATTATGGAAACTTGTAAAACAACTAAATGATGAAGGAACAGGGAGAAATACCAGGATCACACTTTATGAAGATAAAAACATTTTAACAGGTTATTAACAGGTTATGCAGCTGATTACTTTGCAGATTTCTTTGCAGAAGACAATAACGTCAAAGTCAGCCCAGACAAACAACAGGAGGTTCGAGCGAACCAGCAAAACATTGGACAAGACGAACCTATACCTGAAGTAATGGAGGCACCAATCACAATGAGAGAACTGGAGCATGCAATATCCAAATTGAAAATGAGAAAGTCCCCTGGAGCTGATGGAGTGTCAAATGAAATGATTAGAAACCTGGGAATTGCAGCAAGAGAAAAGCTGCTGCAGATCTTTAACACAAGCTGGTCCACAGGTAATGTACCACAGGCGTGGAGAGAAGCAATAATGATACCTCTCCTCAAATCAGGAAAAGATGGCAACACAGTCTCCAGCTACAGGCTCATCAACCTCCTAAGCAAGAAAGTCCTACTGCGTCATGGAGTCCCCCAGGTAGGAGTCCTGTCACCCACACTTTTCTTGGTTTACATCAATGACCTAGTTGCTGAACTACCACACGGGATCAAAGTGGTAATGTATGCTGACGACCTGGTGATCTGGTGCACGGAAGAACATGCAACAGTGGCCACTAAACAAATACAAAGAGCTATCAATGCCCTAACCTTATGGGCAAATAGATGGTGCGTCAGCATTAACACAGATAAGTGCAGCACTGTACTCTTTACCCTCTCACCAAAACAAAAAGCCGGTGTAATCAAGATAGACGGAGAGCTCTTGAAAGAAGACAAACAACCCACATACCTCGGAGTTACTTTTGATGATAAGCTGACATGGAAGCAGCACACAAACAAAGCAACAACAAAAGCCAGGAGGAAGTTAGCTATCCTGAGAAAACTAAGTGGAACCACATGGGGAGCCAGTGCGAATATACTCAGTAAAGTTTACCAGCAAGGCATAAGACCACACCTGGAATATGGTTCAGCTGCGTGGTGTCCTACATCAAATACCACATTACAAGATCTAGATAAAGTGCAAAACCAGGCACTTAGAATAATGTTGGAAGCAATGAAATCAACACCCATAGTAGAGATGCAGAAAATGAGAAGAATGCAATCACTTGGTGAACGCAGAGACACAAAAGTACTAATTCAAGCAGAAAAGTTTCAGTTTATGCCAAGTCATCCAATGAAGGAAAGATTCCAAAACCTAGCAATGGGACGACTGAAAAGAAGCAGTTTTATCCATCAAGCTAAACGACTCTGTAGACAACTTACAGACCTACTTGAAGTTGACAGCCCCTTAAGGTCTGTACCAGAACAAACCCCATGGAGTGAAAGGCATGGAATTAAAATATACATTCCGACCCATGTGAAAGGAATACTAAGCGAGGACGAACTTAACAGTGTGCAGCGGAGGACAGTCACCTTCAGTTTCCTGGATGAGGAATATCCACAAGATATATGGGTCAGAGTATACACAGATGGGTCAGCACAGAATGCTGTGAGGAATGGAGGTGCAGGTGTATATATAGAATATCCACACAAGCCTAGAGATACAATCAGAACACCGACAGGAAAATTCTGCAATAATTATGATGCAGAAATCCAGGCAATTAGTGTGGCAACTAAAAAAACTGCTGAACTCCAACTCTGACCTACAGCCTGTGGTATTCCTGACAGATGCAAGGTCAGTGTTTCAAGCTCTCAAGTCTGGAAAACTAACAGACTTGAAAAAACTACTTAGCGAATTGTCTTACCAGTATAGGGTAACCATGCAGTGGATACCCTCTCACTGTAGCATACCAGGAAATGAAAAAGCAGACCAACTGGCTAAGGAAGGTGCTGCCGAAGACCAACCAGATATACCAATCACCTACCATCAGAAAAAACAGATGATCGAGTCAATAAGAAAGCCACAAACACCAACACAAGATGACTATCACATTATGAACAGACCAGAACATGTTATAATTCTACGTCTCAGAACAGGACACAACCGACTCCGCAGTCACATGTATACAAAGTTCAAGATTGGCAACACGGCCATGTGTACATGTGGACAGGCAGCACAGAGTGCCAAACATATACTTCAAGAGTGTTCTGAGCATGAAACGCTGAGGCAGACATATTGGCCAGAGGAAACAACACTGGAATCAAATCGCTATGGGACACTGTATGAACTACAAAAAACAGTGAGTTTTATTAAGGAGACAGAATTACAGATATAGACATGTTTCAAGTGAACGAAAGAAGAAGAAGAAATATTACTTTATTTTGATAGATCTTCTTGGTCTAGTGATTAAGCCCTTCGCTTTGTGTTCACTACGTCACTAGTTTGAATCCTGCTCGCATCTTCCTGTTTATAAAGTTGCTTTTTTCGCCCGAGTTCTCTGTGTATTATCACTTAAAGATATGGAATTATGTGCTATGATTGGAACTCTCAGCAGGCAGTGTACGACATTGGTGAGTGGCACAAGTACATATACGGAAACTCGAGTGAATGAAGTCACACATCTACGCCTTTTCAAACTTACAACCATTTTTCATCATCTTTTATTTCAGAAATCTCCCTGACTTCGCTCTTACATCTCAGAAGTTTAAGAAAGAATAACATTAATATAACAGCAATAAGAATTAATAAAAGGAAATAATACATAGCATTAATCAGAAACTGAAATAAAAGTTCGACAAATAGACAATACAGACAGGCCTTCTTTAAAAGACCAACAGGTAGACAGAAAGACACACTTCTTAAAAGTCTAAAAGCTAAATGAAAGAAGAGTTAAAGATACCAGTAAATATAAGTGTTGGAGCCCTAAAGAAAAGCAAATAATAGCCAGATAGTTTACCTTTCTTGTGTGTCAATTCTGGGTCACTAAAGAGGTTAAGAAGTGGAAATGACTGTCCCATCTCATTTAAGGTCAAAGTGACCCATATGCCATGCTAATATGACAAGTCGGATGTGCCAGGTCGAATGGCGTAGATATCTCAGTAATGATGTTAACCATGACACAACGTATTTCGTTTTCGTCTACATCCTGCTAGTCTGCAGGTGTTTTAGAACGAATAAGTAAAAAAGTAGTGCTATAATAAACACATATAGAACACAAGAGGAATACATAACAAATATTCGAACCATTCATATTGGTTGGTGATAAATGTGGGGCACAATGCAATGGAAACATATTCGATGACAGGTAGAACTTCAGCAAAACTAAATCGACAGACGAAAATTGAACACTTACAGTAATGGAAATAAACAATATTGAGTGCGCACCTCAGTTCAAGAGAATGATAAATGTGGATCTGTTACAGCGAACCTACGGTACGGCTATTTATACAGAACGAGTGAAGATTCGCTGAAAAGCAAATACTTATGATGGAGACAGTAATGTGGTTCAGGAAGCTAATACAAAGTCTGAAGTGCTATCCATGCGTAAAATAGACCTGTTGATTGATAACATGTTTAGAGCTAGAGAAGGTCATTATTCAAGTACTCATCTTATTCTCGTGTGTTTAATGTCAATCTCCTGCAGATTAGCATAGTGTAGTCAGAACAGTACGTGCTGCGTCATTAATTACAGTTTAGCTGCGATATTTGCGACTTTCGCTTTGACACATCCAATGTCAGCATGGCTTCTGGGTCACTGTTGAGCTATATGTGATGGAACAGCCAACTTCACACAAAAACCTTCTTAGTCGCCATGGAATACGCATGGAATGTAAAAAGTATTACTATTCTTTACTCATATCTCGGGCCCCGGCAACGCAATGGAAAGGGTATTAATGAATAATACGATGTTTTAACACGTGTCTATCTATACACACTGTGTCATTTTTATAAGAAGAAGTAAAATGCCTTTCATATCAGATATACCTTGCGAAATTAATATAACATGTTCCGCCGAAGACGGATGTGTCGGGCCATTGGCGCAAATAAAACGGCGACACAACGTATTTCCATTCTCTGGACTACATCCTGCTGGAAATCTAGTACGGCCATTGTTCTGCTACAAGAGAGATCTGGCGGGAGTTTGAGAATGAACGCTGAAGAAGAAGAATATAACATGTAAAGGCAGAGGATATAAGTTGCTTTTCAGATAACATATGGCTGCTTGTGAGATTGTCCCTACAACAGACCAGCTTGTAAGATTGTCCCTACAACAGACCAGCTTGTGAGATTGTCCCTACAACAGACCAGCGTGTGAGATTGTCCCTACAACAGACCAGCTTGTGAGATTGTCCCTACAACAGACCAGCTTGTGAGATTGTCCCTACAACAGACCAGCTTGTGAGATTGTCCCTACAACAGACCAGCTTGTGAGATTGTCTCTACAACAGACCAGCTTGTGAGATTGTCTCTACAACAGACCAGCTTGTGAGATTGTCCCTACAACAGACCAGCTTGTGAGATTGTCCCTACAACAGACCAGCTTGTGAGATTGTCCCTACAACAGACCAGCTTGTGAGATTGTCCCTACAACAGACCAGCTTGTGAGATTGTCTCTACAACAGACCAGCTTGTGAGATTGTCCCTACAACAGACCAGCTTGTGAGATTGTCCCTACAACAGACCTTTTTCCTGCTGTCTCCCGTTCATTCAATTTGTTTCTACAATCACTATCTCTAATTTGACACGGATCATCTTGTCATGGGAATATGTCAGTAAACATTATAAGAACCAATCTTAAGGCTATGTATTACAGGTTATCTATCTCAAGATTTCTATTAGCTCTAATCTAAATAACAACAGCGACATATAGATACATCGATAGGAACATAACTAAAACTATAAAGGATTTAATTGATTTCTTTTCTACAGTTCGATATTAATGATAATAAGTTAAAATATAACAGAATTATTTATGACTGGGTATTATGGAATATTATATAGCAGGTAGCTTCAAAATATTTCCAGAAAAGTCGACTAGTCTTTGAATGAAAGATGATGATATGGAGATTTTTTAAAATTAGAAGTTGGTAATGACCTTTACGAAAAGACATGGCAGATGTGACCTTCACAAGTACTCTCGAAGAGAAAATCCATATGCGTTGCACTAATGGCATCGTTGGAGTTGAAAATGTCCTTCATTGAACAACGTACACATCAAATTCTGTATTTTTCTTGAGAAGTCACCCTCCGAGACACTAACAAAACGTCAGTTATCTGAGTGGAAACCTCCTGCATTATCCCCGGACACAGAAATTTCGTTTGGAAAAGGGCAACGGAAAAGTTTTTAAAGCATTTTTTAAATTCCCAATCTACCATGATTTCCTTCCTGAAGGACGAACGGCAAATAAGAAAATGTACGTTGATAACCTCCGTCGTCTAAGAGATGCAATCAGAAGAAATGACCAGAAAAATGGAAAATAAACTGTTGGATTATGCTGCATGACAATGCGCCGGCTTGTTGAACCCTACTGGTAAAGCAGTGCGTCGCAAAGCCCAATGTTATTACCTTGGAACAGCCTCCATATTCTCCCGACCTTGCATCGGCTGATTTTTTTCTTGTTTCCTGGACTGATATCGGAACTGAAAGAACAGCGATTCAATGATGCAGATGGCGCCATTACCAATGCGACAAGCCAGCTGTGAGAGGTATCGAATAATGGGTTGCACGAATGTTTTCTGGAGCTGTATGCACGTTGACAAAATGTGTTGTTGCCTAAGGGAACTACTTATGAAGGAAATGCAATGTAGATAATTCTATTGTTATTTATTTCTGTATAATCCATTAATTCCGGGAACTTTCTGAAGCTACCTCGTAGTACAAGATCGTGGAATGGCAAAGAGTCAATACTAACCTGGTTAAATATCATGAAGATATTGAGTTGTAGAAATTAATGGTCTTCTACACCATCCAGCCCAGCAATTGCTGGTGATGATTTTGAAAATATTCAAATTTCGAGAGTGCTTTCGGTGAATACACCCGTTTCTTAAGTATTTCTTTATTTTCCCGCTAAACAGTGATGGCTAAGTAGTGATAGAACCCCCAGGGTATGCGAGTTTGTTACTCGTGTTTCTTATATCGATGTTTCTCTGGCATTCGCTTTTGATGGGGACATTTGGCAGTGATTTTACATGTCCTTGACAACTGTTTTTACTGAGGGAGACTTTCAGGTACATTACTGCAACAACTCAAGAAACTAGACATGGTCTTATACTCTAGAAAAGATTCCCGTGACCATCTAAAGACAAATACTTTCCTTCATAAGGTGTGTACTATTTTCCCGGTGTAAAGCATTTATCGTTCGATTCAAAGTATATGATTAAGTAGAGAGAATATAATTGGATATGATGTTATTATAACATGCAGCATTTTTGTCTCGTTACTTGAAATAAAAGTAATATTGTTGGAATAAAAGATAAATCTTGTAATTGGTGGGAGTTCATGCAGATGAGTTAATTTCCAATATTTGAACAATCTGATGATGTTCTGTACGATTGAGTCTACTGAATGTTTTTATCCTCCTGTTCATCTGCGTTTGCTTTAAACTCCTTGCCAGAAACTCCTTTGGATTAGGTACATCCAATTATGACATATTATATTCCTTCCCTCCCCCCCCCCCGATTACTAACAGACGTAGTGGGGACTATCAAGTGGTTTTTAAAAAAAATATTCATAAATATAATGCTGAAAAACATGTTCTATAACACTGCTAAGTCATATGTGGAATATCATGTTAGAGCGGCTGTGGTGACATCATGTTAGAGCGGATATGGTGACATTATGTTAGAGCGGATGTGGTGACATCATGTTAGAGCGACTATGGTGACATGTTAGAGCGGCTGTACTACAAGTTTTACAATAGGCATGATTTCAGCATCAATTCGACATCCATTAGTTTCCTACAATTAACTAATACGAATCTCATTGTAACACGGCATCAATATAGTTCAGGGATTTATATACGTCTTCGGTGAGAGGGGTTGGGGTTTGGTGATTATTACATAAGGAAAAAAAATGTTCTAGTTTATGTGGGTAATTCTCTCTTTTTATGTTTGGTGAGATTTTGGTGACCTTCTTTAGGGAGAACCCGTTATTCATAAATAATGGGGGTAGGGGTGGGGAAAGGTATTACTCGAGTTATTGGTTTGATCAATCAAGCAATCAATCAAGTGTCATGCCGAATGGCGTAGGCGATCATGTTTCTCCGCGACTGTCTGTCTCGTGTGTGTCAATACGCTCGGTTGGTGAGCTTCTACCGTGCCACAATACAAGTTCATCTATAACTTTTCTCTTTGCCGTCTTCTATTACTTCTCCCTTTGATCTTTCCAGTAGTTATTAAGTGTTCAAGCTGTGTTCTTCTCAGCACATGCCCTAGAAACCCTGACTGTCTGCCCCTAATGTTTGATATGATTGATCTTTTTACGCCAGCATCAATGAGAACATCTGCATTAGTTTCCTTTGCTGTCCATTGTATTTTCATCATTCTTCTTAGAAACCACATTTCTGTAGCCTCTAATTCGCTTTGAATTTTTCTGTTTACAGTCCATGCTTCACATCAATAAAAAGATTTGGTTAGATATAACAGCTCAGCACTCGAACTCGGGTCTGCATTGATAGTCTTCCATTGCATAAAATGGTTCTGATTTAGCTTGTGTTGTTAGGCTCCTTATCTCACTTGAGCATCTACATTCTGATGTTAACAGGGTGCCAAAATATTTCATTTTTTCAACTTGTGCTAATTTTGTGTCATTAATTATTATGTTGCATCTTGGTGGTGTATGTCTCTTCGATACAACCATTATTTATGTTTTCTTCTGGTTTAAAGTGAGGTCTTTGTTTTCACTTTCTGTCACTACTTTATCTAATAGGGCTTGTAGTTCCTGTTCTCTTCCTGCAATCGATACTGTGTCATCGGCATATCTCAAGTTATTTATATTGCATCCTCCAACTTTTATTCCTGGCATAATATCTATATTTCGCATAATTTATTCTGTATACAGGGAGAAAAAGTCTGGTGACATTACACAACTTGCCTGACACCCATTTCTATCTTTTGAGATCTACCTATAGTGTTGTTAACTCTTATCGCAGCCGTTTGTTTCCAATATATTTGTTTACTATTCTTAGATCTTTCCCATCAATGTTAAGATTTTCTAGCAGTTTTATAATCTCCGAATGCTTCGTCTTTTCAAATGCTTTGCTGTAATCTATGAAGCACAGATAACACTGTAATCTATGAAACACGTGTTGTACTTCTATAGTCCTCTCCATTAATGTTCTTACTATATATAGGACATTTCTTGTGCCTTTTCCTTCTACGAATCATTTGGTTTGCTACCTAGTACTATTTCTTGTTTTCTGATTTCTTGGTGAGAGGATGGCCGGGGGTGGTTGGTGTGGAGGTGCTACTCGCGGTTTTTTTTCTCAAACCCCGTCCCCCTGTTTATCTATGGGCGTAGACGAAATAACTTCAAACGAAGAAATTCTCAATGGTGATGAAACTATGGAATATTATAATGAATTACGGGGTCCTATTCCTTTTAGTACTAAATATTATTTGTTATATATAATTTGCTATATCTTATTTGCTATGCAATTTATTATAAACTAGATATGAATAATAATGATAATGTTATTGTTCCATACTTCGCTATTTTACATGGTTATCATACTCCGTAGCTAATGTAATCTAGCTTTTTTTTCTAGTGTTGACAGATACATTTGTAAGTTTTTAAAATTAAAATAGACATTCCAACAATATAGAACATTCATTAAACATTTCCTTAAAATTATTACTTTTTACATCTATCTTCAATATAGTGGTTTCTCATACCTAAGCTATACTAAAAACAATCTAGATCAAGATGTAAAATATATAGTGGCAACACTGCGTTGTTGCTATGTGTTCATGCTGGTACCGGTTTTCCCTATTCTAGACACTACTGTTGGTCCGGAAGGAACTTCGGAGCTTACCGGAAATATGACACATCTAGTGACTACTACCAAGAAAATGATGAAAAGCTGCGTTGTATTGTTGAAAGAAGAACGACAATAGTTAATTATTGCATACACATCCATGACAATAACAAATGAAGGTCAAAGGCAAGACGCCACCACATGACCAACAATACCATGACCGTCAACGTTATAAGACCTGTAAGCTAATGGGAAACAATATTCTAAAAGGAATCTAAAAGTGAGGTCTTTGTTTTCACTTTCTGTCACTACTTTATCTAATAGGGCTTGTAGTTCCTGTTCTCTTCCTGGAATCAATACTGTGTCATCGGCATATCTCAAGTTATTTATATTGCATCATCCAACTTTTATTAATTATTAGTTAATTATTAAACAATTTAATTATTAGACAATAGTTAATTATTGCATACACATCCATGACAATAACAAATGTAGGTCAAAGGCAAGACGCCACCACCTGACCAACAATACCATGACCGTCAACGTTATAAGACCTGTAAGCTAATGGGAAACAATATTCTAAAAGGAATCATTTGACTTTTCCCGTGATTTTCGTTGGTTACTATGTTTATACTTTGTCTTTACAACTAAAGAAAACCACTGGAAATGTCAACGAATATTCTTCTTCCGTTCGCTAATAATGTCTATTTCTACAGTGTTTTTTCTTGTATAAATTGGACAGTGGTTCCATTGTTGTTATGTACCATAAATTTTAACATTCATAGGTATATCAGAAGGCCAGTATGTGCACCTTAATGTGTCATAGTGTGCACATTCTTGAAGGATATGTTCTAAAGTCTGGTTGTCCTGTCCACATGTACACTTTGCTGTTGTACGAATTTTAAATTTTGTATACATATGGCTGTTTATTCTATTGTTGCAAGTTCTCAGATGAAATATGACAACCAGTTCTTGTCAGTTAAGTAGGCGGTAGTCGTCACGTGGAGGTAAGTTAGGCTGCCAAAGACTCATTTTAGAAGGTTGTTTCCCAATTAGCTAACAGGTCTTACATAAAATCACAAGAATTTAAAAACAATTGGTAGTGTATCCTATTCAGAACGTAGCCATCAACCCAGCATTTATTGGCTGTAGTGATTTTCTAGGCAATATAAATACGTACAGTAGTTTACCATTGCTTTCTGAACGGTATGGATGCTCAAATGTCTGTGGCAAGGATTGAACTCGGTACCTTGGCCGTCAAAGACGAGCTCTGTACCTCTGCGCCGAAAGTGGAAGCAAAAGGAAGACACACATAATTGTCAGGGGACCATCCGGAACAAGTCTAATGTAGACACACATAATTATCAGGAGACCATCCGGTACAAGTCTAGTGGGTAGGTAAAGAAACACCTGGATAATATATACAATAGCACGTATTGAAGAACAGGGAACAATTGGCGACGACCTTATAGAAATTCACAGGTAATGGCTGATTTGATAATGTTGGAAAATCGAAAATATGTACTTACTTCGCAAAACTGAAATCCAACAGGTAAAGATTGAAAATAGGTAATAAAGTTTTGCTAATAATACGAAACACACGTAGGCACACACACAAATCAACGTTTCGACCGAAAGTCCTTTATAAAAAAATAATGATAAAGGCCTATCGATGGTAACGTCGATTTGTGTGTGCCTATGTGTGTTTCGTATTATTAGAAAAACTTTGAGAATGTTGATTGGTTATTCAGTGTTGATTTGAGAATTTCTGGAGCAAGAATATTAAATATATATATTTCAGAAGAAATAATGTATTACTATAAGTTTATATTCCATAGGAATATGTTTATACCTGCTTTTTTCATGAAGAAACATTAAAAACATTAGGACTCCTGTCCTTGTCGTCACGAAACATATCAAAATACTGGTATACCTTTCCCAGTTACACAAGAAACGTCTACAAATATTACGTCGCGGTTTTTTTTTCAGGAGAAACTATAAAAATAATACAAAGTTTGTCTGTCATTTTGTCTCATATAATTTACTAACAATATATTAAATAATCCTATAATTTTATCTGAGGAAATTTATCAAGTCATTGTCATCTGTATTACATATTTTTACATGCACATCTAGTAATGTATCATAATCGAATAATACACATGTAACAGAGAGGACGAACAGTGGGTTTCTCGTGAACGTGTTCATCTGACAAGAATAAGAGAAGTGTATTGATGAGTTTGTACCATTTGTTGATTCAATAAAACGTCAACAACAATAATTTAAAACACTCTTATTAAATTAATTTTCTGAACTAACATAGAAGTCTCTGATGCAGTGGTTAAGCCATTCTTTTTGTGCCAAAGAGGCCCTGGGTTCGATTCCGCTCACATCTTGCCTATACAGTTGATTTTTGTGTGGAAATCCCTGGGAATTCTCGTTTGAAGCTACGGAATTATGATTGCTATGATTGGTACTCTTAGCAGGCGGTGTGCTGCTTCGTTGGGTGAGACGGAGTACATATGGGATAATCCGAATACAATCAGATCAATCCTCTATGCCTCTTGGGCATTTTTGAACTGACGACGGTACACTCTTATATATATATGTCTACCTCATACATATGATAATGAAAAACTGGTTCAGTTTTTAGAATCAGTGGGTCAAATACACCCATACATAGATATACAATGTGCGCACCAAATGTGCTTTAATGTATACTTCATGCCTGAAAGATATATGTTTGCCTATATATATAAATAAATATATATATATATATATTTAAAGGAATAACTTTGTTCCACTTCTGGAATATGAAGGTCATATATATCCAGAAGCAGGTCTAAAAAGTAAGGCACCTAAACTTATGTTGTTCTTAATCTCTGTTATCAAGGATATAACATGTCGAGATGAGCTGTTGAGAGAATGTGCATATGGCTAAAAAGTTTATTATATCAAACAAAATGTTGCATAGTTTAAAACAGACACTACGATTTGGCACAGGATTGATTAAACTGGGTAGAGCTGTAGTAATTGCCTCACGGTCTCTAGGGAATGAACAAGGGATATTAAAGGAACATTTCTCAAGTAACGTCTTGCATGTGGTGTGTTATGAAGCTATTCTGTGGAATAATTCTAGTCAGGCGCGGGTATCATTAGCTGTGTCATATTGTGAATGTTACATGGGCCAGCCTTCAGAATATTGTCAGGCGAGTCATTCTGAAGTTATGTCTTTGCTCTGATTTATGTCCTAGGGTTAGTTCGCGCATTTTTTCTTGCTTAATTGTGTCAGCATACTAGGCGATGACGTGTCTTTTCTCTATATATTCCTTCCAGCAGGCGACACAGAAAATTTCCATAGCCACAACTTATAAATCAAGTTGGCTCTTTGTTTGGCCTATTTCTTATTCTCTGACCATCACTTTAGTCAGGCCATTTACTGTGTGTATCAGTTGTGTTGATGTACCCTTTTTTGTCAACCATTGACGTACAGTCTAATTTTGTTGTTATAGCTTTTTACAATAAAAATAATGGAGATCGCAGTTTAGGTAGCCATATCATCACGACCTATGATCAGCAGTCATGTTTTTTTCCCCATAAAATCCGTTATTTGTGGATAGTATAAGTGGATAGTAAAATATTTGCAGATAGTATAAGATTTGTCTCCACGTGCACACGTGTTTAGTTAAACTTATAATTTGTTTGTTTTTTAATTTAGAAAAATTAAAATGATAATCCATTCGCCCTTGTGTTGCCATGGTCCGGGGGGGGGGGGGCAAATGACAGAACACTGTGAAATTTCATGATGTAAGAGATTAGTACGGAAAGTTTGGGGGTAAGATTAGCTGTCATATTCTATGTAAGATTAGCTGTCATATTCTATGTAAGATTAGCTGTCATATTCTATGTAAGATTAGCTGTCATATTCTATGTAAGATTAGCTGTCATATTCTATGTAAGATTAGCTGTCATATTCTATGCAAGATTAGCTGTCATATTCTATGTAAGATTAGCTGTCATATTCTATGTAAGATTAGCTGTCATATTCTATGTAAGATTAGCTGTCATATTCTATGTAAGATTAGCTGTCATATTCTATGTAAGATTAGCTGTCATATTCTATGTAAGATTAGCTGTCATATTCTATGTAAGATTAGCTGTCATATTCTATGTAAGATTAGCTGTCATATTCTAAGTAAGATTAGCTGTCATATTCTATGTAAGATTAGCTGTCATATTCTATGTATGATTAGCTGGCATATTCTATGCAAGATTAGCTGGCATATTCTATGCAAGATTAGCTGGCATATTCTATGCAAGATTAGCTGGCATGTTCTATAGCAGTTTAATACGAACACAGCATAATGCTGAAGTTGGATGTGTAGATTCTAAAGGAGCAGAAATCTGACACACACAAAAAGAACCAGACAAAAAAAATTCCGTTCTGCAGGCCACATTCCGACAATCTACAGACTTGTTCGAACGAATGCCGCGAAAAAATGACCTGCTTACTACGTTCTGCAGGCCACATTCCGATAATCTACAGACGTGTTCGAACGAATGCCGCGAAAAAATGACCTGCTTACTACGTTCTGCAGGCCACATTCCGATAATCTACAGATGTGTTCGAACGAATGTCGAGAAAAAAATTGACCTGCTTACTACGTTCTGCTCCGTAATTTAGTTAATCCAAAATATAGTGAATAAGCGAATATATGTCAAAATACCTATCACTACGAAGGAAATCAATTATAGTGAAATGAATAAGGACGAAGACGGCAGAAGTTTTTATCTATGATCTTAAGACACGATCTAGGAATACTATTAGCAAGCTGCTGGAGGAAAAGATCATCCCAACACAATAACATGTTTGCTTGGACGGTAGCATCTTCTACCGCCAAAACTTGGGGAATTTGGCAGAAACAGAGAGACATTGTGTAATGCGGCTGTTTTTGTATGTTGTTTATAAGTGTTTCCATAGATGTATGGAGACGTGCGCTCTGGCGAATTATTAGGAGAACACAGCAGGATTCATTTGCATCTCCAGCTGGATCGGTTGTTGAAACATAAAGCATGTTCTTGTAAAATGGATTTATTCAGCGTTGTTTCAGAGGAGGGTGGTACGTAGGTCTGATAGACATCTAACCCGAAAATAATACACCAGTGAATTCTTCAGGGTTAACCTTTTGTTCCCTGTGCTATTTAATGTATACACTATTATGGTAACGGGTATACAGCTGATTGAATATGGCGGAACCCTCTCATGCTCAGAGAACATTCCGGTGTGCTCTCAACGGTTAGAAAGAATACACATTATTTAGCATCTACAAGTGAAATGGGTCGTATTGGCCAGTGATATACTGCATCTCGGGTTCAGGTGAACCCAAGGAAAGCAGCTATGCCATGGTTTTCTATGAAGAGCATATCCACATCATAAATGCATTAACGTCTCCTACCAATCTATGTGGAGAGATAGTACACAGATCGTCAACTTTAAAATAGACATTTGTGCTATTTAACAAATGTTTGTGTTTCAATGAGCATGTAAATTACATATTCCTCACAGCTCAATGGAGGTTGACAGAGATGAGACTTGTCTGCTGTTTCTCGTGAACGACTATTTGAACTGCTATATCAAGGGCTGGTCTAGTCGGTAGTAGAGTATCTTGGCGATCCTGACCTTTAAAGCAGATTGATTTACGGGATGTTTGTTTGTTTTGCGTTCGCTCCATTGTAATCCGCACGGATATCCGTGCGATTTACGCCGGGAGCGTGATTACGTTGTGCCACCGTTCTGCGCCTTGTAGGTCTAGCACATCCGATTTCGGCACCCCTTGACAATTCGGGTGGGCTACCCTAGACTGTGGCAGCCTCCCTATCTGTCGCCAGGCACGCGTGTGTGTGGGATTTACGGGATATAGATGGACATGATTCGTACCATCCATGGATGAACTAGAGATACAGAAATAGTGGCAACGCGGTTCTTGCCAAATTATCCTACCATGAGGCAAGGAGTTGATACTTGCCGTGCTTGTTCATACCTGCGCATCGGGTGTTGACCAGAACCATCAATTACACGATGATATTGAATGATCAAAGGAAACATCTTAAAGAGGGGTGATATGGCTTGGCAGTGTAATTTCTTTAGCGGGTATGCACATTAGAAGACATAGAACTTGAAGCAGAGTCGTAATACAAGACTAACATGTGTATAACTTTCATTAAAGTTGTAATCTACGTCTAACATGTATATAGCTTGCATTGAAGTTGTAATCACAGTTTCCAGCAAATGTGACAAGGACATTCCAGTGCGTATAAATTCATAAGTCCAGGCTCTAATCAGTTAGAATTTAAAAGATGCGGGTATTATTGTCTACACTGATGGGTCTGTGTTTTGGCACGTGAGCAGTGCTTGGGAATTCACGGTTCAATGCACACACAGACACTCACACACACACACACGTGCACGCACACACACGGAAGACTCAAGGTGATATTTGGACTGTCATGGGAAGTTCCTGCCAGGGTTAGTCATGAGTGCAGATCTCTGATCATCCTATATAAGTGATGCAATTTCACCGTTTTCTGTGCGTTTCATTGGTTAGCTATACATAGTATATACACAGTGACCAATAAACAATCGGGTCAGTAAACGTATCTATTCTTATATACTACGGAGTTTGTGGTTCAACAAATCACAACCTACATTATTTTCAAGGTATAAAGCTTTGAATGTAAAACATTTGACGAACATGCGCGGTTGACAGAAGCATACCTCAACTTAAGAGGTTCTTTTCTTTAAAATTGGGTCAGCCCAAATAAGTGAGGCAACACTTATGACAATACTAGAGAAAGACTTTGCAAAGTTCACTCCTAAAATACAATAATATTTGCAATTTCCGAACATTTTGACTTAGTATTCGCATTTTCCTTAAGCAGGAGACACCCAATGGAACTGATGTGAGTGTATATATGTATATATACTGTATATAGCATATGTATATTAATGTCAAATATAAACATTTTACAAAAAAATGAAGTTAAGAATATCCCAACCACAAAAAAAAATGTGACCGAGTTTGTTCAATTTTGTACAGGGAGATGCTGAACACTGATAAGAAAACATCAAAGTGAATTTGTCATTATCGGCATGCGCGAATACGTGCCAATGTTAACTTTTTTTTTTCCACACCTACGCGTGATATCCATATAATTGAGCAATATATATTGTTTCGTATCATATTCCACGTTAGGATTATTAAATTTCCATTGTTTCATGTCAATATAAAATTAAGATTGTCAAGTTTAAAACGGAATTACGATAATAACGTATCTGCGTAAAGAAATATGACACGGGAAGTTTTGTGACGCAACATGAATTTTATTGTCCTTGTCAAAAATGCCACGGAGATTAGATCTACCTACAACAACAAATATACAATATAGTTTATGAAATATAACATTGACCAGAAAATGACATCAACGAACCATTAATTTATAGATATAACACTAGTGTCGGAGAAACAACCCGAAACTTGGAATACAAGAGCTGAAGTAACACAAGGCAAATAACAATAGGCCTATACATGAAATATCTATAAGCGTTAGGAAATGTATAAATGAAACGTATTAGCAACAAGCTACAGCTGACATATTGACTAAAAAGCCTTGATCACGACTAAAAATTAAAACGGCAGCATACATAACGCACACATACAATACTGTAGGAACTGACAATATGATAGGTAGAGACAATATGGTAGGAAGTGATAATATGGTAGGAATAATATGGTAGGTTTTTTTTCGTTTATAAATATGGTAGCACGAATTCATAACTCCGTTTACTTTCTGACTAATATGGAGGAAATATTTCAAATAAGAACACAGTACATGACCAGATTTATCCAACATTTATACTGTCATACTTCTGCTTTCGTTCTTAAACTCCTGCAGAATAGCAGGGTGTAATCTAAGATCGAAATGTTTTGTGTTATGTTTTACAGTTCTGGGATATCTGCGCCTTTCAGTTTGATAAATCCGATTTCAGTATGGTTATGTAACCTTGACCCTCTTTTGGATGGGATAGCGAATCCCCACACTGAAAATATCCGTAGTCGCCTCTTACGACGTACATGAGTGGTAACACTGTCGCTTTGCTTCACTCTTCCCCGCAACACACTGGAGATGTATACATCATGCAGAAAATATTCTCAATTGTGTACACTTTCGGTGGAGGGGAGTGTGAGGAGTTCATCTGGGAGACGGGGAATGTAGAAAAATAAATGACGACATTTAACACTATACGAAAATACAAACAAGTAAAAATGTAATAGCTGCTACACTTACAATAGTACCACTAGGATAGTGTCACTGGGATAGTACCACTGGGATAGTACCACAGGGATAGTGCCAATATGATAGTACCATTAGGACAGTACCACTAGGATAGTACCACTAGAATAGTACCACAAGGATAGTACCACTAGGATAGTACCACAAGGAAAGTACCACAAGGATAATACCACAAGGATAGCACCACTAGGATAGTACCACTAGGATAATACCACAAAGATAGTACCACTAGGATGGTACCACAAGGATAGTACCACTATGATAGTACCACTAGGATAGTACCACAAGGGTAGTACCACTAAAATAGTACCACAAGGATAATACCACAAGGATAGTATCACTAAGATAGTACCATTAGGTTAATACCACAAGGATAGTATCACTAAGATAATATCACAATGATATTAAAAGGGTTTCCACACAAAACGTATTCTCAGAATGGAGAGCTGTTGTTACTAAATTACTAAATCCTTTACTCGCCACCCTCCCCCTTCATGTGTGCAAAATTGTGTCTGCGACTCTATGCACAAGTTATTGAGATACGTGGTGTATGAATATCTAGAGCTCTCCACCAGAGAGAAGAAGAAAGACCACCCAAGAATTATAAACACACTTTATAAGACAACTCACGTTACGTAACACTTGCACACTTGTACACTTGCAATTGTCTTATCTTGATGTTTACATGCTAAGCCTGTCATCAGCACACGTCGGTCAATAACCATCTGAACTCTGTTTTCTTACACATGAAGATCTCGGCAACAATGCACCATACAGTATAGCATCGGCAATGTAGTCATGTTATTTTTTTAATATTTCTTGAGACTAACGGGAATTGAATGAAAATCTCGGCAACAGTGCCCGTACAATATAACATCGGCAGGGGAGTCATTTTATTTTTTATATTGTTGTGTTTATGTGTGTGTGTGTGTGAAGTTTGAAACGTATTAACTGTTTTACCGGGGAGATCATATTTTATGCTAAAATTATTCGAATTATGTTATAGATGTTGAAGACATTACCCGTTAGCTAAAAGCAGGTAGCTTTATACAGATGACTACACATCCATCGCAGAATTTATCGTTATTAAAAATATGCTTTTGTCAGACCACCTAAATCAGAAAAATTTAAACAAAAACAGCGTTCAGACATGTTCATGTATGAAAACAGCAGACATGTTCAGGTGTGAAAACAGCGTGCAGACATGTTCAGGTGTGAAAACAGCGTGGAGGCATGTTCATGTATGAAAACATAACACTCGTGAAAGACAGGTTGAAGATCAATCAAAGCAAGTGTACACACAAAAATGATCCTAACATAATCCTGACCTACATTCACCACAACAAAGTTGACCGATAAATACTGACGGAATTGAATCTGGTAGTAGATACAACTTTCCTAAGGTACTGTATAAAGGTGCCAGAAAGTTACAGCTTTTCAATTCGTTTTAAATCGATAATATGTACTAACTGCAGCAAAACTGAAATTCAATAGGGAAAACATGGAACAGGGTGAGAAAGTTTTATTAATTACTCTTACCATACATAATCACACACAAATCGACATTTCGACCCAAAAAATTATGCCATGTGAAAGTGAACGTCAACAGCGCCGTTCTTACTCGTTGTATTATGTTGTTAATTTATTCTTAATAAATGCCTTTTTGGTCAAAACCGCTTGGCTTTGTGTGTTTTATTATGTGTGTTGTTAACAGTGAATAGCAAAACTTCATTACTTTGTTCTAAGTACGCCTGTTCAATTCGTTGTATAAGACATACAAAAATAATTGGAAAAGTTCAAAATGTCAGTAGTTTCTTTACAAAAATGAACAGTGGTTACCATTTTGTTTATAATTGTTTTGCAATGCTAAATATCATATTTTATTTTCTATCAGAAGAGAGAGGTGGGGAGGAGGTGGAGGTTGAGCCTTATCACCACCCCCACCCCTTCTCCCTGTATCTACGGAATTAACTTGATTAAACATCAAAATAACTTCTCTAAAGAACACATCCTTCTTAATATGACATTTGTACAAACGCAAATGACCATTCATTCATCAACATACAATTGTTCCTACTTACAGACGCAGAGCATTTCTTGGTAATCCTCTGGGAACATAGTTCAAATGTCTGAAACTGCAATCCACAAATCCTCTAGACCTGCAATCACATTCTTGCGGACAGCTAGTAGAAGTCACTGTCAGCGAAGGAAATGATAACAGAATAAAGGCTAACACAACCCATGTGGTGTGAATTACATTGCCACAACGAGAATAGCGATGATTTTTATGATAATGGTTGATGTGGTGGAGGTATTCGAGATAACGCGTATTCTGCGCCGTGACCACATTATGCTGTTGGGTGTCAAAAATATGAGCCATGATTTTGTTACAAAGTGAATATTTTAGATTATACCGTAAATCTGATCCGTACCACCACGTCTTTCCATCGAGATTTGTGAATATCAAAATTGCTGCATATTAAGCTGTCATGTGTTTCAGCAAATTGAATCCATCAGAAACTTACAAACACCAGAAATAAAGTCTCGTTGTGTGACAGCAACATACTTTTTTCTGTCAATTCCCAGGAATTAGGAGCAGCGAAGCTCTTATTTTATATGTACAATTAAACATGTTTTATTTTGTGTACAACAGAAATGTTGATCCTACTTGTACAACATTATTTGTCATTATTTCCATATGGGAATATGTATTAGTTTGATTTTTGTACTACAGTGTTAGGTAAGTATGTCGTCGCATTGGAAACATTGTGTTAAATGTTATCAGAGAACAGTAAATTATTTCTGTCACAAATAGTCAATATTCTTTGTGCTATTACATAATTTTAGGTTGTTGGTATATGTGAACATTATTTGTGCTTTTACATAACTTTAGATTGTAGACATACATGAACATTCTTTGTTTATCTATCTATCTATTGCCTGTTCTCTGCTTATGTTGTGAGGCGTCAGTGGATTGAATGTCTATCGGTGTTCAGGTTATTGCACGTTTGGTCGCTTAATATGCAGTAATATTGTGTCGTGTCAGAATGTTGGTAACTCCTTCTGACCAAACATTCTTTGTGTTATTACATAACTTTAGATTATATGTACTTAGATTGTACATATATAAATTACAAATATGGTTGCTCTAATTTCTGCAGTACACATTTGTATTTCTTAATAATAATAAACAAAACTGCCGTAATTTCTGTGTGATTGGTAGATCTACATATTCAGATTTTATATTCAAGCAGGAGCAAATATTTTTCTAACAGGTCTATAAATTACATCAACATTTAGGGCGGAGGAGGGGGTCTGAAAATGTTTACCAGCCGTTGACGGGGAGGGGGGGGGTTGACAAAAGTTGACTGCATCAATATTATTTTTTACACATCAAATTTAATTGTTATAATTATTTTTATAATTTGTCTAAAATTTAGATAAAAAATTGTATTTTTAGGGCTGTGGGACAAGGGTCAAAATGTTTTGACAGTTAAATAAGCAAGGGGAGGGGAGTGAGGGTTGTGGTTCCGAATTCGTGAAAGTTGTTGACAAGGGTAGGGAAGGGCATCAAAATTGACATCACATTATTGACGAATTTTATAAAAATCCATACCAATAGAGAATTATATTTAACAGTTGGGGGGGGGGATCAGATTATTAATACTGTTTTATATTTGTTACTTTGCTCTATATCTATACCAACGAGTCAATTCATTGTAAAAACAATGACCAATAATTTTCTGAAAGTAACTAACTCTAATATGATTTTATGTAAGAAATTTTATTGTTTCAATATTTTGTGTGTTTAAAAAAAAAATTTGGTTCCAACTAGTTTAAAATGGTTAGCTATTCCGTTAGTTAACCAAATCCGTTAGCTAAAATCAGTTAATATTTATTACTGTTAAAATCAGTGAGTTAATAAACTCGGTTATTATAAGAAATTTAGTTAACATCAAGTTGCTAGGCGATTTTATGTCTACTGAGCGGAACTTTAAGCCCCTTCTGTTTATTTCTTACTGTTTTGATAATTCCTTGATGTTTCATATTTATATTATTTATTACATCTGTTAATATTATTAACTCAAATAATACCAGAAACTCAATTAATACCAGCCAGTAACTCAGTTAATACCAGTAACTCAGTTAATACCAGCAATTCAGCCAATCTAAATAATTCAGTTAATATCAGTTAATATTTATTATCACACTCGTGGAAATATTTTTAGCGCCTGTGACAACTAATTGCATAAAGGTGATACTATCCATATAATATAAAAACAACATTCTTAGTAAATAGTAAGACCTATATTTAATTTAACAATATTATTTTACAATTTATTTTGTATTCCACAGTAAAATCATAACTACAACACATTGATGTAGATACGTTTCCAGTAAGGAGGGGTTTTACCTAAAAAACAAAAAGGTAATTGCTCCGTTTTCTTGTGCTATTCCTTATTTTTTATCTACAAAACTACAAAATTTAATCAATGTTTGCACAAATTCTTTAACGAATAAAGTACAATGGTCAAGTTAATTAATTAAACTTATTTCAACAAGAAAACAACTTAGTACAAAGGCCTACTAGAGTATTTAGTATTTATATGAATTTTTGGGTCAGAGATATACGGATACATGACATTTAGATTATTGAAATACATTTGGTACCAAAAAACGCTAGCTTGTTGTTAGTTCACATATAATTGTTGGCTGTTTTCCTCACAGAAAAATGTATCCTCTTGAAATATATAAATGAATGTAGCATATTGTTAGAATTTATCTAGAAACCAACAAGACAATAATAATCCAGGTACCATCCTCCTGTGTCATCGCGACTGTCTGCGATCTACTCTCAGCTAGCAATGATGGCTAAACAAGGTTGGACCCGAGAGCTTCTAAAACCACCGGGGACGCGGCAGCGCCATAAAAATTCACAAATCGGCGTCACAGCGAGCGAACACTGTTCATCTCTACTGGATGTTAAATGACGGCTGTTCGTTTTCTACAGCGGCCTCTCTGCCGCTTTTACGAGTGACCAGGATTACTTTTCAGTTTACATTTTCGCTTCAACGACTCTCTTTATCTTAACGATTAACGTGAACCTTTGATTCTTCGGTGTTATTGCCAGGTAGACTTAAGAACACAGAATACATCTAATGAAAAGTTAAAGGGGTGCGCTAGACCACAATTTTTATCTTATAAATCTATATGGACGGTTACATAAAAACAATAACACTAAACACAATGGGTCAATATTACTTCATATTTTATTCTCATCTCTTTGCTCTCACACACTAAACACAATGGGTCAATATTACTTCATATTTTATTCTCATCTCTTTGCTCTCACACTTCTTGTCGCATCTAGTCCGGTGAACGAAATGATGTTGTCTTGGTTTACAGATTCGCTGCGATGTCTTCACGTATCGATCACAAACATACAACGTCATTTTTCCGTACATAATTCCTTGTCTCGTTGAATATTCGGTTATATCTTGGTGAGCGTTGTTTTTCTTATGCACCATTGGCACAGTCATTAAATGTACCTGTTGTTGTTCTTGTGCACCGTCGTCACAGTCATTAGTCATTAAATATATCTCTTGTTGTTCTTGTGCACCGTCGTCGTCACACAATCATTAAATGAGCCAGTTGTCGTTCTTGTGTACTGTCTTTACACAGTAATTAAATATACCTCTTGTCGTTATGTTTGCTTGTTTGTTTGAGAACACCAGGAATAGCAAGCGATTAGCTCTTACTTCCTATGTGCAGTGGGGTGGTTTTTCTGAGCATTCTTTCATACTCAAGAGACTTCAGCTTTCGGCTTAGTGCAATGCCTATTGAAGGAGCCTTCTACTCGGAAAAAGGGAGGAGGGGTCTATAATTGTATAGATGACATGGCTACAAAGTTTCTTTATGAGAGCCTCAATATTTGTGTTGCATGGGTGGTTTGTCTAGTGAGCCATTAATGGGACATGCATACGCAACCGCGCTTGTTGTGGTTATTTGCACCATTGTCACACAGTCATTAAATGTAACCCTTGTTGTGGTTATTTGCACCATTGTCACACAGTCATTAAATGTAACCCTTGTTGTGGTTATTTGCACCATTGTCACACAGTCATTAAATGTAACCCTTGTTGTGGTTATTTGCACCATTGTCACACAGTCATTAAATGTAACCCTTGTTGTGGTTATTTGCACCATTGTCACACAGTCATTAAATGTAACCCTTGTTGTGGTTATTTGCACCATTGCCACACATTCATTAAATGTAACCCCTGTTGTTGTTCGTTCGTCGGAGTCGACGCTGACTATTCAGCTCAACTGGGATGATAATAGAGATGGAGTCATCGGTGTGTCCTACTGTGACTAATGAACAGTGCATGGAACTTTCTACCATACTGAACATGTATGGGATGAGTCTGTGGAGTATTGAGCGGTTTGTATCTTTCTTCTAGCCTGCTTTTTATTGCGTAGCATCGTGTCTGAGATTCTCTGTAGCTGCTCCACCACTCTGAATTCTGCAACGACAATCAAATCTGTCTTGAGCAAGACTTCCATAAAATTATGTCTAAGTTGAATTGAGTCAGTGATTTAATAAGCATATATTTGAAACGTTTCTGTCCTCTAGAGGTGCGGGGACCTGACTAGCGTTCTCCTTTAAAAAGAACTTGTTTTTGACAGACCATGATCGTTCATGCTAATTTCCTCTGGGTGACCTGTGCCTTTATCAACAATGTACGTATGCTTACAGATTTAGATTTTATCCATATTCCATTGTCTGGTATTTTATCAACAGTGTACATATGCTTACAGATTTAGATTTTATCCGTATTCCATTGTCTGTTATTTTATCCCAGAAATTGATGTTTAGTATCTTGGGATGACAGTTTATGTGTAAATAATTGAATCTCCTAGCGTTTCGGGGGCATACTGTCCATGTTTCACATGCGTAAAGAAGTGATTATATTACTGCTGTTTGGTAAATCATGAGTTTGATGGTTGTCATTATTATCCTTCTGCCGTATACATTTTTGCATAGTATGAAATATTGCACAAATATTGCATACTTATTTTTTTTATTCTTTCCGATTCGTACTTCGTGCGATGAGAGTAATTCATTTTACTATTCATGTACACGTTATGTTAAAATAGTAATAGTTCATTATCCCACATGTATTATGCATAACATCTTCTCGTGCGTTTGTTCTCAAACTCCTGCAGACTAGCAGGATACAGTTATGAGAGCAGAATGCATTGTGTCATGTCTTACAAATTAGCTGCAATATCTGCGAATTTCGGTGAGACACATCCGACTTCTGGGTTATTTTGACCTATGAAATGGAACTCAACTCTACGACAAAACCCCCTTACTCCTCGCTCGACAAGCGTGGCAATTACCATTCTTTCCACCTCTTTTGGGCCTCAGCAAAACCAGAGCAATAAACAGTACATTGGTGTGATTTTAATTGTACTAGAATATTCTAACAACCGTGCACGTGTTCTGTTCCGATAATTCTAGGTCAAGGGTAGTTAAGATCTGCCCTGAAGACTAAATCGAGTCTCTCATTAATTATGAGTATATATGACGTATAGACGAGCAATTCAGCCAAACACAACCCGCTAAGCTGTTGTACTGACCCACCAAACTGATTCAAAATAACTATATACCTTGATCCGCAACCTTCGGTATTATAAGATGTGGGCTAATTTGGGAATAATCCGTCTACAGTGACTCATTTCACTTTACCTGTGATTCTCATTGACTGTTGAACAAATCATACCCTAAGTGGGCAATAGAATTCACGGGGAAAATCGAATTCGTAACTTCGAATGATGATCCCCGATGAGTTAGCAGGACTGTATAATTCACGAAAGACATGATTATTCTTGAGCTGCAACATATCACATTACAAGCTCAAGAAGGGGTGGGGGACCGTCTGATTAACCTTAATCCTGCATTGCTGAAGACGGAAAACGTGTTGATTCAAGTTGCATCGCTAGTGGGTGCCCTTTGAAAGGACCTAGTTCAAATCCCATTTTCTGCATGTGTTTTTTTAATTACTAAATCCTCCTTACTTCTATTTTATACTATTCATTTACTAATGTTCCACTCTGTTCATTTCCATCTGTCCTGACACGTGTGTTTGTGACGCTGAAGCGTCAGCTCTTTCATTATCATAAACTCCAGCGTGACCAGGAGAAAATATTCGGGTAAGTCATTAAATGTATGACACCTTAATACTCCATCCACACATGTCGCGGTCATCCATTCTGAATTGTTGATCATGGATTGAGAGTAGGACACAATAACTGTCCTGATTGTCACTGATTCTGAGATTGTCGCTGATTCTGAGATTGTCACTGATTCTGAGATTGTCACTGATTCTGAGATTGTCACTGATTCTGAGATTGTCACTGATTCTGAGATTGTCACTGATTCTGAGATTGTCACTGATTATGAGATCCACGAAAGTGGGCATCCGTAACTGCCTGGATATCCGTTCTCAACATGGACGTTGTTCTACTATACTCTCCACAAGTTTCAACAATGACTTTATCACTTAAAATTGCAGAAAAACCCAAGCCCGATCTTCACCCTCTTCGCATGGAATTATTTGTGTATATGACATCACTCTCTTCCGTGTTGTAGGTTATAAATTATTTGCTTTCTAGATGATCATTTCCATTACATCACCCTATGCTTTCCATGTCGAGTGTGATTATAACCTTTCGATAACTTGAGATTTTTTTCACCAGCTCTTATTCATACATATCCTTTGAGTATTTTGTCAACATGGATAACATGGGCAGTCATTTTTTCCGCACTTACCATTCATGTCACACCTCGTGAAGTTTTGAACATTTAACATCCGGTATGTTTCAATGAATGGGTGACCTTTGTCATTCGTCATTCTCATGTAGTATTTCACTCTTTCAACTGCATACCTTAATGTGATAGGGGATAATCCCAGTATGTGTCTCATCATTATGATAAGGGTATCACACATATATATGTTCTTCCAGTATGTGTCTCATCATTATGATAAGGGTATCACACATATACTCGGAAGCTATCCGCATACCCTCATTCTGAATGGACTCCAAACGTTGACACTGTACAGTTGATAGTGTGAGGAGTCACAGGAGACAGTCTATCACTGAAAGGACCAAGTTATTGAAAAACAGAACAAATAATCTCTATTCTATGCCCACAGCTGCCATTGTCTTTAGCCTTCCAGACCATGTTTACGTTTCTGGGTAATATTTTTCCACATGATATGTGCACTACTCTATATGGATGTAAACATATTCTGCTACTGTGAGAACTACAGCCATTTAGATATATTGAAGCAGG
Organism: Meghimatium bilineatum; assembly: GCA_034231615.1. Classification (NCBI taxonomy): domain Eukaryota; kingdom Metazoa; phylum Mollusca; class Gastropoda; order Stylommatophora; family Philomycidae; genus Meghimatium; species Meghimatium bilineatum. The sequence continues at coordinate 88,860,803 of CM067299.1, forward strand.
ATTCACGAAGCAGAAGCATCACAGAAAGAGTCAAATGTTACACTTATTACCAAAAAAATAGCCACAAAATTGATTTAACGTACATTATTTAAAAATTATTTTCCAGAATAGTCTTGTGTGCTGATCTCACACACTCATCTTTTCTGATGAGACAGATAATTTATCACTTTGCGTATAATTAGTGTCGCTTATCAATGAAAATCACGGAAATAGTCGGATATACCAAGATGCGTGACATTGCATGAGATCAGTGCACAGAAATATCGCGGAGAAGTGCTTGCTTTCTAACTATTATTGAGAATTGGTTCACAATGCGAAATCCCGAAAAATAAACTCACTAATGTGACGCCTTAGTTTGTCCCTTGCTGTATCCTAGGTGTCCTTGCATGAATACAGTGTGTTTGGTTTTATATGACAATTTTCCACTTATAAGGATCCTACTATTCGCACGTGTTGCATTAAGTGCGCATGTCTGTTTTGAGTCTATTAAATATGTGTGAAATAGGTATCTTCAAACATGTGCTCCTTTACATGTAAACATTCATTCGTTTTATTAGCAAACAGTAACTCCTTTATCTGCAAGCAGTTATTCTCTTATTAGAAAATAATTAATTGATTTCTGTAAAGTTATTTACTTATTAGCAAACATGTCCGCTGATATTTCACGATTCTGAGGTATTCATACAACTATTGAACATCAAGACGACAGAGTGGCTCAGAAAACAAAACATAGGATGCGGTAAAGTTCTTTCTATGGCCCTATTTAAACAAGATTTCTTGCACTTCAGAAAATGGCTCAGCGATCTCTAAGCGGTCAATACCGAAGATCAGAAATAGATGTGACAGTTAAGATGGCCTACAAACACTGCGCTTTGTCGAATCTGGGAGAACATAGACAGTATTTGTATGTAATATAGATAATAATAAAACATCACGGAAATACCAATGTGTCACTCTTGCTTTCTGTGCCAGGCGGAGTAGATTTACTTTCCGCTGCAGACTGGTGTTTCTGTGGCACAGTTGTTTGATGAAGACATTTTCCAGAGCTTGGGCAAGTCACATAGCATTGCTTTACAGAATGCGATTATTGGATACAGTGGCAGAAGCTGCACAATCGACTACTCTCTGAGGGAAATGTGCCATTATTTTCTAGCAAACTTGAGAGATAGTGCGGATAAAATTAACAATTTCAGTACTTCAATCATGAGTCTTCAGAAGAACCCTTCTTATTAGCGCACTGGCTTCGCATATGAGTGGTGCTGGGTTCATTCCCCAGTTGAGGCCGTCATGTTTTTCAGATCGCAACGGCTCCTAGGTCGACCCAGCCTTAAATGGGTACCAGATTAATCCGGGAAGTAAAGACTGCGAGGGAAATGTTCTGCCCATCTATTTTTGCGGCTTAATGAGAGAGTATGTTTTTTTTCTTCAAAAGAACTTTTGTAATTGGAGGATTGTTTGTAAGTTGTGTAACAATATGGAACATATTGTTAAACAATATATCCTAGAACTGAGTGCGATGTCAGGCTGGAATAATATCCCCACTGAAATACCACTTGTATCCAGTGACGGCAGCTTCAAGCTAGTATAAGCTGAGCCACTATAAGCTCAGGTTGCTGGAGTGAGGTCACTGACGTATATATATATATATAATAGGGAGATGAATATATAAGAGGGATGAATATATATATAAATACAGTGCATTTTTCTGGGAAAACGCCGTATCATCACCTTCTTTTCTTTGGTTATTTTTGTTCTGAGTATCAACCTAAAGAAAATTCCGTCCACGAAAGCACACATTTTACCGAGAAACACTCGAAAGGTTATCTCATATATTTTTTTGTGGTCAGTTTTTACTAAACGATGAAGGGTATTAACTCACGGTATAGGACTGCTGCTAAAATATCAGGTCCTACTTTTGCCTTCTATTCGCAACACCATTACAACACGTTTCATTAGCTTTGCCCTATAAGAAATGCAATTATCTGATTAACCTTCCAACGAATTTATGCCAATTTTTCATACAATGTTATACTTAGTTAGACCTTATAAATGTATACTTTATATTTGTAAATCATGTCCAGTTTTTATAACGAACAAAATCATTTGATTGTTTTCGGCATACTAGTTATTGTGTATAGAGAACAGAAACTTTACCTTATCATACATTACACCAGACACAACCCTAAACACTGTCTGTCTTGTGTTTGAGAGTACAAAATAAATGTCACGCTTTAATCATTGCCAATTGTATGATAAACAAATAATGTACAAATGACGTTTTGTAATTGATCGTAAACAACTTTTAAAATGTCTGAGATATTTGTTGACAAGTAGAGTTTTTATATATATTGAAAATAAACAAAAATTGAAACCAATAGCTGCATTTTAATCAAAAATATAATTCATAGTTTCTATACCATTTCAAATTCACACACAAATTTCAATTATATGCGTTATATATTTGCTGAGATACATCATTGTGAAGTTGGGCAAAGATAATGAAACGTGCAAATAATAGATATTTCTGGGGATATCCTTTATTATGTCCTCTAATGTTTCATAAAATACGTCTATTTCCTCTTCTTCATAATAGGCAGTTAGGGTATCATCTTGAATGATTGTGATCTTTTTGGGCCTAGCTGCTACACGTATTGTAACAAATCTGCTGTTTAAATGGACGCAGTTAACTTTCTCTTTGTGAACAATGCAACCTATTCTGTGTTGGTGTTTTGATTTGTCTCCACTACACCACGCTGTATTGTGTTACCGAGATATTTGTCTTATTTCGTTCGCCAGGAACGTTCTTTTATCTGAATTTTTGTCTCCTCTGTAAACTTTACTGTGATTTGTAACTTGTACGGAGGTCAGTAGAGTTTTTCTTCCACTGTTGGTTCTTTGTGCCAGTGTATTTGCCTCAGTGCTTCATATATTCCGGGCATTACTGAAGAATATGCTCTGCTGTCTGAGGTGCCTTCCTATACGTGCAAATGGCCCTGTTACCAATCTTGTATACGTGTGGATGCGGATTCGGTTATGTCCTATTCTTAGGCGCAGAATAATAACTTGTTCTGGTCTGTTCATAATTTGTTACTCATCTTGTGTTGGAGTTGACTTTCTAATTGTTTTGATCATTTATTTCTGTTTATGGTATTTTATCGACACATCCGGTTGATTATCAGCAGCTTTCTCCTTAGCCAGACGATTCCTAGAATTCTACAATGCGATGATATCCACTTCAGCCCCAGTCCCTGGGAGAGATCAGTCCTGAGAAGTGCTCAGTGGTTGCATCCCTAATCTCTACTCGGAGGCCGTCAGTACAGATAAGGGATTGCCGACAGTAGCCCCAGTCCCGTATGAAACCGGGAGATCTGAAAAGAGCTCACAGGCAGTAACCCCTGTCTCAGTGGGTTCGGTGAAACCTGAGAAGGACTCGGCGGCAGCAGCCCCAATCTCTTCGGCAGTTGTCAACTCCGAGAAGGGCTCGGCGGCAGGTTTCCCAGTCTCTGCGAGGCAGTCAGCCATGAGAAGGTGCACTCTCCCGGGGAACGGCAGACCTGAAGGGCTCACCGGCAGCAGCAGCTGTCTCCTTAGTAGAGTTTATCAGCATTAAGCATTGTCCCCCAAGTGGCAGCTAGCCCTGAAAAGGGCTCAAACGTGCACGATACTTCACCTTAGTATCTCCTTCAGCGGGGCTGTACGAGATGGCTCATAAAAATTGTGAACTTCTGCATCATTTATGGAAGTCAGTATTTAGTTATTTGTGGTATAATATTATAGCATCAATGTTTGCTGATTGTTTTCACTTATTCCTGCATAAGTTGTACTTATACCAATTAGGTAATACATTGTACCACATGTACTTGTTTGTACAGGTGATGCTCAATAACCCATTCTATTTCTCAAGCCATGTTGGCTACCGAGACATAGACTACCAGTTCAATGAACAAAGAAAAGGGCTACTGTCTTATTTCCAGCATCCATGGGATGCGAATAATGATAGTAGGGGGATAGGCTGACAACCTTTCATCTGTGAAAAAAAATTCGTCATTGCATTTCTTGTCTCAATTTTTGATGTTTGTTTTTATCATGTAATCCTGTTTGGTGATGAAGAGATACGGGTTATACGGGAATTAGTTTATACAGGATATTGAGCATATGTCCTCTTGATTCTTGATTCTTGATTAGAAATTGGCTTCACAGCACGCGGGACATTCCCATAAGTGCTCCGCCCTCCTCTCCAGCAGCCATCCCAGTGTATGTAGACTCATAGTTCCGGTCAGGTGTTGATTGTGTGATCTTCTGGACTTTCCAAACAATTTACTTTTCCTCCCCTCACCTCTGAATACTCACATTTCTAACATTATCTGTATGTTTACGTTCTCAACCTCATTGACATCATCTGCATCTCGAAATGAATTTATTACTGCCTTTATTAAATCTGCTTTATCTCTTCTCAGCAATGTGCCGTCTGTCGCCGCATTGCCTGCCAGTAAGTCGGCTCTCTCGTTTCCTCTGATCCCAGCATGACCAGGGCAGAATATCCATGTAATGCTTTGGACAACTGAGTTGTTCAATAAGTCCTACCATTCTTTTCTTAGCATGAACTTTTCTGTCTTGCGCAACATGCTTTGAGAGTCTGTGAGTATTACCGCGTGTGTTGATGTATCAGTTATTAACCAATTAAGAGCTACTGTAACTCCTTCTATCTCCATCCTCATGCTCGATGTGACAGTAGAATATGCTGAAGATTTCTCAACCAACTTCACGCCATTTCTGTAGGCAACAAAACCCCAACCGCTTTTATTTGTGTTTCTGCTAACAGATCCATCTGTGAATATAATTATGTCTTGTGGTTTCGAGTGTAGTTGGGCGAGTTCTTGCACTGTGTCCTGAGCCCTGACTGCTGTCCATTTTCGATACGCTTTATCTAGTTGTATTATTACTTTAGTCAGTGATTTCTTCTCAGTGTCTACCTCCACCCATTCACTGCCCTTTCCTATTTCTTCCAATTCACATACTATTCGCAGTGTGTCTTCAGCCTCTGCCATCCATGATCTGCCACGCTTAATACGTTTTCCCTTTTACTCATCTAGACGATGGTGTAATGGGTGGTGGTTGTATTCTGTCACTTTAAGGTACGACTTAACTTGTGCTACTTGATGTCGCACTCTAATGCTGGGGATATCAAGCAGAAATCTCATAGCAGAGATGGATGTATCTCTAGTACACCCCAGTACCGCTCTCATTGCCTCATTTTGAACTTTTTCCAATCTATCGACTTGTGTCTGTGACAAAGTTAGTAGGCCGAGGCCATAATCTATTACAGATAGCACCACCACTTGCAGGAGCAGAAAAAGTACCCATTACTGCATGTCGAAGGTCGTCATAACCTTGATAACACTGATCCCTCTTCTAGCCTTCTGAATCATATTTGTGACGTGTTTGTTGAATGAGTGACTTCTATCAAAGATTATCCCAAGATATTTAAGGTCCTGCTCTCTTTCGATGAATGAGCCCATGCAACTAACAGCTGGCAGTGTGTCATTAACCAGATTATTATTTAAGGAGTACCAGACGACCTTTGCTTTCGAGGGATTGATCACAGAGTTTTATGCTCTGCACCATATCGACAATTGATCTAGTCCATTTGTACACTGTCAGCGATATCTCTTCTGTTCCTGCCCATGTTGTATAGTAGGATATCGTCAGCGTATGTTAGAACTCTACAATTGTTGGGAGTTTGCAACGGAGCAATTCTCAATGTATACACATTAAACAGTACTGGGGACAGAGGAGATCCTTGTGGCAGACCAGGTGCTATTGTTCTGATCTCAGATGTCCAGGATCCACACCTCTGAGCGACTTTTCTACAGATTAGCACATTTGCTATCCAGCGTATGATCCAGGGGTGGATATCTTGTTCCCTTAGCATGTCGATGAGATGGGTGTAGCTAACTCTATTGTATGCATCTTCCAGGTCTATCGCTGAAACTGAAGATTCTTCTTTGTTCTGAAAAGCTTCATAAACTTCATATGCAAGAACTGCTGCATTTGTGACTGTGTCTCGTCTAGGTCTGTATGCCCCTAGTTTATTTGGGAGAACGCCTTTTATCTCTAGTTCCCTAGTTATGCGTCTAGCCACAATTCGTTCCAGAATCTTACCGTATACATTCTGCAGTGTGATGATGCGATAACCTTTTATGTCCGTAGAATCTTTGACTGGTTGTGGCACGGGTATAAGATAGCTATGTAGCCACTCCTCTGGTACTACTCCTGCTTTCAGACTCGTATTATAATCGTCAGTTATTTTAGCTAGCATATTCTCCTCAATGTCCTTGAGTAAGCTGTACCTGATTCCATCCGGACCTGGAGCGCCATCGGATGCATTCTTAATAGCCAGGTGCACTTCTTTAACATCTGCAAGCTGGTCTTCTTTGACCCTAAAATCCGTGATGGATGTCAGGATATGCAGCATTTCTTTGCGCTGATCTAAGTCACCCTGATTAGTTTGTTGAAGATATCTATCAAAGAAAGCTCTAACTTTCATATCATCTGATATCAATGTCTGCCCTGTGTCGTCCCTCACACTTGTACTGGGTTTCGATTCTGTTCTCCGCTTCATTGACCTATGCAGTTTCCAAAACTTGTGTAATGCTTTGTCCGCCGTGACCTCTTCGGTGAATTTATTCCAACACATCTTCTTTGCTACTTCGGCAACTTGTTTAAAAGACTCTATTGTCTTCTTCATTGCATTCCGTGCCTCCAATCTATCACCGAGTGTGATGTTTGCTTGTAGCATATGTCCTTTTGTCGTAGACTGCTAGGTGGTGGGAATACCAAATTTGCAGATGGGTAAAAAATTTTTACATAAAAATGAGATAGTTGGTCAAGAAGTAGGAGGCGACTAAAGAAAGTTGGGGGATAAGCAGACTTTTGAACAAATTATAGATTAAACAGATATAGGTATGACGAGATGTTTCAGCAAATCACTAATACTTTCCCTGGTCACGCCTGGAGTACAGGTTAATGAGAAAGCGGATTGACTTGCTTCAAGGAAACGTGGAAAAGTTCACTGATTTTTTTAAAGAAGATCCTTATTTAATTTCTTATTATGAGCATCACATGAACGATGAAAAAATAGAGTTTCTATAGAGATTTAACCCACAAATTAAATCAATCATCGAAAGCGTTACATTGGCATTGGAACACGTCGTGCTTCCTATGGATGCAGTTTCTCATTTTCTGAGCCTACTCGTCATCTAACTCTGACATGCAGATTTCAATAGATGTAACATGTGAAGGGGGCACGGCACATTCGACCAAATGGGTATTATTGAGAAAGACTTGCTTTTTTCAGAGCATGGATTCTGGACTTCATTTAATTCTAAAATAGAAAAGATGTTTTATTGTGGGGTTAGTTGTGCTGAGGTTTGGGTTAAACCTTTTTTGAAATCTCAATTATATAATTTAGAATATTGTGTCTACATAGTTAAACCGTGAAGAAAATAATGATTTCTAACGAAACATTGAACTTTATTTAAAAAGTAGAACGCAAATATTAACATCTTTAAAACAAAGCTTTCGAAGTAAAGAATTGAAATTGTGTCTATGCATTTTGTGTGGTGTGTGTGTCGATGGATAGAAAAGGGGGTGGGGGGAATTCAAGCGAAATTTTAGATACGTTCTTGATTCTTCTTGATTAGAAACTGGCCTCACAGCACGGAGGGGGGAGGGGCATTCCCATAAGTGCTCCGCCCTCTGTTCCAGTAGCCATTCGGCTCGATGGTATTTCGAGTCTAATGCAGCCGAAACAGATGTCGACATCAGGGCACAACTCTGGCCCTTGCGACAGGTTTCTCTGTTGTTCTGCCCACCCACTCCTTGCCCGTAACTAGTTCAAGCACAACGTCGGTCTGTCGGAACAACATGGTAACTGTTATTGAAGGTTACGACTACGGGATTGTATAGATGACGTGCCATGAAGCTTCTATAAGAAGATAACCTCAATATAAAAGCATGTCATCGAGTAAAGTTTTCTGTTGCATGGTTGGTTTGTCTAAAGAGTCATTGGTGAGAGCCACAGACGTAACCACATGCGCATTCTTCTAGTTATGTTTTAGTACACACCGTATACTTCCTTTTTTTCTGTAGAAAAAAAGGCATTGAGTATATAATAAGGAAGTAACTGCTATACACTACTTGTGATGCCCTAAGTAAGCTCAAATCAAGCAGAGAAGAAACGTGGGATTTCTGCAACGGTACATTAGTTAATCAACTAATATAATTCTTGGTTGTCGTAATGACATGATTGCCTGAATAACGACCTCGGTTGTTTCTTAATGTTTGGTTGGTTGCTGATCCAGCGGTTCATGGGCTCATGCCCTTTGACCCATACTTAATGGTTAAAAGCTATGATCTAACCAAATTGGACTAACGTCGGCGGTTGTAAGATATGTACCTCACCTCATACATTTTATTTAACGAAAACCATTAGTTTGTCCGAATGAAAGTTGCTGCACATTTCAAGAAAAGAACATGTTTGCGACATTGACCAGTATAGTAAGTCACTTCCTAAAACACACATAACAGGTCCATTATTATTGTTATTCTTTCTGAACTCCCTTTCCGGAGACCGCAACACAAGGGCTACATAATATTGATAAGTCTAGCATGTATTGAACATTAATTAAAGGAAAAGATTAGGGGGGTTTGGTGTTGCTCATTTGAGAGATATAGCTACAGTGCCGGGAAACAACCGAAAACTGGAAATTGGGTGGGGGAAGCTGGGGTGACACCAGGCAAATGTCAAAATGAAACGAAATAGGTACACGTGTTACCACTATTAGTTAGTAAAATAAACTAACAACGAGACACAGGACGGGCGACATTTCCACTAAAATCCTTCATCAGGGAAAAAACAAAACTACAATGCACATATCAAGATGGTAGATTGGTAGATAGAAGAGATTAAAGCGTAATAAGAAACATTTTATAAGGAAGAGAAAGATTAAAGCTGGAAGGGTCCAGCAAAGTAGGAGAAGGCAGACGTAGCATGACGAGAAGAAAGTGTGGAAGAGATAGTGATGATGAGATAATAAAATATTAAAAGGGTTACATATATCAGTGCAGTCCAGTTAAAATGGTCTAGTCACACAGTGTACTTTACGAAAGCAAGATGTGCCCAAGATCACGTGATGGACAAGATCGAACGTGGATAAAGAATAAAAACCAAAGTCGGAACATAAAAGACCACCGCCTCAGCCTGAAAAAGGCAATAAAAAATGATCAGACGTAAGGCAAGTCCGTAGAAAGAGGTTGGCAAAGAAGTAAGGTAGACAGGGTCTACAGGGGGGGGGGGGGGGGGGCAAGCGATCCAAAGGATACAGATAGAGCCAAAAAGCGCAGATATTACGATCCGGTAAACCTACCATGACCCGACTAAGGTGCATAAATGAATTTGAGAGGAATGTGAACGGGATGTAGAAGGTATCATGCTTCTTCTTCTTCTTCTGCGATCAGTTTCCTATGCTCATAAGTCTATACAGGAAGGTGGGCCGCCTCCATGAATTCAGTCGTCAGCAGGAGGTCCTCACGGTTGCCCCACAGCTTCACCTTCAGATCTGTCTCTTGAGGCCATATTTTGGTTCTCACGTCATCAAAGAGTGGGCATGTCTGCAGAATATGTTCTGGAGTCTGGGGACCCTTTTGACATGGGCATTGGTCAGTTTGGGCAGCCTTAATTTTGTGGAGATGTGCTTGTAGTCTGCAGTGTCCTGTGCGAAGTCTAAAAATTGTGGTTTGTTGTGACCTGTTTAGCTTTAGAATAGGGTCCTGTGGAAAGTTACTGCCTGTTCTCTGACTCCATGTATGTTTGTATATTCCTTTGATGAGGGTTTTTGCTTCAGTCAGTGATATTCTGTGGTGGAATTGTTCCTTTTTTGCACCTGCTTTTGCCAGTCTGTCAGCTCCTTCATTTCCTGCTATTCCACAGTGTGCAGGGATCCACTGCAGCACAACTTTATTGTTGGCAGATAGTTGATTTAGAAGTTCTACAGTTGTTTTTGTTAGGAGATCTTTAGGTTCCTTTTGGATGGTTTGGAGTACTGACATGCAGTCACACAAGAAGACTATGTTAGCTCCTTTGAGCCTCCGTTCCTCTAGAGCCTTTGATGCTTCCAAGATTGCTTGTAGCTCTGCCCTGTAATTTGTTGATAATTTGCCAGTAGCAATTGAGAGTTCTAGTTTTGGGGTGTTTGGTATGAGTATTAGTATCCCAGCTCCTCCTTTCTTTACTGCACCCTCTGATGATCCATCTGTGAAGACATGAATCCACTGTGAGGTAGGGTATTGGGTGTCTAGGTGATCAAGTGTTTTTGCCTTAAGGGCAGTAGGGGTTTCCATAGTTTTGCTCTCAATGCCTGGTATTGTAAGTTTTGCTGTATATATGGGTGAAGTGTTTGTGATGTTGCAATATGCTTCTAGCTGTTCCCATTCATCCGGATTGTTGCTGGTTACTTCTTTATTGGCTTTCATAAGTTTTTTTGATAGGTGATTGAAGCTTGGTCTTTTCAGTCTGTTTTTTGTTAGTTCTTTTGTTTTTTTATGCATAGGGTGATGTTTCAGACGTCTAAATTTTTCTGTCATTATTGTGATTTTCTCATCCCTGCGGTCTGTTAGGTTTTGTAATCCTGCTGTTGCTTCCATTGATGTTATAGGTGTGCTCCTTAGTCCTCCTGTTATGATTCGGAGACCTGCATTTTGAATTTTGTCCAGCTTTTGAAGATTGGTGTTTGCTGCTGTTGCATATGTGGTCAATCCATATTCCAGAGTTGGACGAATGTGACCTACATAGACTTGTCTTATGGTTTTTATGTTGGCTCCCCAATCTGTCCCAGATAGTTTTTTCATTATTTGTAGTCTGCGTGTGGCTTTATTTTCTGTCTCTTCAATGTGTGATCCCCAAGTAAGTCTTTTGTCAAATTTTAGCCCCAGGTAGACTGGGGTGTTTTCTTTTGGGAATGGGGTATTGTCTAGAGTGAGAGTATAATTTTCAGGCTTTGTGGAGAGGGTGAAAAGTGTAGTGACGGTCTTACTTTTGTTTATTTGAACACCCCAGGTTTTTGCCCACTCTTCAACTTTGTTTATTGCCTCCTGCATTCTAACTTTTGCAACTCCAATGTATTCTGATTGGGTCCAGATAGCACGATCGTCTGCATGGAGAGCTCTATGTACATATGGTGTGAATAGTTTTGGCAGATCGTCTATAAAAACTATAAAGAGTGTGGGGGACAGAATTCCTCCCTGTGGGACACCTTCTGTTATGTTGACCATTTTACTTTTCATTCCCTGGAGTTTGACTCTTGCATGTCTGCCTCGTAGGAAGCTTTTTATCCACTAAAACATTTTGCCTCTGATTCCTTTCTGGGCAAGTTTTAGCAATAGCCCCTCTTTCCAGACTTTGTCAAAGGCCTTTGTGAGGTCAAAGAAGGTGGCTAGGAGTTTTGATTTTTTCTGGAAAGCATCTTCTATTTCCTGGGCAAGGTATGTTGTTTGGTCCTCAGTGCATCTGTGTTTTCTGAAGCCTGATTGGCAGTCATCTAGAAGCTTGTTTTCCTCCAGGTAGTTTAAGAGTCTGTTATTCACCATTTTTTCCATGACCTTTCCTAAGCAACTAAGTAGACTGATAGGGCGGTAACTTGTTTTGTTGATTTTTGGTTTTCCTTTCTTGGCAATTGGAATTATTTCTGCCTCTTTCCATTCTTCTGGGAAGATCCCTTACGCCCATGATTCATTAAAAAGGTCTAGGATTCTGCTTCTACCCACAGGACCTAGGTGTTGGAGCATTTCATTTGTGATTCCATCGGGTCCAGGGGCTTTCTTCTTTTTTAGATTTTGAATTGCCATGTTAAGTTCTGATTTGTGAAAAGGTGAGGTCATTGTGCCTGGGCAAGGTTGATGTTTATTTACAAGGTTTTTTGTCTCTCGTCTTACTTCAGCAGTTCTTGTTCTAGTTATCTTAATTTTGCTTTCTTCAGCATAGGAGTCTGCTAGAATATTTGCAGCTTGTGTGCCAGTGTAGGACTTCCCCTTGTCTTCTATGATGATACAAATTTGGGAGGTGTTCTCTTCATTGAGACACTTGATAAGTTTCCACATTTTTGTTGAGTCTTTTTCCATGTTGAGTGTTGCTGTTTTTTCTTTCCAGCTGGATCTAATGCTGTTTAGCTTTTCTCTCCTGAAAATTGCTTGCAGTCTATTGTGTTCAGTGATATTGGTTTCTGTTGGTCTAGTTTCCATCTTGGATCTTGCAGCAGAGGCTTCGTCATGCATAACCTGGAGTTTTTTGTTCCAGAAGGGTTTGTAGTTTTGTCTTCTTCCTCTAGGTATACTGTTGTTGGCAGCTTCCAGGAGTATTCCTGTTATTAATTTTGCATCTTTCCGTATATTTCTTGCTGTAAGATGTGTTAGTAGTTTTTCCTCTGTAAGGCGTTGGTAAGTGTCCCAGTTAGCCTTTTTGTAGTTCCAGCTAGCGATTTTGTGTTGTTGCTTTTCTGTCTTGTGGTTCCCTTTTATTGTTAATATTACGGGCTTGTGGTCACTCCCACCAAGCTGTTGTGCCACTACTCTTTCTGTCACACGTTGGATGTCTTCTGTTGCAATGGCCAGATCTGGAGTGCTCTGAGATTTCCATCGTCTGGAGTAAAAGGTTGGCTCTGATAGATGTTCATTTATAAGGATTAGCCTATTTTCTATCATCCAGTCTTCTATTTCTTCTCCTCTCAAGTCCATAGTTGGGTAACCCCAGCTTGGGGAATGACTGTTGAAATCTCCAACTATAATATGATTTGATGATGTGAGAGGTATTGTCCTGAGGTGTAATTTTTTGTTGTTTGGGCAGTAGAAATTTGTGATAATCAGTGGTTTTGGGGTTGTATGTAATTTGATGGTGAGATGTTCTGAGTCCTCTGGGTTACGTGCGATTTCTGTTGTAGGTATGTTATTTCGTACCATTGTGATGATCCCTCCTTTGTGGCCTAATCTATCTAATCTGAAGCATTCAAAGCCTCTGATGGAGAATCTGTTGCTGTCATTAAGATGTGTCTCCTGAATGCACAAGACATCAATCTTTTGCTTTTGAAGGAAATTCTGCAGTTCTAATTTCTTCTTAGCCACACCCTCACTGTTCCACTGCATAATTTTGATTGTGTTTTTGTTGTCATGATTGGTTTGGCCGGTTGCTCTACTCTGTTTAATCCCGGGTCCCCGATACACAGAGTCATCATCAGTAGCTTTTGGTGGACCCATTCGAGGCTGGGGGTCCGGAGCTCCTCCTGCCTGGCGATGAACCACAGGGGCAGCCCCACTTCGTGTAATAAATCCGAGCATAATCATTAACTGTATAATGCGTACATGTCCCATTTCCATTGCTGGGTACCCACGCCTATTCAGGCTGACATGTTCCGTCTTCGGTGAGGGAAGTTATGGAGTCTTCCTATCCATGTTCTTGGACATCCTAGCACTGCCCGCAAGACATCGGAGGTTTGTGGAGTGGCCTTCTCCTATTTTACTGTCAGGGTTGTCTCCCATAGCCTTTCCATCTCCCGATGGTGACTGCAAGGCAGCAATTTTTCTTTGGGAAAAAAAAAAAAAAAAAAAAAAGAAAACCCAACGCGCTCCTGGCATGGAGTTCATTACTCCACGCCAGCAGCATGAGCTTATAGCGGCTCATACTCGCTTGAAGCTGCCCGTCACTGGACACATGGGGTATTTCAGTGGGGATATCAGCACCGACGGATATCCCGCCCCGTCCTGGTAGGCAACAGCACCGGTTTGGTCCGCGGCTGCTTAATTGCAGCAAACACTCCATATATGGACATTTATGGAGTGCCCTCCACCATCCGCCTCCTGTGGACGCGCCTGGTAGGGGTCGGTAGCCCCCCCAGGGAAGGTATCATGCAAAATGGAGGAACTAAGAGAAGCAAAGAAGTAGAAGGAAAGCTACAGCCAGGTATACTCAACATAGCAAACTGGTGAGTGACCATGAAATATACTATGATATGAGAAAGGGAGAGGGAGGGGATGTTGGATGTACACTATATGTATATATCGATTATAATTAGTTCATAATTAATTTACTAGGAAAAAAAAATATGCAATGTTATCAAACATCACGCACTTGCTGCGATTTACAGGCTTCGATATAATGTGAAACAACTAGAACATTGACAAATTAAGAAACAGGTAGTACAATCCTAAGATGTGAAACAACTAGAACATTGACAAATTAAGAAACAGGTAGTACAATCCTAAAATGTGAAACAACTAGAACATTGACAAATTAAGAAACAGGTAGTACAATCCTAAAATGTGAAACAACTAGAACATTGACAAATTAAGAAACAGGTAGTACAATCCTAAAATGTGAAACAACTAGAACATTGACAAAGTTAAGAAACAGGTAGTACAAACCAATTGTTAGGCCTAATTTCTCATGTACAGGTTCATTGCTAGTTGGGAGTTATCTAGTGCAGACTCATTGTTGCAGCTACTTCTAGGACAAAGTCAAACATGGCAACCAACCAGTTAAAGGGTACTTGTTTATTCATAAGTCAATATCCCCAATTTGAACTGTGAGACATTTCAAACTTAACACATAGAATGAAAAACACGAAATCGTATTACCGGAGTGATTAAGATAATATTAGAAGCGGTGCATAATCAACTTAAAATACTGACATCCCGGGTATTTAAAACATTTGTTCACAATGAGTGGGTCTTATTAAAGTTGAAATAGTAACACAGCTTCTTTTACGAGCATCTTGAAATTACAGTAAAGTTTGTATATGTAAAAAATGTAAAAATATTGTGATGGTAATGCGTTATAGTTGGTTTGGTAGTAGGGTGGTTAGTGTGTCCGTCTTACAAACACAGCTCTGTTGAATGTGATCGTGATGTGAAAACAGATAGTGCACATTGTACTAGAGGTGTGCTTGGGTGTATTAGTGATGTCTAAAAGTAAAGTAATAAATTAACAATGCCCTACACATGATATACTTCAATTATTAAACAAAAGAAAGTTATAGACTACGATGTGAAGTATTTATACACAGCATTCAGACTTGACAGGGCAGTCGTCACATATAGATGCGCTAAAAGCAATCCTAGGAACCACAACCAAAACAATTTTAACATATGTAGCGAGGAAGCTAATCCATAAGGTAGATCACGTTCTGGAAAGAATATGTCATATGATGAGGGAGGAAGCATATGAGCCAGAACTTGACAGAGAGCCCACTTTTCTAGTATCAACTTTGTCGATAGTATACTAGATTCAGAACTTGATGGAGAGCCAAAGTTTACAGTATCAATTTTATCGATAGTACACTAGATTCAGAACTTGATGGGGAGCCAAAGTTTACAGTATCAACTTTGTCGATAGTACACTAGATTCAGAACTTGATGGGGAGCCAAAGTTTACAGTATCAACTTTCTCGATAGTACACTAGATTCAGAACTTGATGTGAAGCCAAAGTTTACAGTATCAATTTTGTCGATAGTACACTAGATTCAGAACTTGATGGGGAGCCAAAGTTTACAGTATCAACTTTGTCGATAGTACACTAGATTCAGAACTTGATGGGGAGCCAAAGTTTACAGTATCAACTTTGTCGATAGTACACTAGATTCAGAACTTGATGTGAAGCCAAAGTTTACAGTATCAATTTTGTCGATAGTACGCTAGATTTAGCCATCATCATAACCCTTTCGGTTGTCCTTTTAGTAATTACATAGTGTCGTTGTTCATCTTCAGGCTGCGATATATATGCCTCTCAGCCAGATACGTTAATTTTGCGCATAATGCTTATTGAGAATGTTCTGCCTTTCCTCATCAGTCCTCATTAGTTTAATTAGGTTTGTTAAATGCGATCTACTACTAGTGCCGGCAATTATAATCAAATAAGAGCATATTTTGAAAGCATTTCTTTGAGCGGGACAGTCCTGTCAACCATGTATTAGGATCAGAAAAACATATATATATTTTTTTTAAAATAATCTTCCTCGTTATCCTGTCGGAGTCATACGCTGATACTGTTATTTTTTTTAAGTGAAATGTGTCGTTTTAATTTTCTGAATTGACGTTTCCACACTCTGGAAAAACCCATAGGTACTCGGACTCTCCTAGTAAATGGCGAATGGTATGCATGCTGGTGGTTCCTGTAGGTAGCTAGTTACACATATACACACATTATTTTTTCGGAAGGACACATGTCGGTGCCGACAACTCCAAACCTTCCATACATGAACTGTAATGTGGTTATCAGCCCGAGGCAAATAGCACGGAAGTCATACTATGAACTGCACTATGGTCACTAGCCCCAAGGCAAGCCGGCGCAGGGAAGTCATACTATTTTATATTTCCAGTTTTATTCTGTAGTATTTCGTCTTCTGCGTTCGTTCACAAACTGAGCGGAATGCGGTGCGTCATGGTTTACAGGTTAGCAGTGATATCAGCCCCAATTCAGCCTGAAACATACGACTTCAGCCTGAAACTTACGACTTCAGCATGGCTTTGAATCACTTTCACAACTATGTCAAGGAACAGCTAATTCGATTCGACTGAAATCTCTTTTGTTGTTACTTAGGACATGCATAGCAGGTAACAATGTTGCTATTCTTTGCTCCTCTCTGAGGCCCTGAAAGCACACATTGTTCTGTAGTGTGGTACAATAAACAGTTAACTTCTCTGTGTCACATGTTTGCCAGGAGTAACCAACTATACCTGTCAGAAGTATAGGCTAAAGGGGTTTTGTACGCAAAGGTAACTGACATTATTCATTGGAATTTCAAAGTTATTGGAATATGCCATGTTTATGTCGGATGTGTCGAGCCCAAAGCAATAGATGTACCATCCATGATGTAAGCCACGATACAACGTATTGAACTCTCCGAACTTTGTGCTGTTATTAATCAGAAGTTCGATCTTGAACACAGAAGTAGAGAAATAAGCACCATTTCCAATACAGAACTCTAGCACACTAAACCGAAACTATGGAGCCAGCTTTACTTTATGTAGTTGGAAAAATTATAAATTTCGCTGAAGCTACTTTGTAAGTGTTCCAATGATGATAAATTTCAGTTATCAGAAATGAACCTAACTTACATGGCTCCACCCAAAAAAAGCAGACATTTTGATACTGAATAATTTCTCTGATTTTATTTTTTTCGGTTGTGGATTGGCTCAGTTGAGTAGAATGGACAGTTATCCCAATTATTACGGTAACAATCTTAGTCTCTCAAAGCATGATGAGCAAGAAATAAAGGAAAATGTTAAAAAAAGTGGGTCATATTACCGAACAACTGGGATGTTCAGAATATGATATTGATACACAACCGTGATCGTATTAGTGTCAGAGGCAACCAAATAGCAGACTAATTAACTGACAATGCTACGGTTGATGGCACAGTACGGCGGCAAGATAGGGTGGACCTAATAAGAGTAGTCATTGATTTAATACGGAGTGAAGAAGACGATGCTGGATGTGATAACAAATACAAAGAATGACAGAAATCAGAATGACCAATGTTGAGGAGAGAAAGTGTGTCTTCTCTAGATCCGAAGATCACATAATCATCGTATGACTGAGACTTTGAACCTGCTTACTCTTGGATAGCTACTGGGACGGAGAGCAATTATGAGAATTCCCCGAGTACCACGATGCTGGTTTCTAGTTAAAAAACAAATTACAAGCCCCTCCGCTCTTAGTAGAAGGCTCATTCCATAGGCATTACAGAGGAGATGGCTATCGCCCTCATTTGCAGAGCCTGTGAAATGTGAGATCGCTAACATCTCACACCCCTACGGCATTAATAAATGCTATGGGTTACTTTACTTTACTTACACTAAGCCAAAAACTGAAGTCACCTGGGTATGAAAGAAAGCTGAGAAAAATCACCCCATTGCACATGGGAAGTAAGAGCTAATAGCTCCCAATTCCTGGGGTTATCAATCAATCAATAAAAGAATTAAGAATGTTAAAAAACATTTTGAATAGAAGGGACCTGACATACTACGATAACACATTCAAAAATTAAACAATATAGATTGATGTTAGGTAGATTTTGCCTATTTTTTGATTGAATAAACAATAGTCTAATAAAAAATATGTCCGGTAGTGACGTCCGTTGATGGGGGGAGTGGTGTTTCTCTAATCAAGTCTGGGTCATTCCGTCGATCGTTGGATTAATCAACTAACATCGTAAAGTCCAGATCGATTTGTGCAACACTAGTCAGTTCATTCCAATTCTTTTTTTCAAGCTTTGAACAGACAGAATTGGAGAGATCTGCCCTATGCGCTAACTTCAGCGCAAAAGGAAAATGAATGAAAGAAATAAAAAATTTAACCGGCATGCGAAATTGGTGTGC
The DNA here is from genome assembly GCA_034231615.1 of Meghimatium bilineatum. Classification (NCBI taxonomy): domain Eukaryota; kingdom Metazoa; phylum Mollusca; class Gastropoda; order Stylommatophora; family Philomycidae; genus Meghimatium; species Meghimatium bilineatum. The sequence goes on from CM067299.1 coordinate 88,879,227, forward strand.
GAAACTCAGTAGGGGGAAATAAGTTGCGTTAGCAGGGTAGTTTTTAGTTTTGGTGGTGGGAAGTCACGGGGAGAGGAAGTTAGGTTTGGCGTTAGATTTTAGATTATGGAAGAATGTTTAGTTGTTGGGAAGGGGGTGGTTAGGATTGATAATAATAATTATTATAGATTTTTTAATTTTTTGGAGGAGGATGTTTAGTTATTGGGAGGGGGGGATTCACGGGGGGGGGGGGAGGGGACATTCTACAACTGTGGGCTTGCTAATCTGCAACTCATGAGCGCACCATTCAATAGATGTCATTTCGAAAGCTCATGCATAGATGAATTGACATATTTTCACTAGAGGAATTTTAGTGAATTGCACACACGTCTCGATCTCTACATGCGTACGCTGGCGGTGTGGACTTCTATTGCATTTCCACTGGATGCGTCTATCACTATAGCAATATGAGGTCATTGGGTGACCTTTATCGTATATCCTTTCTCGATGTAACAGTCTTTGAGTCTGTAACAAACGTACAGCATCTTTCTCTGCAGCTGGCAAGCTCAGTAAATAGAAATCTGCGATTGCATTAACCATGTTGGTTTAGCATCGTGTCGCAAACTATAACAGAAATTGCATGGCTGTGTGCATAACATTACACAAGTACAAAAAGTTGAACTGTTATCACGAATTAAGGCCACATTTGCATAAATGTACCACAATATATACACTATAGAAAACAAATACGGAAAGATACTCAAGGAAACAGTTATGGTAAACAGTAATGAGAGTAGCATTATGAAATATAAGAGGAACAGAATAAACATATAATTAATTAAGGCAGAAGTATTATAAAACATGAAAGCATAAACACTGAGATTCAACGATGTTAATCTACAGTGGATCCTAGTCCACTACAGGTACATTGAAGAGGTATCTTAACTTGAAGCGGTTATGAAGAAATCATTCATTGAAGACAGTATGATAAGATAAAGTGATAATGTTCAACTTCAGTGAAATATGTCTGACAGAACATAAATTTACAACAACATTTGCTTCTTCTGCAATAAATTATTATACATATAGTCCGATATTAGTCTGTTTCAGGCTTGTTATAGGTGGTCACGGGTTCCCCACAGTGTGTTGTGTCACGATCAAGTTCAAGTCACGACCTGTGGACTGATGACTTAATAGGCTGATTCTGATTATTGCTGTGATCTTCATTGGACGGCCTTGGTTATTTTTTAGCGAGGGACTCCAATTATATAAATATTGTCCAACGAATAGCACGACAATAACAAAAAACGTACTAAATGAAGGCTTGTTTACTTTTTTGCAGTTGCAGTTGTAGTACCGTCAATGGTCACAGTTGTGCAGATATGCTCCTGTCGGCCATATTATTGTTCTGTGAATAGTAAAGCTGAAACAATCATATAAACCGGTGCAATTAAAGCATAATATTTATTATCAATCTTTTACGATTCACAGGACTTGAGAACAATATAACTCTTATATCCTTTTGTGCGATGGGGAGGTTAATCCGTAGATTTATTTCATACTCAGTAAACTCAAACTCTCAGCAGCTCGCAATGTTTTTAGAAACATACCTCCTACTTTGACCGGGTAAAACATAATTGTATGGAAACAAATTACATGGTGTTTCCACAAAGGAAACCCTAACTATATAAATGTCATCCCTTAGGATTTTATTGTTGCGTGGTAGTTTGTCTGGTGGGTCACTAATGAGACATGTACACCTCCCGCATAAAGACTCATTATCTTTAAAATAAAAGATTATAATTTTATGACTGAATTGGCCACTTTAAGACTTAATTACTATCAGCCGAATAAACTGATGATAAATCTGATCGAAGTTGATGATGATAGAGGTGAAAAAATAAAACATAATCTGTGTCATGTGATCACTTTCTTCACAAGACCTTCCCAATCTATAAGAAAGATGGCGATGGCATAGATCTAGTCATGCCGCCTTTATAACAATGACGAATGTGTCCCTCGCCAGTTAGATAGTGTTTTATAACAGTGACGAATGCGGTTATACGGGTCTCCCGTTAGATAGAAAGCCCTGTGTTATAACATTGACTAAGGTGGTTATACAGGTCTCTCGTTAGTTAGACAGTCCTGTGTTATAACAGTGAAGAAAGTGGTTATACAAGTCTCTCGTAAGTTAGACAGTTCTGTGCTATACCATTTATATATATATATATATATATATATATATATATATATATATATATATATATATATATATATATATATATATATATATATATATATATATATATATATATATATATATATATATATAAATATATATATATATATATATATATATATACAATAATAATAATAATAATAAATCAGTGCACTAAGCATAGGTTGATACTTTCGTCCCCGTTTTTGTTGCGTTCTGTTGTTAGATCGCCAAAGCTGTCAAGACATATTCCGTTCCGTGATTTTTTTGTTTCTTACTCTGCCATTGTCAATAGATATAACAATAGAATTTAAAAAAAATAAGAATAGACAATACCGAGATAGAATGTGTGAATAAATTCAAATACAGAGCAAACATCAACAATGCAGGAGACTGCATTGCAGAGATGAAGAAGAGATTGACAATGGCATATTGTAAAATAACACGGTTGAAAAACATATGGAAAAAAACAACAAAATAGAAACGAAACTGCTAATGCTACAAACTTGTATTTTTCCGGTGGTAATATACAGCTGTGAAACATGGACACTAAGTAAAACAATGGCAAAGAAGATCAATGCCATTTTGAGATTAAATGCTACAGAAAGATACTTAGAATATCATGGAAAGAAAAAAAATATATAAAATCAGATATTATAAACACATTGAAGATTCAAGGGTGTTGATTACTAAACACAATAGAAAAAAAGAAAACTACACCCGTTTGGTCATATAAAGAGACACAACTGTGTGGAAAGATAAACAATAGCGGGAAGAGTACCTGGGAGAGGAGAAAGGGCAGACCAAGAAGACGATAGACTGACTACATTAAAGATAACATGAATACGTCGTTGGAAAATGCAAGCCACATCGTCCAAGACAGTGTAGGGTTCAGAGAGCTCATTGGGAAGACAACGATCTGGAGAAAATACGTCACATGACACACTCTGCCATTGAAGTCTCCCATAACGTACAGTTCTTTTCTTTCGTTGATTTTTTTTTATGGAATCAGAGAGGTTGTTAAAAAATGCTGTTATTTCTTTCTCTTTATTGTTTTCATTACATGGCGCATATATCTGTATTATTTTGTTTGTTCTTCCGTTGTAGTTCAACTGTATGTGGATGATTCTCTCTGATACGTGCTCTATATCTACAATATGTTTCACTGTGTTCGGGTGTATCAAAACTCCTGCCCCATGTGTTTGCTCTCTCTTTTGTATCAACTGCTCCATACCGCTCCAAAGACGACATTATATTGTCCGCATCAGTAATTGTCAGAAAATAACCACAAAAACACGTCTTTCCCCAATTTTTAATATTATTATCTTTGGACGCATCAGTTTCGATCTTATTTATTTCTCTTACATATTCCCTATTTTTTCCGGTCCAACCTCCCTCCCGCTATTTTTTCGCCCCCTTCTGCTCTCTTAATGCACACGGTAATGGGAATCGTAAACTTAGAGTGTATGGATCAAACAAACCATGCCGGGAAGATCTGGGGATCGTTTCACAGCAGAGGGGAACTTAGACCCGACTGTCGTCGTGGGCAACCGAGAAGCTCTGTTATTTCTATTATATTTGGAATTTGGACGTCCGTGTAAACATGGCGCCACAAGAGTCCCAGTAAAGAGATTACCTAGATTATCTGAAGACCACTTACCTGTATACAAACATAGCCCGGCTTTTCCTTAGCCTAGCAAGTTCCGGTAACTGTTGTTGTATATTAGAAACGCGATACTTTCTTTGAATGTAGTGTCGATCAAGGAGATTTGGGTAACTTAAATATTCTAGAAAATATACTAACTTCGTAATCGACGAATGTCGAAATGCTTACCGCACTTGTTGAAATGAATAAGTTTTAATTACATGTGAAATGCCTTGGAGAGGTAACAGAATTTACTTGATCTGTTGGTTTAGATTTCGGGAGACCAGAATATTGTTATGTCACAGAGCATCGGTTGTACTGGGGTAACAAGATAAAAGAAAACAAGATTATGTAACAGGGATTGCAGGGTGAAGTATATCTACGCAAGAAACAATGTAATAAAGCCTATAAATCTTCAATAGTGTGCATTAACCCAGTCGCTGATGCTTTGGCGTCAGAAGTATTCTGCTTCCCATTTATCTTGGATAGATAACCACTCTCTAGTCGATCCATATATGTATATGGATAAACTGGGGAATGAAACAAAATGCGTACCCAAGTCGCACATTTGGAAAGGTAAATATACCTAGAAAAGACATTGACCCCTTCATATCAAAGAAATATTTGCTTTTGTTACTGATTGTTTTCCTATTAAAGAATTAAATTAAGATTTGCACTGCAATAATTATTTAGCTTTATTACATCAGTTTTCTACAGGTTAGGATTTTTAAATCGTACATCATACCTTCACTGTGCAGTAGAAACGTATTTACTCTAAATTAAGATATGTTAAGGAACTACATTTACTTGTTGAAGACACACTAAACAATTGAGAAGACAACGAATGAATGAAACATATTGTTTACCACTTCAGAGTTTCCCAACTCACCTCACGAAGTTCACTTACGAGTCTCGGAACGTGACTGAGGGCATATAGAATACCTGTTCGCTAAATTAAGTTGAACCCCATTTGTCACGTGTTTTAATTATTGTTTTGTTTTCAGTTGGTTACTATTTATATACTTGGAATCGCATGCCGAAAATATCCAAGACGATTCCAACTATATAAATAGTAACTCACTAAAGCTAAACAATAATGAATAGACGTAACGAATGGGGCCCAACTTAATTTAGCCAAAAGATCTGTAAATTCCGACGATTTCGTTCAGAACAAGAAAGTAGTGCCATTGACCTTAGAATTAGGTGTCATTCATCGAAACTAAAATATACTTCTTTTGCGTTCGTTCTCACGTAATCATCACGAGTTTATTTATATATTATATATATATATATATATATATATATATATTTTATTTTTAAAATTAATGAGAATAACACCAGAGGTCAACATTTTCAATAATGTGTGTCCTATTTTACTTTCGATACATTCAATGCATCACTTCAACTTGAAAATGGGGAGCTTACGAATGAAACATCAATGCACTACCTACCATTGATGCTGAAGTACTAGTAACAGTTTATGCATAGTTCCTGGAGATGGATGCTGTTGATCAACTTATCATCCAAGATCGTTCCAAAGATGTTCTGTGGGATTCATATCAAGACTGTTTGCCGGCCAATCCAATCTACTGGCACCACCTTGTTGCAGGAAATCATTTGCTGCACGAGAACAGTGTGGACCTGCATAATCATCTTGAAGGACTGCATTGTGCCAAATAACTGGCAGTGTTGAGATTGCAAGATGCAGTAGAAATTAGTCAAGCGCTGTTGCCATTCAAACTCACAATCACATGATAGAGGAAGGTTATGTGGAGTAAACTAATGCCTCCCGACATCATCTCTGCTCCTCAATTATGTCGGTTATGTTCAAGGACTACATTATCACTAAAGCGTTCACCACAACACCTTCATACTCTGGTTTGTCAATCTGTAGATCTGAAGGCAAATCGGGACTCATCCGCTAGACAATGTGCACGTCGTCAAATCACGAACTGCATACATTTTGTCAAAGGAGCTGTTCTGCGGGTATCAGTCGTGTGGTCGAATGGCAAGACAAGCACATATGTTGCATCGCGATGGCAATTCGAAATAGTCTGATCCCTGACTGAATTGTTGGTAGCATCTCCGAGGAACTGCCTGATGTTATTTCCACTTGCTATACTCTGTTGCAGTACTTTCCCTCTGAATTAAGCGATCTTCTCGAAGTGTAGTGATTCTATAACATCCCGTGATTTCATTAACGATCACAGTCTGGGAAAAGTGCTGCTGCAGTCTGACAATAACTGAATGAGACATTTTGCAAGCATCTAACCAACATTTCTGACAGTATACCCTCCAGCAACCATGCAATGGATTTTTCTTTATTCAAAAAATAAGCTTTCGTCGTTGTGGCATAATGTTGTGGACTGGTTATGCAGCAGTTGTATTGCTTATAAAGATAATTTTGTGAGTACAGTTCAAGACTAACACTATAATCTATCACCACAGCTATTTATATTTTTTTATTATTTATCGTTCATAGTTATGTTTTTGTGTCCCATTCAAAGACAAATCTGTCCCCCTGCCAAATCAATTTTAAAAATTGTTCTCTTTTGCCCCGGTGGGGGAAAGGGTTCAGTCAACATTGAGAACCACTGTGGTGAATAACGGTCTACAAGGATATCGAGATCAAATCTTTATGAATACGTCTGCCAATTTTACCATCACGGATTTAAGACATAGATGAAAGATTTTACATCAATAAAATTGAGCCTGAGTTTCTTCACATTCTGTATTCTCTCTGTATAATTACATAAAAAAGTAAAGTAACCCATAGCATTTATTAATGCCATAGGGGTGTGAGATGTTAGCGAATCTCACATTTCAGAGGCTCTGCAAATGAGGGCGGTAGCCATCTCCTCTCCCTCGCAGTCTTTACTTCCTGGATTAATCCGGTATCCATTTGAGGCTGGGTCGACCCGGGAGCCGTTGCTGCGATCTGAAAAACATTTCCGCCTCAACTGGGGAATGAACCCAGGACCACTCATATGCGAAGCCAGTGCGCTAACCACCGCGCTAACGCGGCTCAATTACATGTACTAAGGTTAATCGTGAACAGCAATTTGAACGACATTCCGTTGCCCTATTAGTTAACAAAAATAGATGCGACATTTGCGTCTCTCATTTTATTTCGATGTTAGGGAAAATGAAAAGCAGACAGACTTGCCAGTATGACCACAGTGACTAGCGGTGGTTAATGGACCATGCTGATATTTGTAATGCAATCAAAGAGTTAGACCAGTTGGATGATGTGGGGTGTATCTCGTCTTCCGTGCCTATGGCTAAAATACAAGACCTGGGAGTGATGAGTAGTGTTGCAGAAACGACCGGCATATAGAAATCAAAAGAAGAGTTATCAAACAACTCAGGACCGGAACCGGAGAGTCACCACAAGTTGAAGGATCTACTGAATATGAAATCGGATAATCTATGGACGTGTCCGGAGTGCCATGATAACGATCTGACGACTATTTCATTTGGAATTTGTATTCTATTTCGCTAGTGTATCGCTTCGCCCGAAATTGGAGCAAATAATAACTACATATAACAATAACAGGCAATAATAAGTGCCTAATGAGGTTTAATTATGGATTTGACTATTCCATGAAAAAGATTAAAGAGACCCAAATGACATGCTAAAGTCGAATGTGTCAAGCCGAAAGCTGCAAACATCGTAGCCATGCTGTAAACCGTACCACAAAGCATTCCGTTTCCATGACTACATTCTTCTAATCCGCAAGACTTTGAGAATGAATGCAGATGACGGTTCTGTTTGTCTTCCTATCAAGTGACAATTTCTAACTAAACTAAAGGGTAAATGTATTGTGTGATGACTGTACTGAGAATTGGGGAAAGGGAGGGGGGGCCCTATACTCTAATATGAATTTCAAAATTAGAATACTAATCTATACGATACTTTCGTTTATGACAGAAGATGTCTAATAAAGACGCTAGAGCAGTAAATCGAGGTGAATTCTGAAAATAGACAAATTATTTCGCGATTTGTGATTGAGTATCTTCTTCATAAACGTTCGCTTTCAGACGTCCACATTTATAGCTCTGACAAAAGACAGGAGTCAATCCCAGGCTTCCAGCAGTGACGTAAAGTGTGTCATGACAGGAGACAAGGTATGACCAAGTGCTTCTTTATCGTAATGTTACTCCGATCTCTGCACACACAAAAAAAAAGTGTTCAACTGTCATGGGGCTGGTGACATGGGTACTTACGTCTGTTGTGCCGATCTTGAATTTGCGATAAAGGTGTTGATGCAATCTTTTATGTCATGTTCGTAGTCCGAAAATTACCTATCTGTTGAGTATGAACTGACGATCGGAGGTGAACTGGTCAGTCTGACAAATGGCAGGCGTACCGTGTTATTGAAGATCACACCTTAAATATTCTCTAATACTTTTATTAATGTCACTGTTTTTTAATTGCTCCTGGAGGTAGCTCTAGGCAAAGAATATTTTATACGCAATCTGTTATTGCTAATATTGATGAAGTATGTATCCCCCCTCCCCAATCACAAAAATCTAATGTAGCCAGAGAAACTACCTGTCGATGGTCCATCCACACTCCATAGACAACTAAATATAAGGATAAGACACGCATCCCAGGTAAGTTGGTATTTTCTCGGGATTTCCCTTTTTGATTCAACTTTCACCAGTATAGCTAGAATACAAGTCATCATTGATAGTTTTATACGCTGATCTCAAGCATCGTCACTTATCTTGTTATCTCCCCCTCCTTTTCATTAGATAACAACATAAAGTTACAAATGATCTGTCCCACTAGCCAAGATGGGCGATCTTATGTAAGATCAGTAAACATGACTATCTGAAGAAGGACTTGGCAGATATCGTACGTAAAATCCCGGCTATTTGATAAGAAGCTCCGCCGAAGACGGATGTGTCGGGCCATTGGCGCAAATAAAACGGCGACACAACGCATTTCCATTCTCTGGACTACATCCTGCTGGAAATATAGTAGGACCATTGTCCTGTTACAAGAGATATCCAGCGAGAGATTGAGAATGAACGCTGAAGAAGAAGAAGAAGATAAGAAGCGAATATTTCTTGAGGTTTTACAAACCAGTTACATGTCCTTTTGTTTATCTAGATGTTCATAATCCATTTCAGAACCGCTGACTGGTCGTGTCACAGTGCTCTTGGTGGATATATCTTGTTTCTTACTGTCAAAACTGTGTGGTTACGGTAAACACAAGTATTTCTTAACAGTAGATATTACATGAAAGATAACATCCAGTAACGTCTGTTGTGCAAGTAACATGCAACAAAAGTCAGCGCAATGAAGTTGTACATTAGCACTTGATGACATGAATCTTGGAAATTGTGCAATGTTAAGGCTTTGATAATGTTAAAAAGGAAAAGAAGAGCAATGAAGTGGGATACGTGCTGCTTTTTGAAAGCCCACATATTTTTTGAATAATTTGGAGAATGTTCGGATTCGTCAGATTGGAATACTTTGTAGGATAGTGGGGTCACACGCGGTGCATTTAGTCATTACGTCGAGCTCTACAGGGGATACTGTGAGGAATAGTACCTCATTAAGAGTAAAAGCCGTTAGTAAGATCTGGTATGATTACTTCGATAATAGGTAACAACTGCAGACAAACTGTAATCCAACAGGTGAAACTTGGAAACACGGTAATGTAAATCTGATAATCACTTAAACACATATGATAAAAAAGACTTTTCGATCAAAATTCTTTATCAAGAACACAACATTAAAACACAAGTAAATAACGACAGTGTCCACGATCACATCATAACAGAGATAAAATAGATGCTTTGAAGTCCGGAAGAGTATGAATGATTTAAAACTAGAAAAGTAGAGACAAAACAAAAACTCACTGAAAATTGACAAATAAAATTGACCATCAAACTTTTATAGGTACTCAATAATATGGTCAGAGGGTTGTAAGTTTCACGGACTCTCATGAACCTGTCTCGAGTTTTTGCTAAAAATGTTTTGACCGCTACCAATTTCATGACCTCACTAATCATGAGGTGAGTACAATTCAGATAACCACGAGAAGTTAATAACCAGGTGGACACAGTCGATATGTTGAATGATGTCCAATCAGCGAATACCTTTTATAAAAGTAACATCAAAAAGTTGAATTTCTATTTTTGAACAGTATAAATAAATCAATATCCAACATTAATAATATCAGAATTAAGTCGCACAATCGCCCACATGAATCATTGTAATTTCAGTATCATAGTTGAAATATTCTTGGTGTTGTTACGGTTTAAATGGCTATTAACTCGCTCATCTCATGTTCGAAACTGAAAGATTAGGGATTGATTTCTCCTGCAATCTATTTGTGTTGCCACTGTCTTTAGGTCGGTTCATTTCACGAAATATATTTTGACCAGTCAGCCCATTTTCTCAGCCAAATTGTCCATGAAATATCAGGAGCTTCTATTTTCTTTTGTGTGTTTTTCTTTTTAACTTAAACTAAATTCATAGATTAAGGGGTGGGGGTACAAAGACCCTTTCCCTTCCACCAGGCAAACATAATTTCACTTTTAGTACTAGAAATTTAGACAAAAGGTGGGTAATCACCCCCACAATGTTTCTCAGAAAGGTCATATACTTTATCAAGAAAAAGGGGGAATTTCCTTGCTTTTTTGTTAGGTAACCCCGACCGCTTACTATTGGCATATCTAAGGTCTTGCCGTGAACCGTTCTATAAATATAGGGAAGCAAGTTTTCCCTAAACATATCGATTGTGTCCACCTGGTCACAATTTCTCGCGGTTATTACCTAACTTTAGAACAGAAAAATAAACTATTTTCAAAGTTTTAAGACGTGTTATTTTAAATAAAAATAACGTTATTTTCAAAGTGACATTTAGCCCATTACATTTATGTATTCAATATCGTGTTCTTATTCATTCGATTTCTATTAAAGAATTGAAAATAACACATTTCTTAAAGCCTTGAAAATAGTTTTTCCTGTTCTAATATTAGTTTTATCTCGTTTCCCTATAGTGCTCAATTACGACACAATATTTTCACCTGTTCTCAGTAGTTTATGTATTCGCAGGAAATGACCCATGTTTTATATATATATATATATATATATATATATATATATATATATATATATATATATATATATATATATATATATGCTACTTGCCTGAAATGACAGAAACCTCGTGTCGAAATTCTCGAAACCAGTGACAAATCTTAGAAGAAGCTTAATCTAAAATACAGCATCAAAACAGCAAGACTTCATTGTGAAAAATGGACTAGTCAAAGGACTTCATTTTAGCATGAAGAAACCTTGTTGGAATCTTATCTTTGAAATAACTGACATGACTACGGTCACATACATCTAAATCTACAAAACTACCATGTCACAGTAAAGGGCGGTTGTCAATAATCATTGACGAAAGTTTCCTGTACAGTATTTACAAAGTCCTTCTCTGCAATAGTCATGTAAGCTGATTTAAAACAGCGTTACTGGTTGGTGTAACTGTCATTTGTCGATCTGTGTATACTTTGTGTCACCAGCCAACGGAAAACACGGAAAGGTAGAATATAACACGATAAATGACCCTATGTGAGATCAACTCATAAAGCTATCATAGAGAAGCACTTTTTTTTCTAGATACACTATTGAGAGTTGGTTCAAGAAGGAAAATCCCGAAGAAAATACAACAATGACTACTGAGAACCGACACTGATTGTAACATCGTAGTTCGCCATTGCTAAAATATCTATATGTCTGTGGTACAATGCGTATAACTTTTTTTAAATTGGATCGTCAAATGCACTATGGATATACTAAATTGAATAGGAGCTGACATTATTGCAATCCGGGCAGACCCATTGGTGCTCAGTCTCTCCTAGAAGATGACGCGAAATGCATTCTGGGGGCTGCATTGGCTCACTGGTTGGTCAAGCTCCCCACTCTGCCACGCAGGTCTACAATTATATTAGTTCCACATATAATAGGGAAATCATCAAATCTCATCCTCGGTGTTTCATGCATCGCGGTGTCCGCATCCAACAGTGCACATGAAGCAATTTCAGCATATCCCCCTTATCAATTAACACCCCGTCTATTGGTGCCTGAGATGAAAGTCTATCTGTTTTCTCAAATTACTGCTAACACAGACGTGTCCTGGGCAGTTAATCCATACGATGCCCTGGAGGTTGGATGTAGCTATAGATGCCACACACTTATCGATCATTATGGATCTTTCGCAGCATGGACTGAGTCTGAAATAATAACTGTTTTGGTGGCTGATGTCCTGGAGATCCATTTTAGGGTAACAGTAACAGCCTCACCTCCCATCATCATACTGGACGTAGTTGTTCTGTATGCTCCCCTGTTTTCGGCAACGACTCTTTCACGAAAGCTGACAAATATGAAGCAACTATCATGCATCCCTACATTGCGTAATACTTTCATAAACACCAGGGCGGTGCGGTAGATTTTTATCAGTATGATGCAAGTCTTCGAAATGCCGCCCCTGTTAAATGGCTTTTCTTCGAAATGCCGCCCACGACAATATATTTTGATTGGTGCCTCTTAATGCAGCTGCCTCTCATCACAGCACGTCACGGCCCTTATACACATTAAAATAACATAATATACATAGTGATACAATTTCGGATTGGTATTCAAATCAGATAACACATTCACATCTAAGATTTATTTGGTCAGACCCACAACACCCAATGGTGCCATCTGACAGAATGACAACTGTCAATCGATGTTTTCTTACAGATTTTTTCTCTCTTGCAAATAACCATACCAGATATAGATATAGTCGATCTAGAAAGTTATGAATACAATTCAATCATTTTCTAGTAAACAAGTAAACTGACAAATACGATGCAACTTTTTAAATGCATCTGAATACATTTTGTTTTTAAATCCCACCTCCCCAGGAATATATACTCATATCTCTCAGGACAGGGTGCTAACACGTTTAGTCGTTTTTTAAAGTTTCCATTCAAATCATATAGTGGATAACAGGTATTATTTTTCCCTTGTAAAATCAATGAATTTATACGAAAATACATATAATAATGTCTTACTAATAAGCCTACCAGAACAACCACCATGCAGCAGCAAGATTCTATTTGTTCCATTAAGCTGGCTTTAGAGATGACCATTTTTTAAATATCTTCCAGTGCTGGCATTTAATAAAGTGACGGCATAAAGTTTCATAAGGAATTGTGCACAACCGACTCCATGTGGTATTCTCGTCACGAGCTACAGATTAACATTGTAACGTGCTGCCGGTTCATACAATATCAAACTCGTCGTGTGCTACAGATTAACACTGTCACTCTAGTCACGGTGCTACAGATGAACACTGTTCATTTTGCAACTGGCTAACGCATAGCTTTATTCATATGTACAAAATAACGAGACAAAAGACCATATGAAGAGACGCAGAAAACTAACACATCTAGATAATGAAGAGTGATTGATTCAAGATCTACTTACAGATCTTTGCACTTTTAAAGCATAATATGTAGCAAAGTGTACACATATCTCTTACACATAGTACCCCAGCAGTAGTGCTCAGACACTGTAACATTGACGAGGGTTCGCAAAATTTAAAGTCTGATTTGTAAATTGTTTATGGTCTTTTCAGTCTAAAGCTATCCATTTCTTACTATTAAAATACATATTTAAGAGTTTGTTTTACAGAAAATATTCAACACAGTAGAGAGTTTTAAAAAACGCATTTCTTACAAAATCTAGGCCTATACTGTACTAAGAAGTTTTAACATAACAATGAACTCAGCATTTTCTATTCTAATTTTGTGCAGAATCCGATGGCTGTGACACACAAGGAGGATGGAAGAATACGGAAGGAACTACTGTATGTATGGATAATTACCGTCTGGGTAGAGATCCCGGGGTCGACCTCTAGTACAAAAGCGTATGCAAACAAGATATAAATGATCGAGTCATTGGTACGGAATCATGGGAACATGATGACATGAAGTGTTACTTGGAGGAGGAAAGATCAGGAATAGTATAAAAGACAAAGGATAACGTGAGAGCAAGGGCTGCATGCATAAGCAGACACAACAGCACACAGTGATAAACTTGGACATGTGACTCTTTGTACAAACGTATGCATACTCTTTGTGGCTCAGATTGATCTTGTGAGTCACATTCATGATCACAGTTTATATTTCTTATAGCACAAAAATGATAGGGCCTACTATCATTTGGAAAATAACATCCTAGTAAATTAACAATGCAAATTAGAGATCAATTGACTAGTTGACAGATTGGAGTATTGTCTGGGTCTTATTATTCTGTGCTAATTGGAAGACTTTATTGATGGGATCAACACTGAACTCATTATCTCTTCTCAGACATACATATTTTGTGCTGCGAACGATAGCAATGTAAGAGAAGTAATAAACATATACCAATTGTGTTTTGAAAATTGGACAAGTAATCTAAGGGACGTAATTTAAACAACACATACAGAGTTATCTGATGATAAAATATGATGACGGGCTTAAAGAAGAATGCTTTTTGAATAATATTCTCTGTTCGTATGTAACAAATAATTATGCTATTAAACCAGTTGGTACTAGGTACTTAAGGATGGAGATTCACAAACATTTGTTATATCATTCATTTATTCTACCTTTATAATAGCATTCAAAATTAGGGCTGTTGTCAAAAATTAAAAAACTTATTTGACTTAAATATGGAAATCATACCATATTTCAAAATATCATATCATAACTTGAGAGTTCATATTGTCTGTACAGATACAAATATTAACAAATAACAACATCAAGCTCAACCAACAAACAATAATCTTCAGCAGAATAAGTGCAAACATTTATTTTCATGGTATCGCTCGTGTAATATAAATGCAACAGCACACAATAACATTTAAATAATATATCACCATCACCATTTTTGTGTGGTTATCTTACAGGATACTTTCAGCTTGCTCTAAATACACTGTAACCCCAGCCAAATTCAGTTGTGCCATGCCAGTGTCACAAAATAAAATGAGGACACAATGTATTTCCATTCTCTAGACTCTAGACCATTCTCTAGTAGGACCATTATCCTGCTACAAGGGAGATCCAGTGGGAGTTTGAGAATGAAAGCACACAGTGTGAAAATGTACTGATAAACTGCAACATAGGACACAAATTTAATTCACATTATAATGTTATTTTACTGTAGTTTCAGTAGTATCCATGGTTGCATGTCATGCATTCCTATCAATGAGCAGCTACTAGGTGACAAAAGAATGGTTCCATCTTTGTTGAATTGGTAATCTATTAGGATAAAAATACTAGCAAAGTTTATCTATAGAGTATTCTGAGGTGTATTGTCTGTGGTATACATACAGCTGAATCTAGTATTGTTTTGTAAGTAGGATTTGAATAGTTTTTCATCCTGTCTTATTTTAATGTAAGCAATCTTCCATCTTGAAATTACCTGAAGAAAACAATGTGAATAAATTGAATTAATAAGATATGGTAAAACTAGGAAACAGTGATGGAGAGTTTTACCAATCTCTGAATACACACATTAAGATATTATTGCAGCAAATTTAATTTGTGCCTACTGCTTGAGTAATACAATGGCAAAATGTATCAAGGTACTTTAGGTCAAAGGTTATTATATAGCCTCTGCCTTTGGTTCTCCTTGATTTAATGTTGCAACATACATTTCATTTGGAACAGGTTAACAATTCCAAACAAAGAACAGCAAGTGCTAATCACAAATGTGTTAATTACTAACATTGAAAATATGTTCTCACTAAAACATCACGAAAATCTATATTGAATGATGAGAATTAGGAGTACACTGCAATGATAGAGATGTAAGACAGCGGCAACAGATCAAGTATTCATGACCATGGTTAGTTTTTAGCAAGATGACTTGCGGGAAGATACAGAAACCAGTTCTCTTGTACAGATTGGTGACTATACTATCAATTTGGTCTGTTTTAATCATTTTTTTCAGTGTTATCATGAAATCTATACCGTAATTAGTAGTTCATGATCTAAGTCATGAATACATCCATACAGACCTGAATATAAAAGATAACTGGCTCCACAAAACTACCAAAATAATGTACGGTAACTTTTGGACATATAATAAATGATTTAGAATTATTAATCATGGAGGGAAAGTTTCCAGGTCAGGGAACAAGAGACAGGACACATGATCTCAAAGATCTTCTGAACATGACAATGGAAGAGACTGGACAGCTTGCACCGAATGGAGAGCTAGAGGCATACAGAGTGGCAGTAAGGAAAATGTTCTGCAAAAATCACATCAAATAGATAAATCTAAATCAGATTCTGTTCTTGAGCATATTATTGCATGATGTGAGGTCTAATAAATCTTCTTTAAGAGTTCATTCTCAAACTTTTACAAATGAGTAGGATGTAGTTATAGTACAAGATCTCAAACACTTACAAATTCGCAGGATGTAGTAGGTAGGAGTACAGATTGCAATATGTCATGGTTTACAGATTGACTGTGATATCTGTTTCTTTCGGCAAAACACGTCTGACTTCAGCATGGCTTATGGGTCACTTTGACCTTTTATTTGATTGGACAGACAACCTCATCTCCAAAAACAACCTAAGTCACCTTTTACAAAATATAGGTACTGTTATTCTTTGTACCCTACTGGTAACACACAGGCGATAATCATCATCTGGTTGCATATCCTAGAAAGGATGCAGTAGTCACTACAGCCTTTCGGCAGTCCTACTGATCTTATGTTAATCTTCCTGTTTCTGTGAGTTATATTCAGGTGGTCTTTGATATCGCATCCATCTTCTTCGTAGCCTACCCCCTTTTCATTGCTCTGGTATCATGGTCTTTTTTTTATGCTGGCATGTCATATATGTAGTTTGTCGGCGAAATAAACGATGACCATTCAGCTTAACTGGGATGATGATGATGTTAATGTTTGCTGTGTACCTGACTGTGACTAATGTGTAATATAATATAATAATGATTTAATATCTAATATAGGGTCTGAAAAATATAAATTACCTTTGAAGTTGAAAACTTTTTGTCGAGTCCTGGAAAAATCACGGATTCATAAAGAATCATGAGTCAAACATGTCCAAATGTAATAAATAATGCTGGATGACTTTTTTAATATATTGTATGAATGAGAGTATTGCTGTTACATATCCTCTTATTGCCAATTTCTAAAGTTGTGGTCTCTTGCAACCTGCAATAGTCAAATAGTACTCCTTGTCAGTTTGCCTAAGGAGAGTACTTGTGATGAATTACTCCCAGGTGGTCCACATTGATTCAGAACTGATGTGTACTTTGGCTGCAGCAATAACTAAGTGTTTTAGCAAAACCAAACTTATATGTCACATAATTTAGCCAATGTAGTACTTTCCATTGGAAACATAGAAATGGGTGTTTTGATAAAATGCCTTTATTGAGAACACATCATACACAGCGAGTACAGGATAGAACAACCTATGATTACATCAAAATGCTGAATTTGATCATAAGCAGCACTGTCCTTTACATTATGCGCTATGTTGTATTCTCTAAAAAGACTTTTTGGTCGAAATGTTCATTTATGTGTTTTCTTGATTTGCAAAACTTCACAACCCTATGTATTAAAATTTTCACATGTTGGATCATAGTTTTGAAGCATTTCCCCTTGGTGATACATAATTAAGAGTGCAAATATTTTCTTCTTCTTCTTTTATGATCAATTTTTAAAAATACATCCAGTCCTGTATCGGTAATGTATAGGATGGATTTATTTGGCCTTTAATGTTTATTTTTTGGCCTCATCTGCATTTTCCAACCTCAACTGTAGGGTGGTATCTTGTGATACCTGCACGAAAGCTGGTTTTCATGGGATCTGCCGCAGATTCGCTTTGCTTTGTACAATGCATTGTAACATCAACATTTTCTGCCTGTGTTGCCATCTTGGTGCAACCTTAAATAAGCTGTCATCCTTGTTATTTTAAGATGTAATTTATTAGGTTTCTGCTGTTACTATTAGGCAAGATCCATCTGGTCTTCTGTTGTTATGAAACAGGTTGTGACACATACATTTTCTCAACATAATTTGGTGTTTTTCTCCTCTCTCATTTGTATGTTCTATAGCAAAATGAACATCTTGAAATTACCTGAAGTAAAAAAAAGTGAATTAAATTGAATTAACAAAATCGTATAATATCAATTATATAATATAATTAGAATATTATATTACTTTAATTGCTTAAGTAATACAATGATAAAATGTTTCAAGGTACTTTAGGTCAAAGGTTATTACTGAACCTTTGCCTTCGTTTCTCCTTGATTTAATCTTGCAACATACATTTCATTTGGAACTAGTCAGCAATTCCAAAAAGAAAATTGTAAGTTGCACATCATAAATTTTGTCAACTGTCAACAAAAAAAACAACAGATATACTAAACATTGAGAAAATGTAGTAATTTGTATAAATAAGAATGGAAGTGTACCTTTTAACTAGCATAAATGCTTTCATATTTTGCAATCGGTCTAAAATTTATATAACTTCAGATGTTTAAGCGTATACATTTGAGGCATATCAATATCTCAATTTCCCCTGGTTTAATTTTAATAAACCAGGGTTTAATAATAGTAAGGGGTTTAATTCTACTTGGGAAACAAATCTGGCATTAGAAAGCAATGGTAATTGTTGACACTTGGAAAATTGTGTATTACTGACAAATGATGAATTTACTGATTTAACATGGGGGTTATTATGCTGAATGATGGATGTATTCGTTACATAGGCCTATTGAGTTGAAGTTCATTCATATGGGCTACGTGTGTGGCCAGTAATGTGCTATGTCTCAAAGGATTGTATAGGTTCCTATGACACATACAACAACAATGCAAAATACCATGATCCTGAAAAAATATAATAGACAATTTTTTAATCTTCAAGATAGTGTAGAAGACTCAATTTTCATTGTTATGGTGGCAGGCATATTTTTTTTTAAAATGACATAATTTATCAAAATTTTACTGAATGTAATTATTGCCTAGAAAAGTACAAGAAAAATGTTGGGTTGATCATAATATCTGGAATGATATATGCAACCAACTTTTTATAATGATTATTTGACTCGGAAAATCTGATATAAATTAATTTTTTAAAATATATTTTTAAAATCAACGTACAACATGTAATTACAGTGAAATAAAGACAGTAAACAGTATCAAAATAAATAACTGATAAGTTGAAGCGAAATACACAAAATTATCAAGCAATATGAATCTAAGGATATATACAACAGGACGTGATTTTTATTATGCCAATGTGCTGCCGGCTCGAGAGGGCTTACAAAGAATAGCAACTTTGTTTGTTCTCCATGCATGTCATAAGAGGAAGCTAAGAATGTTTTGGGTGGAGTTGGCTGTCACATGCCAAATAGTGTAAAAAAGATCCAGAAGCTATAATGAAGTCAGGTATGTCACGCTGAAATGTGCAGATATCACAGCATAGCAGTAAAACATGACACATTCCATTCACAAGATTACACTCTAGACTTTTGCAGGAGTTTGAGAAGGAAAGAAAAAAAGATTTGTATTAAGTGCTAAAATTCAAATTGCACACTAGCTGAGAATGGAACAGTGTGAACTTGTTTTAACATTAAAATAATATAATTTTTTTCATCACTGTCTAAGTGAATGGAAGTAACAAGATGGCCCTGCTCACAAACGGAACAATTGATAAGACACATTATTTTAAAAACATGAGACCACAGTAAGAAAACTACATGTTAGCAAAAAGTAACTCTGAGCAATGAATGCATAAGAGGAATAGAATACTCCTGCTGCAGGGTAGAATAAAATTAGAATAAATATAATTTTTTTAGAGATTTGTGCTCACTGGGAGGAAATACCCAGCACATCTAAAAAAATGAATACACTGATTCCAATAAAAGTTTATATATGTAATAGATATTAAAATGCTACATGTGAATTTTTCCCAATATAATAAGTCGAGAAATAATTGATTTATATATTAAATAGTAAAATATGATCTACTTCAATTATCAAAAAATTAAGAGGATTACCATTTCACTTGCACTTGACATGGTTTGGAATGTTTACAAGTGCAGTGAATACTTTGAGAAAAATTTAAGACATAATATTTCATTGTTTTTCTGTGAAACTTTCAGCACAATACAAAGAAGGAAACTAATATATATGTTGAAATGGCTTTAAAAATTGTATGATGCCTTCTAAAATGCAATTTGAGTCACTGATTGTCCTTCTTTTAGGAGTATATACTCTAAATTGTTGAGTATTTGAAGAACTGTTAGTATAGTATTTGCCTCCACCCTGAAATTTGTACATTTTATTAATGTGGCAAGGGATTGTTTAAATTTGGTGTTGTCTGTAAACACAGTGTTTATATATTGAACTGGCACTATTTGTTGTAACTTTTTTAAAATCCATCTATGTGCACATGAGTCCGGATATTTCTGGGATATTGGGCTTTTAACATGTGAAGTTATAAATCTCTTTGTTCTGTTTCTGTGTGACTAGTCATGGAGTTCATGTTTGATATTTGTGTAGTTTCTTTGGTTGAGTGTTCATAGTTCAGGAGATTAAACCTCACGGATAATTGATATCAGGTTCTAGTCTTCTTCTTTGTTTGTTTCAAACACTTGCAGATTACTAGGATGTAGTCTGGAGAATGTGAATGGTATGTGTTGTGTCATGGTTTACAGCTTAGCTGTGATATCTGTGCCTTCCAGCCCTGACTTTTATGTCACATCAATCCCATATGGGATAGCCTACTCCACTCTTACAACATGCATGGAAGGTAAATAGTGTCGCTATACTTTACTCCCATTTCAGACCTGTCAATATACTGGAGAGGTTCTAGTGAATCAGCTATTTGAATGAATGATTCTCGTGCTAGATGGTTTAGACTTTTTCTTAGAAGTCTGTTATTAGTTGTTTCTTGAAATGCCTTGTTTAAAAGGGTGTCTTTTCAGCCTTTTTTATTTTACATATTGTAAGAGAATTTTATATATATATAAGATATAACAATAATACTAAATACTGGTACTTCATATCTACACAAGTAAGATATTCCAGAAGAGATTCAAAGTTATACTCACTGGGTCAAGATGGGAACACTTCTTTGTGTTGCCATAGAAGATTGTCATTATTTTTTTCTAAAACCCAAGTGCTCTAAGCTAAACCACAAGAGATACATTCAATCTGGCAATGATAACTGGTTTAAGAATGCCTTGAGGTTGCACTTGGAATCAAAGTATTGCAGAAGTTTATCTTTAACTTCGAAAATGACAGCTGCCATGTGAAAGAGGACATTAAACCTGTTGCCAACATATTTCAGAATGATCCCTTGCTTCAGCCCAGGTTTTTCCAAAAACGTTTTAAATCCTGCTGGACTTCCTGTTCCATCCTTGTATCTGAAATTAATAATTTGTGTAATCTATTACTTTTACAGGATATTGAAAATGTTGGCGTACCAAAATATTTAATATAGTTGGTTTTCTTCTACAGATATTACTTTTACTATTTTTCGCTGCATTTGCTGTTTAAGTAGCTGCTGTGATCTTTGACCTAGTGTTGCAGTATTCCCCAGCCTTTGAAAGTAGTATATGATTTGAATATGGTCGTGGTTTGAATTTAGGCCGTTCCGATGGTGGGTGAGGTTTTGAAAGTAAAAAAGTGAATTTGCTGTTTAAGTAGCTGCTGTGAGCTTTGACTTAGTGTCGTGGTATTCCCCAGCCTTTGAAAGTAGTATGTGATTTGAATACGGTTGCAGTTTGAATTTAGGCCGTTCCGATGGTGGGTGAGGTTTTGAAAGTAAAAAAAAAAAAAAGAAAAGAAAGGGGCAGGGGTTGAATTAATAAATTGTAAAGTGACTGTAGAACAAAAAATCTTAGTTGTACTGAAAAAAATCTCAATTCTACTTAGAGAGTTGTCCGTTATTCCTTTGTGCATGCGCATCTGGGTGGAAAATACCAGTTTTCATAGTGCGCATTTGACACAGTCGTGGTCAGTGGGTTGTGAAAATGTTGGTATGATACGATTGAAGTTACTTCATACATTTGCATAGTAGTAGAATTAATGTGTTCTGGATTGGTGCATGAAATGTGTATTAAAGGCTATCTTGGAAGGGCTAAAAAAGTGTTATTGAGTATTATAAAGGAATGTGTTGCCAGGATAGACCATTGTATCAGACAAGTTTATCCACCACGCAAAGATGAATGAGGTACTTTTTTCATTTAATTCACATTATGTTTACATTTTTAACTAGTCGACTATGGATTTCACAGATTTCCGTGTAAAACTAAACAGATTGATGGATGTCGAATCATAACAAATGTGAAACCACCAAAATTCACCTAACAGAACTGATTTATCGCCAAAACAACAATTTATGTTGGCGGTGTGACATCACAGTATACTTCAATTTGATTGGTTTTGTGCAGAAATCCGTGACCCCGGCTAGTTCAAAATGTAAACAGTGTATATTATAGCACAGCAGCTAACTACAATACTATTTTTACAAATTTTTCTTTTGCCGTTCGTTCTCAAACTCCTGCAGATTTGCAGGCTGTAGTTAAGAGAACAGAATGTGTTGTGTCATGGTTTCTATAGCATTCCTGCAATATCTGTGGCCTGACACATCTGCATCATACTTCAGCATTACTGCATTCCATAATGATAATAAGGGATGGGACAGCCACTCCACCGTCATCCACACGACTCGTCATTATTATTTGCTCCCCTCTCGCGGCCCGACGACCCACAGGTGATTTCTACTATTTAAATCACACACAGGCAACTTTATAGTATAAAATAAAGTATAACATCTGACTCTATCTTAACAGTGTTAAGACAGACACTATCTAAGGACCTTAGCCTTAGGTAAGGTATCTTAGTATCTGGACTGAAGTATCTAGGCCTAGAGGCTAGCATAGGTCCTACAACTTACTACACAGTGACACCAGTATTATTCAACTTCTGTTGAACGACATTTCATCCTCTCAACAACAGTGCACTGAATCTATGATTATTAATCGACATTACTACTTTTTTCGGTAGACTCATACTTAGGTGCTCAATGTTCCTCTGCAATTATCAAAATGTAAATCCAACTTCGTCATCAACTTCAGACTTTACTCCTATCTTACTGCCGGAAGTCTAATATCCAGTGTTGCCAAATAATTTCTTTAACATAACACACTCGTCTATCTATCTATACGCTGTCCCTTGTTTGCCTTGCGGCGTCAGGGGTGAAAGTGTTCTCTGGAGATGGCCTTCTTGTGCGCTGTTTCTAAGCTTGTTCCTGTGGCTTCTTTGATTTCTGTGATCCATCTTTTACATGGTCTGCCTCTGGCTTTATAACCGTTATGTCTATGTGTCATGGCCATTTGTGGCATTCCATATGTCGGTAGTCTGGAAGCGTGGGAAAACCACTTGATCTTTGTCTTTTGATGTGTTCCAATACTGGTATTGTTTTGGTTATCTGTCTGATGTTATCGTTTCTAATTCTATCTCTTAATGACACTCCGAGTATTCTTCGTAGACGTGTCATTTCTGTTGTCACTATTTTTCTTTTGTCTTGTGCTGTCATTGTCCAGGTTTTTGGAACTGGTAGCATAGTGATAGAATAATAATAGTCTTATATAATGCAACTTTAGTGTCTATGTTTACATTTTTGTTCTTGAAATTACGTGTCATCTGTCCTAGGATCTGGTATGTTTTGTTGCATCTATTTTGTATCTCTTTACTGGTTTTCCCTGCACTCGATATAATGCTTCCTAAGTAAGTGAACTCATTTACCTGTTTAAGGTGTTTATCATAATACTCACGTGGAAGACAGGTAATGAAGTTCTACTGAATGACGACTAACTCACTACACACTATCACTAACGGATGTAAATATGGTACATACAACAAAAACATTTTGTACTGGAGTAATTTGGGAATTCAACACTCGCCCCCCCCCCTTTTTTTTAGGAAACTATAACATTATATTTAGTCAAGCCCGTAGAAACAGAGGGGGAGTATGAGCGTCAAACGTTCTTCCCCCCCCCCCCATTTCGTTTAGCAAATCAGAACATGCCGTTTAATAATAGGACGTTACGCATGTGGTTGCGTCTGTGGGTCTCACCAATGGCCCACTAGACCCATGCAACATACAACCTTAGTGAATGACATGCCGTTATATTGAGGTTATATTGACAGCAGTACGCTCACTAGGTGGAACTATAAAAGGGCAGACTGGAAAATGTACCAGAATTTAACCAGTGTTTTACTAAGGACATGAACTTGGACAAAGACATCAATAGAGCAGTGAGTGAATGTAATAGATGTATACTACATGCTGCTAGTAAAACCATACCCAGGGGGGCACGCAAAAACTACAAACCCTACTGGAATGATGAACTGGAAAAGCTGCAAAATGAGATGGAAACATCTAGACAGCAGGCTGAGAACAGACCTAGCCAAGAACATCACAACAAATATCAGCAAACAAAGGCTAAATTTCAAAGAGCCAAGTTACAAGCCAGACGGAGCAGCTGGAAAGAAAAAACAGAGTTGCTGAACCTAGAAAGAGATACTAGGAAATTATAGAAACTTGTAAAACAACTAAATGATGAAGGTACAGGGAGAAATACCAGGATCACACATTATAAAGATAGAAACATTTTAACAGGTAAACATGCAGCTGATTACTTTGCAGATTCCTTTGCAGAAGACAATAACGTCAAAGTCTGCCCAGATAAACAACAGGAGGTTCAAGAGAACCAGCAAAACATTGGACAATACGAACCTATACCTGAAGTCATGGAGGCACCAATCACAATGAGAGAACTGGAGCATGCAATATCCAAATTGAAAATGAAAAAGTCCCCTGGAGCTGATGGAGTGTCCAATGAAATGATTAGAAACCTGGGAATTGCAGCAAGAGCAAAGCTACTGCAGATCTTTAACACAAGCTGGTCCACGGGTAATGTACCACATGCGTGGAGAGAAGCAATAATGATACCACTCCTCAAATCAGGAAAATATGGCAACACAGTCTCCAACTACAGGCCCATCAGCCTCACAAGCTGTCTAGGCAAAACAATGGAACGCATTATCAATCTTAGGATGCAGTGGTACCTTGAAAGTGAAAACCTTCTGGTACCACAGCAAGCAGGTTTCAGACAGTGCTACGCTACTGAAGATCAGGCAACCTACCTCTCCGAAGAGATTGAGGATGCCTTCCAAGATAAGAAACTGGTACTAGCAGCATGGATAGACCTCAGGAAAGCATTTGATAAGGTCTGGAAAGAAGGGCTCCTAAGGAAATTGCGAAATTGCAGGGTTAGCTCAAAAATGTACAAATTGGGTAAAAGCATACCTGCATGATAAAATACCACGGTACAATTAGAGGGTCGCAAGAGCAAGAAAGTTCTACTACGTCATGGAGTCCCCCAGGGAGGAGTCCTGTCATCCACACTTTTCTTGGTTTACATCAATGACCTAGTTGCTGAACTACCACACGGGATCAAAGTGGCAATGTATGCTGACGACCTGGTGATCTGGTACACGGAAGAACATGCAACAGTGGCCACTAAACAAATACAAAGAGCTATCGATGCCCTAACCTTATTGGCAAATAGACGGTGCGTCAGCATTAACACAGATATGTGCAGCACTACACTCTTTACCCTTTCACCAAAACAAAAATCTGGTCATATTAAGATAGATGGAGAGCTCTTGAAAGAAGACAAACAACCCACATACCTCGGAGTTACTTTTGATGATAGGCTGACATGGAAGCAGCACATAACAAAGCAACAACAAAAGCCAGGAGGAAATTAGCTATCCTGAGAAAACTAAGTGGAACCACATGGGGAGCCAGTGGAAATATACTCAGTAAAGTTTACCAGCAAGGCATAAGACCACACCTGGAGTATGGTCCAGCTGCGTGGTGTCCTGCATCAAACACCACATTACAAGATCTAGATAAAATGCAAAACGAGGCACTTAGAATAATGTTGGGAGCAATGAAATCAACACCCATAGCAGAGATGCAGAAAATGGGAAGAATGCAAACACTTGGCGAACGCAGAGACACAAAAGTACTAATTCAAGCAGAACAGTTTCAGTGTATGCCAAGTCATCCAATGAAGGAAAGATTCCAAAATCAAGCAATGGGGCGACTGAAAAGAAGCAGCTTTATCCATCAAGCTAAACGACTCCGTAGACAACTTACAGACCTACCTGAAGTTGACAGCCCCTTAAGGTCTGTACCAGAACAAACCCGAGGATGTGAAAGACATGGAATGTCAATATACATTCAGACCCATGTGAAAGGAATACTAAGCAAGGACGAACAGAACAGTGTTCAGCGAAGGACAGTCACCCTCAGTTTCCTGGATGAGGAATATCCACAATATATATGGGTCAGAGTATACACAGATGGGTCAGCACAGAATGCCGTGAGGAATGGAGGTGCAGGTGTATATATAGAATATCGACACAAGCCTAGAGATACAATCAGAACACCAACAGGAAAATTCTGCAATAATTATGAAACAGAAATTCAGCCAATTAGTGTGGCTGCTAAAAAACTGCTGAACTCCAACTTTGGTCTACAGCCTGTGGTATTCCTGACAGATGCAAGGTCAGTGCTTCAAGCTCTCCAGTCTGGAAAACTAACAGACTTTATAAAACTACTTAGCGAATTGTCTTACCAGTATAGGGTAACCATGCAGTGGATACCCTCTCACTGTGGAATACCAGGAAATGAAAAAGCAGACCAACTGGCTAAGGAAGGTGCTGCCGAAGACCAACCAGATATACCAATCACCTACAATCAGAAAAAAACAGATGATCAAGTCAATAAGAAAGCCAGAAACACCAACACAAGATGACTATCACATTATGAACAGATCAGAACAAGTTATAATTATACGTCTCAGAACAGGACACAACCAACTCCGCAGTCACATGTATACAAAGTTCAATATTGGCAGCACGGCCATGTGTACATGTGGAGAGGCAGCACAGATTGCCAAACATATACTTCAAGAGTGTTCTGAGCATGAAACGCTGAGGCAGACATATTGGCCAGAGGAAAAACACTGGAATCAAAGCTCTATGGGACACTGTATGAACTACAAAAGACAGTGAGTTTTATTAAGGAGACAGAATTACATATATAGACATGTTTCAAGTGAACGAAAGAAGAAGAAGAATAAGAATATTGAGGTTATCTTCTTAGAGAAGCTTCATGGCACATCATCTATACAATTATACTTTTATATTGTTGTTGAAATGGGTTTCATGTTTACCTGAATATATATTATGCACCCTCTGTGGCTGGGAGGGAGCCAGAAATGTACTGTGCAGCACTGGGGAGGAGGAAACTGACAGTACTTTTTTTTCATATGGCGGAAACCCATCATAGAGGCACAGTGACTCAAGGCATGACAATCCTGTTGACTTGTACATTTGGTTGCATGCCTGGAGCAATAGAGAAGTTCGGCATAACCAGTAGTCAATTGGTGTTGGGGAATGAGCACAGTGAACCCTATCTTGGCCCACAGTGGCTAGGAGCAGTACATAGGTTGAAACCTACTTTCCTGGAGGTGTGATAGTTATTCTCTGGCTCTGTCCTGGGGTGGGCCGAAAAACCACAGATTTCCAAGCAATATAATGCCATTTAATGGCATTGGGTCAAAGGGCATGAGCCCATGGACCGCTGGATCAGCAACCAACCAACCAACCAGTAATATTAAAGTAGCCAATAGGTGACTGATTTACAGAAAGATCATTATATTTCTCGTTATAAAGAAATAATTACACATGAAAACGAGCGAATGACATATTTTTAGGTAAAACCTCTTACTTTCTGTCATGTATCTACGGCCCTGCTTTTAGTACTATGAAGCAAGCTAAAACATTATACAACCCATTTCATTTGAATGACTTTCCGAATGAAAATGGATTTTCCATTAACAACCGTAAAAAACGAGATCAATAGCTATTTGTAACTACTTCTAAAAAATGTATCTATGTCCTCGATTTTAGTAGGAAAGCACACGTTCATCCCATTAGGTTATGCTGGAATTTGAAATAAATAATGTAGTTCTTATATTTTCTTTTATGTTCTGTTTTGTTTTAGATGGGGGGAATATTTTTACGTAATTAACCAATATAATTAAGTTGGGGGGGGGGGGGATTCATAAATTATCGAAAGTAGTTTACAAGGAGAGGGAGGACGTAACACTGGCTTAAAATTGTTTACTTAAGTTTTGGACAGTCCCTATTCGTCTATGTTTATGTCTATTTTTCTGAGGTATATGGTGCATATAGTCAGATATCTGTGATTTTCTTCCAGCAAGAAGTCAATCTTTAGAGTATAGATTTTATAACTTTGTTTCTTTCTGAAAGAATGCCTATCTAGCAGTTGTGCTCGTGATTTATTTAACAGCATGCATCATCTTTAACCAGTTAACCGGGTATTTGAAATGTTTGTCTAACAGCAGGCATCATCTTTAACCAATTAACCAAGTATTGAAAATCTTTGTGTAACATCAAGCATCGTCTTTAACCAGTTATTTGAAATCCCTACATTATGTTACTGTCCTAAGATACACTAAATATTTGTATATGCTAAAAGCAGACATAAATAAGATGAATTAAACATAGCAAAGGATTCAATAAATTGGTGGCATTCATAGACATGAATTAAACATGAACAGAAACACACATCTACTAGATGGAAAGACAGATTGGTATTTGATATATTTCTCTACACTTAGTTAAACATAACAAAAGTCTAGCAATGCCAAGTTGTTTGTTGTGTGTTTTAAATAATGAAGAAGGCGTAACGAATGTCAAGTTCGCAGACACAAGCTCGTTACATCAGCCACATTGTAAATACCTGTTTAAACCTATTTCGACGGATAACAAATAACTTTAAACATTTGTAAGATCTCAATGACTTAGACACTGAAAATACAACGAAATGTGTAGATTTAATACAGCTGTAAAACATGCGCAAGACATAGGTTTATTAGAATGCAATGCCCAACAACAGATAATGAGATGAATTAGTGGACGCAAAAAGTGTGTTAGGTAAGTCTAGAAATGTCATTAGGAAATTGGAAGTCTAAGAGTACAAGACAATATTACCAGGGGGTATTGTTCCTATAATATAATTATTCAATCACATGCACATGAGATGACAAAAGCCCGAGCCATGAATGCACATGAGCCCGAAAGAAGAGCAAATAATGATATATGTGTCATGCATTGCAAGTAGCAGTGCTGGAGTGGAGTGCTCTTTTATAATATTTTTGTGTATTATAAAGTTGTATACGGTATTAAAAATAGTCAGTGTTTACAACTTGGTAGATATTATTTCAATGCAGAAGTAGCCTGGTTGTTCAGATATCATCGATACTGCTGCACCATAAATAAATCTACTGGTGTCTTGGCGGTCTAGTCTAGTCCATCACTGGTAATAGACAACGACTGGTAATAATCCAGCGTACGGTCAAAGTCGCCCACATTGTCACGATGAAGTATTATTTATCTGATCGAAAGCACATATATCACAGTAAAGAACGAGATAACGGATTACATTATGAGAGCTGATGATGGTGTTCCTTCTTCGCAAGCGAAGCTTAACATGGCGTTGAAAAGATCAAATTTGTTTCGTTTGTTTGTGAGTGCTCAGATGGTTGATGAGTCCAATCCGGGATTTGAAAAATCTGTTGCATTGCAAGAAGGCATGCAATATTAGGCATGCAATAATTAATGCAATATTAGGAGAAAGATCATGATTTCTCTTTTTGTTTTGTCTCTCTTTGAGTTCCCTGCAGTGTTCTACCTTGCTCATAGCTTTTAATATTGACACTGATCTGACCATGCCAAGCTAGAAAGTCAAAACCTATGGTTTCTCAAGAACTTTCATAAATCCTGCGATGCTTTGCTTGAGAGATGTCTTCAAGTAGTCATTGAAACAATTATGACAACTAAATCGTGAAAATCAGCAGTAATTTGAGAACAGACGCAGAAGACGGAGTTCTGCTGAAACACACTTTGTAAAGTCGAATACACATTTCTGTTTGAAGGTTATACATACATCGCTGTTCCTTATTGTTACCACCTGACCTTTATATTTTCAATATGCGGACCCAATATATTTTTCTTCCATTTAACTTCAAAATAATATTTTACAAAAATATTCAGGAATTAATTAAATGGGCCTATATGGAAATGTCTTTTATTTAATTGTGTGAAACTAATCTAAATTATGTTGTAATTAGATCTGTCTTACTATTTTATATCTGTCATTTTATCTTCTTATTTTAAATGTAAGTGCTATACACATTTCTTTTAGTGTTCATGAATCCCTCAGTTGGCATAGACAATATTCTGAGATGGTATAGACAATCCTCTGAAATGTCAGAGATAATCCTAGGAGATGGCATAGACAATCCTCTGAGATGTCAGAGATAATCCTAGGAGATGGCATAGACAATCCTCTGAGATGTCAGAGATAATCCTAGGAGATGGCATAGGCAATCGTCTGAGATGTCAGAGATAATCCTAGGAGATGGCATAGGCAATTTTTTAGATGACATAGACAATCCTAGAAGATGACATAGACAATCTTCTCAGATGACATTGACAAGTCTCTTAGATGGCTTAGTGAATCTAGGTTAACACAAAGAATGACAGAAACGGGGAGATCAGGCGCGAGGGGAAAAATGCCCTTTTTTGAAAATAACACGTATGCCTAATTAACATATTTTTTGGACTCTCATATTCTTGGATTGCTGCTTGAACGAAGAGCGGGGCATCTATGAAAACATCTCGTGTGCCATGACGCTGGTTTTTAATATTTTTCGTCCTCTTCAGCGTTCATTCTAAATTCCTGCTGGACCGTTCTTGTAGCAGGACAGTAGTATTACTAGATTTCCAGCAGGACGGCATCCAGAGAATGAAAATGGTTGTGTCGTCGTTTTATTTGCCCCAATGGCTCGATACATTTTCAGCATTCGGTTTTTTAATCAAGAACCCAGGTTACTGACATAAATGATATACTTAAACGATAACACATGCAGGCTATCCTAATCACATTTTTGTTATAGCGTCTATACTAGGAAGCAGGGCCAGCCCTAACAATTGAGGGGCCCAATGCGAAACGGATTGCGCGGGGCCCAGTATGGGTAGGGAAGAGGATAATAAAATAAATTCTAATATGAATTTATGGGCCTATGAAGTGCGGGGCCCACTGCGATCGCATAGGTTGCAATGGCCTAAGACCGGCACTGCTAGGGAGTTTGGTTAATAATGATAACGTTAACAGCGCCTATACTAGGAAATTTGGTTAATAATGATAACGTTAACAGCGCCTATACTAGGAAGTTTGGTCAATAATGATCCGCCAATAGCGTCTATACTAGGAATTTAGGTGTCCCGGGCAATTTCCGTCCATTCGAGCACATCATATTCATTGCCTTCTATCTATGAGCTTGCACCCACCACCTACTACTCGTGGACCCGTTTTGCTCTGTTAATTGGTTGTTTTATGCACGTGAAGAGATGTCCCAGAGATGTTTAATACCAGATTAAATTTAGTCCACTTCCATTTCCGTCCCTGGACCTACTATCATTTCTCTCATACTCCATCGAAACCAACTAATCGAAGTGAATATGGGACTTAGTCCAGCCAATAGATACTGGAAACGAAGATTGATCGGACAACCCAATATCAAGCAGGACCACAGTCATTCCCAAGCAAGCACAAATGCTGAGGTCAGATCGATAGGGGCACAAGCAACCATGCTATCATGCAACTCGACTAGAAAAAAATTGCGAACGAGAAGACTTCTCTTATGACGAAAACGTTGCCTGCACTCAATATATGCTTGCTTTTGATAAACTGGGGGTTTTTTTACAATTGTCTAACAATGTTCTGAATTTCTTCAGCGGTATCTCATTACGAATGAAGATTTCTAAATCACGAAAACCTTTGCCCAAGTGTGAAACAATAGTCTTGTCAGTTTTCTCTTACATGGCATGCATGCATTTATTTAAACAAACTTTAATTTCTCACCGCCACATTTTTGACCAGCCAGACTACAAACTGGCAACTCAAATGACACGGTGGTTAAGATGAGTTGGTATTCCAGGACACATATCTCAGATAGATAACTTAAATACAGCCACCACCAACCATCTGCTAATATATTGCTGCAGGATTGAAACTGGGCTGAATGGCTTACTTAAATTATAACAAATGACTAAGATTTAATCGCGTCAGCACAAAATATCTGAACAATTCAGAAGTTTGCCCTTGAACAATGTCTATAGTAGAAGTAAATAGGGTTTGTAAAATCGACCATCCTTACACGTCTCGACATTATATATTTATATTAACAAGCCGAAATGAGGTGCGGCGAGTGTCTTCTATAAAAGCTAAGAAACCTTCGTTAGTTTATCAGACGATCTTGCTCATACAGCTCTATCCACGAGTGATTCACTCTAAGCTGTTTCCATATTGAGTTGTGGTGGTATTCGACATTGAACATCATGAAGACTACATTAATTATCCTCGTGCTTTGTCTGTGTAAGTATGATAGCTTCATTGAATCTGAAAAATCATAGTTAATGGAACATTTACTTTGGTTCATGATGAAGTTCCTTTTTACTGTAAGTAGGTAGCTCTTGACAGCCCACCATCTTTCTGACATAAGCACAAGGGTTGAGCAACAGAGGTGACATCCGAACTCTTATTGGTCCCATCACCACTGTGCCCTTGTGGGCAGGCAGCACAGACAGCTGAACATATCCTGCAAGACTGCAATACACTAAACCAGTTAAGGGAAGAACACTGGCCGACAGAGATGGATATCCACAGAAAGATGTATGGGAGCACTGAGGAGCTTTCAAATACAGCGGCATTTATTAAGAAAATATGACTTGCCTGTGTAGACATGTCAAACTGCGAACGAGAAGAAGAAGAAGATACGGATGTTTGTCTAATAGACATGGTTGTGTTAGGAAGTGATAGGGTTTACGCGAAACTGTCACCAGGAAAGGCTTCTGTACATAATGTAAACATGACCTGATAAGCTGATTTTTCATTATTTCTGTGCATTCTATTAAAACTATGTGTTGTCTGCGTATAGAACATTTCCTACGCAGACTTTCTTATTACACTACATCTATCAATCTCGTATATAATCTCTGAAGAGTTTTTCGTCATTATCGTGTATTATCTATATCTATAAACTCGTAATTAGTTGGGATCGTAGGGGTAACACATTGGATGTTTCAGCACACAGATTCTTCTAGCGAATTTTAACTTCAATGATGCGGATGAGTGAAGAAAGATCTTGTTCTGTCCAATCCTTGATGTTGTCTGTCCATGTTTTCAATTGTCTTCCTCTGCAACTTCGAGTTCGACGTTTCCCTGCTGTATTGTTTTTTTTACTAGTGCCAAATCTGGACAATGACAGTACAAGACAATAAAAATAGTGACAGCAAAAATGACGTGTATGCGAAGAATATTAGGAGTGTCATTAAGAGATAGAATTAGAAACGATAACATCAGATAGATAACCAAAACAATACCAGTATTGGAATACATCAAGATACAACAGATCAAGTGGTTTTCACACATTTCCAGATTACCAACAAACAGCATGCTACAAATGACCATGACACATAGACATCATGGCTATAAAGCCAGAGGCAGACAATATAAAATAAGGATAACAGAAATCAAAGAGGTCACGGAAACAAGCTTACAAACAACACACAAGAAGGTAATCTCCAGAAAACTCTTCTACCCCTGACGCTGCAAGACAAACAAGGGCCACAGCGTATAGATAGTGATAGATATATAGTTTTTGACAAGGAACTATATCTCTTGTATTATACTTGCACCTGTATCTCTGTCATTCTTCCTCAAACCGCCAGCATTCAATCATTTCTTCTGACAGTATGGTGCTGGGGTCCGAAACGAGAGCAACTAATAGCAACATTGCAACCTGCCATGCATGTCGTGAAAAACTGAGGATGTTTTTATGAGGAGACGTAGGCTATCCTCTCCTATACATTATCAATATGACACAGAAGCTACTCTGTAGTCGGATGTGTAAATGACGACAGGTTCAGATATCGCAGCCAAGCAGTAAGCAATGATATATCGCATTTCGTTCTCCAGAATTTATCATGTTAATTTGAGGAAGTTTGATATCGAACGAAGAAGTAGAAGAATGTGTTCATCTAAGGTCTTCAGAAGTCCTATACTTCACGTGACCAAAATGTTCGATGAATAATCATAAATAAATGAAGCGTATCTTGTATATGATATTGATTTTAAACATTTATTGAATTTGTAGGCATCAGTCATACGTCTCAGCAATCTTGCCAAAAATTCTTAAGATTAAATGAACTGAACTAGGTCCGTTCTACCGACACCAAATCGCCTTGGAACTTGAATAAAAGGATTTTCCGTACTTGACATTTGTGTTACTGAGGATACTTCGATACTTGTACGGGATGTTCGTTGTTGCAATAGTCCTTGTCTCGATTGGTCCATTCTCAGTGACTTGGGCACACAGCGTGAATGTCTTGACCAAATCGCATCTATTTTTGGAGATGCGGTTGATCAGGTACGGAAAATCCCTTTTTTTCAAGTTGCAAGGCTATCTGGTGCTGGTAGAACGGACCTGGTTAAATTCCCGTTAGTCTCAAGAATCTTTAATTTATCCTCTTTCTTTCTATTTTAATAAGTAATCTTGCCAGAGATACATGACAAGGCACGATCTACTGACATTTATTTTTCCTTTACAGGTCTTATAGTAGCAGATGCTATGAGTCATGGGGGAGGACATAGTGGAGGACATGTTGGTGGTTACGGCGGAGGACATGGTAAAAGTCATGGTGGAGGACATGGTGGAGGACATGGCGGAGGACATGGAGTGAGAAGTGGTGGTACAAGACGTGGAGGTCATGGCAGTAGTCGCGGTGGTGGTCGTCATGGTGGCAAATATGGTGGAAAAGGTGGAAGACATGGTAGTGGTCGCGGTGGTAGTCGTCGTAGTGGACACGGTAAGAGTCGCGGTGGAGGCCATGGTGGTGGACACATGGGCAGTCACGGACATGGTCATCACGGCTAACCGACATACGTGCTTACATTGATATTAAATTTTAACATATCCAAGAACGAACAACGCTTCCTTCGATATCATCCCATCGCTATGCCATTTTAACAGGCACTGACACTATATTTATGTATGTGTTGTTAATAGTCAACATGTATTGTTTGTGTGCTTATTTCTATACTGTTATTGCTTTTCCGTGACTTGCTAAATGATAGTCACATTAATTTTTTAAAATCATTTTTACTGACAATTGATTGATTATAAACTTTTGGAATACAACATTGGGCAAATACAATCTGAGTTGATTATTTGTAATTAATAATGGGTTTATTTATGCAACTTATAGGTAAACGTAAGCTGAGTTTTAATAAATATAAGTGTTCAGCTGTTTAAAGAATGGTTTTCAGAAACCTCCAGATTAGTGTTGCCTCTGACAAGTAAAGCGTAGTAATTCCTTGACTTTCCTCGCTGTTAGCCTAGGTTCCAATTTCCTGGTGTTGGATGGAACACAAACAAATCATGAATGACCAAAATGTTGCATGCGGATGTCATACCAAAGAGGTTTGATTGACTAGCTAGTGATTAAGTCGATGGCTCTATATATACATGTACACTGTTGATGAAGATGACGAACGAATCCCTTCAGCTGTGAGCAGATATCTCTTGACAGCCCATAACCTTTTTGACAAAAATAGAGGCCCTCAAGAGACATTTTGAAGGCATAATTATGTTAAGAGATGATTTATGAATGCTTGTTGAGTCCCCGAAAATAAACAGTTTAGTGGGCTGTATCCTAGGATTAACACTGGACCATATATTTCATTTTTCTGTCAAATTTATTGACGTATCTGCACATTTAACAGTCCCCATGACATTGGTGAAGGTAAAGGTTGGTCTCATGGCAGTTACCTACCGTCGAAGATGAAGATAACTCTTTATGTACTAAGCCACAGCAACTATTAAGTGGGATGGCGAGTTCCCATCCTTGCTATATTTAGCTCCCCTAATTCATGCGTCAGGTACTAATTTACAGCTGAGTCGACTGGAGGAGCGGTAGTGTCAGGCGAGACATCACAACCGGATTTTTAAAAGTTGTAATGTCCACCACTGTCCTGCATCTATTCGTCGTATATGGAGATAATCTAACAGAAAACTAAAACATAGAAATTTATTTAGAAAAGACATGTTGAACATTTTTTCACAAGTGACAAGGTGTCAGCAGATAATCTAATTTGTCCATAGTCGCCTCCTACGACATGCTTGGAAAGAGGATAATATCCCTATTCATTTGACCATGAACTAGAAGTCCAGGTCCCGGTAGCCACACAGGCGATACACAATAGTATACAATGTGATTTTCCACGTCAATGTTACCGTTGATGATAAACACAAACATTGCTGGGAGTTACTTTACAGTACACATAATTGTCTAGGTATATTTGTAAAAATGTATCTCAGTTACGTTAGAACCAGTTGAACATGTTTTCACCAGTAGTAGTAATAGTAGTAGGCAACTTTCCGTCTTTCCAGACGATAGTATTATTGTTGTGATATAAGAAGTATAATCCATAATCCATTATGATAATGGATGCGACTCACAAGACCCGCCTCAACAACAAAGAGTCGTTCTCAGTATGTAATTTATTGTTTCCTGCGGATTCTAGATATGCAACTTAGTCAAGTACCACTAAGCCATCACCAAAGATAACAATATTTCACCAGTAGAACTCAAAATGTATAGAAAAGTCATATTACTTTGGTGAACTACATTGGTGTTTGTTTACAACCAACTGTTGCTATGACGCTACAAATTTCGTTGTATATCCTTATATCTAGACATCGCCCGCATTTTGAAGTGGCCCGAGAGGGGAACGAAGAATAAAGCTACTGTTATCTGCCATACATGTCATGTCGTAAGGGACGACTAAGGAGGTTTTCTGAATGTATTGGCTGCTCAATCCCATTTAAGTTCAAAGTGACAAGCAACCATTCTTAAGTAGGATGTTTCAGGACGAAAGGCGCAGATATCACTGAGAAGCTGTAAACCATAACACAACACATTCCGTTCCCAGGACTATTTTGTGCTTATTTGCAGAAGTTTTAGAACGAACAAAGACGAAGAAGAAGGTATCTAGAAATTCGTTCTTATCTGACTACAACATGACCATGTCTCAAGAAACTTTATAACTTACACACATGCACACAAATAGAAATTCAACATTATTATGAAAACGTCAAGTTTTTTTCTGATTTGATAATTTTAATCATTGAATTCAAACGCTTGGCTGGTCCGAATTATCATTCTTTTTCAGCTGCATATTTTAATAGTAAGAGGCGAATAAAAAAAATTGATTCATCTAATCATCCAAGAGTTGTGATCTTCATAGAATACCCCACAAGTCTTACTTAATCTGATGTCGGCCATGCTGAACTGATCTCCAAAGTTTGAGATTAGTAACTAGAATGAAAAAAGTCACCGAACTAAACCATTGTCACCATGGACGTCTCTGCTGTTCACTATCTGCCGTCTAGTACCATATTTTTTATTGTGCTTTCACTGTTTGTTTTGTATTTCTCTTGAAAAAGACCAAAGGTTGAAACGTGCGAATACCACATAGTCTGTTAGTCATTGTTAAACTCCATAAAAACGTGTGTTTAAGTACTATTGTTATAGTTTAACAGCAGTCTTACGTTATAACGAACCAAAGGGACCGAAACTACTATAAGTTGCTAGACATAATAGACTTCGTCATTGCAGTTTATCTACCTCAGTAGTTATCAATGAGGATAGATAAATCTGCTCCACATAGCATACATCGCATTTTCGTATCATTATCGCTGTAAACTTATAAAAAGCGTAGTAAATATTCTCTTATTTGAAAGCCACTCAAGATGAACAAAAATTTGTGCCTCTGAGATGTGGATATATAGAAGAATAGGGAGAACTTCAGAGGAAGAAAACGAACAAAGAGGTTCTGACAACACCTCGTACGAAAAAAGAACTATTAAAGGAAATAAAGATCAAACAAATAGACTATTTTGGACACATTAAAGACGTGACAGTTTGTCGAAGACGTTACTTGAAGGTGGAGTTGGGTAGGGTGAACATGAGATAGGTCGAGATATTACTGGAAGTAAAATATCACGAGATGCAAAGGTTACATTCTAGCAGAGTGTATACCAAATAAGAGCCAGAGGATGCTGGAGTTCTGTTGCAGTCAATCTTTGTAGACGGAACTTGATGATGAAGATTAACTTCTTCTTCTTCACCGT
Source organism: Meghimatium bilineatum (assembly GCA_034231615.1). Classification (NCBI taxonomy): domain Eukaryota; kingdom Metazoa; phylum Mollusca; class Gastropoda; order Stylommatophora; family Philomycidae; genus Meghimatium; species Meghimatium bilineatum. The sequence continues at coordinate 88,917,540 of CM067299.1, forward strand.
TCGCTCTCAAATAACCACAACGAATATTTCGTGTGATTTCCGCCAGGGAGCGTGAAGTACGGTGTGCTGCAAGTTCCACATTAAAACTGTGATTATAACCCCGGTTGGTCACTTGTGGTCAGGACGTCCGAGGTCCAGCACATCCGTTTTCGTCATTCCTTTATTTCGGGTTTGGTCCCTAATGAAGATTAACTAATTAGTAAGAATTCAGACACACGAGAACTCACCAATTAGTTGCGTTTTTCTGTCGCTACTGCGACTCGGCATTTAAAAATATATTGCAGTAGGCACAATAATGTGTTTTTCGACAGTAGCAAGTCTCAGAAAAACACCACTACAAAACACGTCAGTGCAAAACACGCCACTGCAAAACAAGCCACTGAAAAACACGCCACTGAAAAACACGCCACTACAAAACACGCCACTACAAAACACTCCACTGCAAAACACGCACTAAAAAACTCTCCACTGCAAAACACGCCACTGCAAAACACGCCACTACAAAACACTCCACTACAAAACACTCCACTGCAAAACACTCCACTGCAAAACACGCCACTATAAAACACTCCACTGCAAAACACGCCACTGCAAAACACGCCACTGCAAAACACGCCACTGCAAAACACGCCACTGCAAAACACTCCACTGCAAAACACTCCACTGCAAAACACTCCACTGCAAAACACTCCACTACAAACACGCCACTACAAAACACTCCACTACAAAACACTCCACTACAAAACACGCCACTACAAAACACTCCACTACAAACACGCCACTACAAAACACGCCACTACAAAACACGCCAAAAGACTGCTCAAATTTTCTATGATGTGTAAGTCGCACAAATAATTTAATCATCACTTGATATACAAGTAAAATGCAATATGAGGTGTTTTTTTTCGAGTGATTAGGTCCAATAACAGTTAATATCTCTTCGGACAAAACATAATAAAATAAATAAGCGGGGGAGGGGGTGGGGGTATCTCTATATATAAATATAGAATGGTTTAGGAGCGAGCAAGGATGACCTATGGATAATCAGGGTACACGATTTGGGTTGATAAAACTTGATATTCTAAAACACAGTCCGAGAAGTAAATCTCCAGGAGACGAGCACAACTGAAATGAATGGCAGATGCAATTACTGAAAGAGAAATGAACAAACCAGTCTAATTTATTTCCCTGGGTTCTTTACTAAAATACACTGAATACACAACTAAAATGCATCGTTTCGACAATGTTTTCAGTAGCAACATATAAATTAGTCTGTGCATCAGTCAGTAATTAAAAACAAAACCAGTTCGAGAAACCAGTACTTCAGGTCACGCTTACATTTTGGTCATGTTTACATTTTACTGCACACGCGGCATAGGCCTAATGTTTACATTTTGCCGCCCCTTCGGCCATGCACATTTTTCATACGGCTAGGGTCTAAAACCTGGCTCAATTGGGCGGGAAAACTGCTGAATTGGCAACAGTTTGCTGCAACTGGTGCGTTTTAACTGGAACTGGAATATAAATGATTAAAAACACAAACCGGTATATTGAAAAGTGTGACTTCCGAGACCCGCGTTTTAGGAAAGTAGACTTTTCTCATATCATTGAAAGTACTGTTATCAATTCCTTTTCTCCTTTTAACTTCTTTTTCACATCTACCTACATTTGAGGTTATGTGTCAAAGATATTGATAATGTTCTACTTATGAAAAACTATGAAAAAATGCCGCGAATAAAAGTGTGATTTTCGGCGACCCTGTCTAAGGTTTAAATGCTAATAAATAAGGAAAGACAGATTGACCGCGAATTTACATAAACGGTTTGAGGTTATCAATTTTTTTATTTCTAGCAAGATCGATACTGGAATTTTGTAGTGTTCTTTTCAACATTTTTATTAGATACAAAGATGTATATATTATGGCGAATTGCCTCTCTTTCAGCCGCGATGTCCATATTGATTATATCAGCACCAACAAAAATAATGGTCGTTGTTATTGAGGTTAAAAAAAATTTCCAATATTATTTTCTACCTCTATAACTTAATGGAAAAAAACAACCTTTAGTCTTCATTGAAAAAAGGCACTAAAGCTGCTGTTGCTAACAGAGAAAATTCAACCGAGTCGTAGTCGTGAAGAGGACGTATTAACCACTCTATCAACGAGTAACTTCTTTTAATAGTGATTTCTAAATATATTAAGACATTGTCTTGAAACTCTTACGTTTATCTAGAGCTAATTTGTGTAAATTATTTACGACTACCAAACGCAGTTTCTTAAGTGCTGCAGTGAATACCGTTATCAGAGGTTGTGTGAATAACAATTGCACTTTGGATGTCTCTTAGTCGAGGACGTTGGATGGTTGACATGACTCTCTTGGATTGCTGTAACAGTTTACACGTTATTGTTGCTTGCATGCAGGCTCGGTATTTGACGTTGAAGATTGGAAGAAGAACAGGGTTGACCACAGTATCAGCAAACAATAGAGCTACTATGAACAAGTAGCCACTGTAGATAAAATATGAAAATTATATGAATAAAAATTAGTGTACTATTGTATATTATTCGATGGAATAGCTAATGTGTTAGACACAAATCAGATACATGCATCGCTTGTGTTGAAAGGTAAGAATTGGGTGCAAAGAATAACGATGCTACCTGTCACACATGTTGTACAAGGCGCCTAAGTAGGATTGCGTATGAATTTGGTTACCCCCATCGCATAGAGGGTCACAATGATCCAGAATCAATGCTGAGGTCGAATGTTTCAGGCTGAAAAGAGCAGATATCGCAATCAAGTTGTAAATAACGTCACAACGAAATTTATTTTACGGACTGCAACCTGCAAATTTTCTGGAGTTTGAGAACGAATGCTGAAGAAGAACGACTCACGAAGTTAATGAATGCCAACTTTGAACAATATTATAGCACACATAGATGGTGTAGAAAATGGGTACTTCTACGAGATCAATTAAATTGCCAAATCATAAAATTCAATCTTCGTACCAACATTGCGTTATCAATGTTAGATATAGCCACTAACTAAATAGCAAGAGAAAGGGCTTACTACGTGTGAAATTAGATATCTAGGAAAAGCAGCACACAGAACAGAAAGAATTGATGTGATGAATGGAGATATTACAAGGACTTTTGGAACAACACCCGTGGTCAAATATATTGAAAAAATGAGATTGAAATGGTTCGGCTACTTAATGAGAATGAACCCCTATTGGCCAGAGGCACGAGCACACAACATGAAATGGAAACAGAAATATACAGAAGAAGTCCAAGAGGAAGGTGAATTGAAGGAGTTATCGACATTCTGACGCCTAACGGCAAACGCAGAAAAAATACAATAGATATATTAAACTACAAAGCAATAATACATTTGTGTAAGTACACATGACTCCAATCTGCAAATGAAACATTTCCAACATAATTGAATATTAAGTGGTAATATTTTCTTTACTATTGAATGATTCACATGGATTATATCATTTTTATTCTCTTAGTATCTCGTACTCATAAACACTCTTGAAGCATCAAGGACTGCCAAGTCGTTTGTGTTCTGTTCGGAGGTGTAGAATTATAACGTATTCTGGAACTAACAAACAACTCGTCGTAGTGGGTATATTTATAATTTATTGCGTGGAGAGTTGTTGTTTTTTTAAAAGGAGGGAGGGGTTATCTTATATTTGACTTATTTTCTTAGTGCTTCTGTCATTTTACTTGTTTGTAAGTGCTAAATGCCCTGTTTTATTTTTCTTAATGTGAGTTTTTTGGGGTGGAGGGGGGTGTGCTTTTATTATTATGCCTTAAGTTAAAAACATTTGCACGCAATATTTCCTCCATAAACACATTTTTATACACAGAAGTAAAGAGACCCCCCCCCCCCATTTCCATTAGGGCTGTACCGGATTCAAATTTTTGGATTCCGGCCGGAGCCGGATTTGGCCGGATTTGTGAAGTGAGATCCGGCCGGATCCGAAGCCGGAGCCGGATTTACAAATAAAAAAAAATAAAAGTTGAATAATGTACTACATCACTTGACTTAGGTGAGTGGAATAACTCGACTGTTCATTACTGCAGTTCATTACTATAGACATGACAAAGATGACATATACTCATATTAAATCATTTAAATGTAAAATAATTACATTTACATTAGAATAAGTAATATTAAGTTCCATAAGTTCAAGATGAAACATAATACATAAGCACATAATGCTAATTTAGTAATTTTAATTTTTAGTTTTCAGTTTCAGTTTTTAGTTTTCACATTGTTTTCAGTTGGCATATTGGCAGCTCAGTTACAACTCACAACAATAGTTAATTGAACAGACTGAATTTATTAAAATACATTCATTCAGTAGTTTCACTATTTCAGTCAGTCTTCATTATGGCTGTGAAGTTTTGTGGTACAAGGCTACTACGGTGGTTAGTGATAATGTCTCCTGCTGTACTGTTCCGATGGCACACTTGTAGGTGGTGGTGCAAGAAATGCCTGCTCCAGTCTAACCATACTTGAAAATCTTTGCTTATTGGCATGCCACCATGAAACTGGATCTGACTATCGAGTGTGAAGTGGCTCTGGCAGGTACTGTGTCACCTCAGTGTTAATGCTGTTGCCTTCGGCACTTGCAGACTTGTAGAACGATTTGTGGTGGGATTTTCCTCGACAGTTGTGTCAAAACAGCTCCATAGACTGGACTCGTACTGTGTGGCAGTGCTCACAGACGTAAAAAAAACTAGTACTGCTACTAGTAGCTGATGGATCATGTGCGCTGACTGTGTTTGCTGAATGAATAATTGAGTTAGCTGCTAACAGCAGATGGGCTCGTGTATCACTTCTACCACGTTCGGAGAAAAAACACAGGTTGAATCGAGGATCCAGTAGTGTGGCACAGCTGTAAATACTGTTAGATTAAAAGTCCGCAAATCTGCTGCTAACAGCTTCAAGCAGAGCTGCTTTCATAGTTTTGATTCCAGCATCACTACCTTCTTTCTGGAGGAAAGCCATGTGTGTTTTCACTAATAGGATCACAACTGACATTGATGCATGAGCTACACTTATTTCACGAGTGAGTTCAAATGGTACCAAAGTATCTACCACATTATCCGTGACTGCCCTCTGTGCCGTTAGCCCAGTTACCGAATCAATTTCAACACAGTACAGGCTGATGCTGCGCCGTTGTTCTAACAGACGTTGTAGCATATAGAACGTTGAGTTCAATCATGTTGTCATGTCCTGGATAAGCTGATGTTGTGGTAGGTTTAATTCATTTTGAAGTTCATGTAAACGAATAGTTGCTGAAGAAGAGTGTTTGAAATGTCCTAACAATTTTCTTCCAGTACTGATGATGTCAGCAACATACTTTAGATTCAAAAGACCATCACGCACACACAGCTGCAGTGTGTGTGCAAAACATCCAACACTTGAATAGGTGCCATCACGAAAGCATTTGGCAATGTTGAATGCATTGTCTCTCACAACAACATGGCACTTCTCACGTACAATTGACCACTCATCCAGCATCATTACACAATGTGCAAGCAAGTTTGTGGCCATATGATGTTCATCAAATGCAGTACAATGGAAGACTACACTGCGGTGAACAAAGGCGTCTGTTAACCAATAGCCAGTGAGGCCCATAAATGACTGACTGGTGTGTTCAGCTGTCCACGTATCTGTTGTGAATGATATGTAATCAGTGTCAGATATCATTGCTGCAATTTTTACCTTCAGACGTTTACACATGTTAGGAATGACATGTTCAGCAATGTACTTTCTTGAAGGCAATTCAAACCTTTTTTCCATTGTATGCATCAGCTCTCTGAAACCTGGTCGTTCCATTACTTTAAAAGGCTCCATATCTATGGCTATCATTCGGGCTACGGCACCATGAATGCGTTTAGCATTGGGACTGTTGATGTCCCAAATTGTGGCCCTGTCCCATGCCTGCACAATTGACTACTGGGTACTGCTGCTTGCTTTGTGCAAAAATGGTCCCAGATTCATCATAGATTGGTCGCAAATACAATGGCCTACAGTGATGCTTTCTTTTCCATCATTTCGTCCTAGCTTTTCCTGTGCATCGATCGCAAATGGGTCTGCATGGATGATGTTGAGAAGTCTGTGGAGTGATCTGATCGTCCACGCGATAACTGTTTGTCACACAACTTACATATTACGTTCGCTGAATCATCGTCTTTAACCTTGAAGTACTCCCAAACGGCGCTGTATGTTTGTTTGCTTTGTTTTGCGTTCGCTCCATTATAACCATCCGGGTGTCCGTGCAATTTCCGCCTGGAGCGTGATTACGTTGTGCTACAGTTATGCGCCTTGTAGGCCTAACACATCCGATTTCGGCATGCCTTAACAATTCGGGTGGGCTACCCTTAGCCTGTGACAGAATCTATATCTGTCTCCAGGCACGCGTAGTGGCGACTCTTCGCCCAGACGATTTTTGCTCTCGTCTAACTCGTACGAGGTGTTCCACTGTCTATGAACTTGCTTCGTGTAATTGGACGTGCTGTGCCTGTGCCCATTGGGTACTGAACAGTTTCTCATCCGTGAGCCTGGTTCCTTAAGGGGAAGAACTCATCAGAGGAGTTGGTCCCTGGCTCTTTCGCCCTCTTAGCCGAGGTGTCATTCACCGACATCGTGTACGCCTTGTCCAAGTTCGAGTCTCACACCACGCGTTTGAGAGCAAGGCGTTCTCGAGCTGATCGTCCTTGTCCTAATAGCGCCTGAGCCCATCAGGTATTGAACCCTTTCTCTCTTCTAGTGTAATTCCGGTGTAGGAAAACCTTACAGTAGAGTTATGCCAGGGCTAAATCGTTGTCCCTTTTGTGCTTGAGCCCATCGGGTACGGAACCCTTTCTCTCTGCAAGTGTACTTCCGGTTTAGGAAACCTTGACAGTAGAGTTGGACCATGACTACCATCGGTGTCCCTTTCTTGCCTAAGCCCATCGGGTACAGACCCCTTTCTCTTCGCGAGCATATTTCCGGTTTAGGAAGGCTCGACATTAGAGTTGGATTAGGTCTTCTTGCTTTACCAAACGCCAATGGATGGGTCTGGGTCTCTGCCTGTAAGGAACACAGGTAACTAGAAGCTCGACTCGAGCTGACGGAGCTTGTAGTTCCCCTTTCCTAGGGACTTTTTACTCTCTATTTGCAGTTCGCGCTGCCCTCTAGCGTTGTTCTGCCCTTTCATTGTTTCATTGTACTCGGTATGAAATCTATTTGTCTCTCGCCATGCATCTACCTTTACGTGCATTTTACATTGGCCGCCCCTCCAATGTTCGGACTGGACTGACTAGCTTCACTGTTTGTCGACAGTGTCGCTATATGTGGTGATGCTGATGGTGTCGAAGATATTGTCTGTCTCTTGTGCAGTCAAATCTCTTTCCATCTGCTACCTCCACATTCTCGGACACGATCCACAAATGATTTGGCCAGAATCAGCTCGAGCTGCTGTATTTCTGTTTCCAGGGTGCACCGCGTGGAGGTACATTTGAGATCTTGGTTATCTGCTAACCCTGGGTCCGCCTAGAGCAATGCGTTCCTTTTGCACCCCACGACGCTGTATGACTTAGATTTTGATGTCATTTTATTTTATTGGCAAGACCAAAGACATTTACGAAAATACGAAATATTCAAGTCCCACACTCATGAAGTAATGCACCATTAAAATTCAAAATTAGTGTTTATTTCTTAAAATATTTACAACAGCGAGAAATAGTAAACCGAAAGTGCTACTATGCTATTGCCTAAAATTCGGATTGGCCTCATGAAACATGTACAGAAAATTCACGTGACTATGCAACACAAATCCGGCCTAAATCCGGAAAATGGACCGGAGCTGGAGCCGGATTTGAAAAAAATGACCGGATTCCGGATTTATCGGAGCCGGAATCCGATACACCCCTAATTTCCATACAGTGGAATATACCCAAGTCTTTGCATACTGTTAAAAAAAGGTAACATTGTTTCTAAGGTGCACCAAAATGTTATTTTACGGGCTTAATGTTTCAACTTTGACATGAAGAATCATTCAGACTTTTACTAAGCCAAACCCGTCTCCAGTCATTCCTAACAGTCAGTTGACGATGCTGGTTCGCCGACTGCAGTCGGTTCTAGAAATGCTGGTCAGTAAGTACGGCCTCTGTAGAGTCTTCAAGCCCAAAGACCAGCGCGGTACAGCCGTTTCCTGCCTATATGAAAGCTGATGGCATGTGAAGGACGCAGATGAAATCGATTCCGGGGGTGATGCAGCCGTATGACGCGGCCTTCGACAAGAGTTGTGATTCTGGGTCTTCCACTGCGCTGCCTATACGCCACTGAGCAAGTATGTTGAAATCGCCTCCAAAGACTATTAATGGTGCTTCCAACCACATTAAATTGTCTGGCCACTACACTTTATGATTGTTCAATCTATAAACCTCCAACGATGATTATTCTTTGTTCTGTTGTGAGATGAGCCATAATTGCGCATTGTATTTTCATTTTAATTTATTAGAGGACCGTCAATATTTTATAGACATTCAATAATATGGTCACATAGTTTTGTGTTCAGTAAGTTTCAAGGGATTCTCATGAACCTCTTCTTCTTCTTTCTTTCCTCATGTACCTTTGTTGGTGTTGAGGGGAGAGTGAGTGTACGGTCTATTGCCCTTCTATTTGCCTCCTCTGCTGTTATATTTCCGAGTGTCTCTAATACACTATCTATCCACCTTTTACGAGGGCGTCCAATAGGTCGACTGTTTTCGTATCGTTTGTTAAGTGTTTTTTGGATAATACTTTGCTCTTTCTGTTTGATTATGTGGCCGTACCATTTAACTTGTAAGTTATTGCCAAAAGTGTTTGCACCATGACCTCTGTCATTAACACACGAATCATACACTTCGTGATTACAGTTCAAGTAATCACGAGAAGTCAATGACCAGGTAGACACAGTCAATATGCTGAATGATTTCTAATTAGTGAATATCTTTTATAAAAGTAACTATAAAAAGTTGACTTCCTTTTTTATGGAACAGTATATAATGAAAAATCACAGGAAAAATAAATAGAAAACAATTGTTAGAAAATATAATTTTGGCCTATGCAAGCATAAAAAAATATGTAAACTTACCTGGAGCTAATGGCGTTTGAATAGAAGAGCAGGATCGATGCTGACACGAATGGTACGAACATTAGGACATACAGACAGACTGACAACAAGAGTATCTTTAGTAGTTTAGTTCCAGCACTGCCCGTTGTTCCAGTACTAGTGATATTAACTACACGCTTGGCTGACTCTTTGACCTGTAACCGTTGACAACAACACAATTTATAGGTTTAACTATTAATTTATGAATAAATAAGTGCATTTGTTAATGTGAATATAGAAAATGTTTATTAAGAAACTATAAGCTGCAGGGGTCAACATGATATTTAATATATTTAATCGAATAGTGATGAAAGGACTATAATTCAATTGTGGCATAGATAAAGAGGTTACATTTGAATCATAATCACATAATGTATAGAAATAAATACAATAAGTATTTACGAAAAACACGGTAATAAGTTTTATCGATTAAAAATAAAACAAACACAACAAAAAATATAGTTAATAGTATAACAAACAGACTAGATAGACGCTTCGATCACAATGTCTTTATAAAGAAAAACGTGCACTGCAAATAAATAATAAGCAATAAGAAGAATTATATTGCAAATAGACTAGACTGAAGACATTTCATAACAAAAGGAACTAAGGCAGCTGAACATACGAAACATGTCTCAAGTATTGTGATAGAATTTCATTTGAAAAAAAGGCCCTACAATACAAATAAAAAAAGGTTCATTATGTCAATAAATTAATGATTCATAATACGACTAAATGTCTTTAAGTGTATCTTACTGCATTATATAACGATTTTCAAGTGTGTAACTAACCCTATCATTAGTCGAGCCATATTTTATTGCAGTGATATGGATATTGCGGACAAAAATATGATCAGCATCACTAAAATGTATAGCAACAATAGTAAAAGATTTGTTGTTAATGTCATGAAGATGTCACTTAACCTCTTTACAGTTTCTATATATGTTTCATGTTGCAGCGTTTTCAAATGGTGGCATAAATAAGTTTGAGGGATTCAAATGCATGTCCTTCTTCGAGAAGTTTGCAAACGAAATTCGCTTGTGTTGCGTCACCCACCTTTGCCAGCACGTGAAGAGCATGAAGAAGTCATATATATCATCATCTTCATCATCATCCCAGTGGAGCTGAATGGTCACCATTGACTACGACTGACGAAATACAACTCCGCACTAATAAACAAATGGTCACATTTTCATTCTCTTCGTATGTTTAGTGTCTGGTGCAGGCAGTCGAAAATATGACCGTGTTATAACGAATGCGTAAAAATTAGACCAACTTGCAGTGATTCGATTTCTCACAGCCGAAGAGTGTTGATCAAATAACATTGATCAAAGAATGCTAGCAATGTATAGTGAAAAATGTATGTCGAAGAATTGGGCAAGAGGTTTTTTTTAGAAGAGCGACTGGTAAAGAATGATCTTTCACGGCTGGTTTGATAATTTCACTGCAGCGTGTCTCTTGACTATGACTGCGATAAATACTGTTTTCAAAATGTTTAAATATGGCTACTGTTTTTTGTTTGTTTTACCGCTAATCATACGAAGGTTGTGTGTTTAAATTTTAGTAGGATAGTTCTCAAATCGACAACTCGCGTGACTGGCGAAAATGAGTATCGATGAAAGGCAACTGACCCTGACAATCCAAAGAAAGCTGAGCAACATATATACCGGGCCGCGAGATCGTCTTCTTGAATTGTGATGTACAATATTATTATATATAACGATATTTCTAAATGGCTAAAATAAACAGAAGGAATACTGAGAGGGAAGAATATATTTATACGATATTTATAATTTGTAATTATATACTTGTATATAATTTATTTGGCGCGGATCCTGGTCTTATACAAAATATTATTCTACAGGGCCACGGTATCACAAAGGTTGAAAATAGCTGCACCAATACACTACTTTTGTCTTTAATGTACTGTTTATTTTTATGGACAATAACCAAAAGTGTTACTATTAATTACTATATTGGGACATCTACTTTTATACTTCTATCAAGTGCATGTGTTGCCGGGTCCAAACGGGAGGTACAAAATAGCAAGACGATGGCCTTTCATGCATATCACCACTGAGGAGTGCTGCGGTCGATTGAGTTTGCTTTTCTATCCTGTTGTTCGTGCCCAAAACGCTATGCTGGAGTCAGACGTATTTTATTAGTAAGGTTAGAGATATCGCAGTCAAACTGTAAATACTGATCAAGCGCATTCTGTTCTCCATGCTAAACTGTATTAACCAGCAGGAGTTTGAGAATGAATGCATAAGAAGAACAAGCATACTTCTGTCAAAGACCTATTTCAGCCGGGTAGCTCAGTTGTTAGTACATTTGTTTTACTTATCGCGTGGTCAATTATTTCCAGCTCAGCTGAACATTATTCGGACTAGAAACTGCTTCAGACTACCCAGCCTTTGAAAATGAATACCAGATTAAGTTTCAGAAGGTTAAGGCCAGTGGGCAAGATATTGGTCCCAAACCAGAAATAAATTTGAACCAGAAAAACAATAACTTGAGTGTTGACAGATTATAAAATGATGATTTCAGACTGGACATAGATAGCAGAGCACATCCTGAAATTTATAACACATGAAGCTGCAGCAAAACTATTTTCCAGTAGTTGAAAAGTGAAAACACGGTAGTAAGAATCAATAAAATTAATGACTATTTCTAAACGTAAATATAATGTTGACGTGTTATCTCGCATTCGTTTGTGCCGTCTCCTTATTCATATTTTATTTGTATAACCGTGTAACGTTTAATTCCGTCTCGGCATTCCGTCTCTTTATTTTAGTCATTTAGAATTCTCACATACAGTGTAATCTTTAACCAATTCTTATTTATGTCTGTTCTTATTATGTCCTTTTGATTACAACCTAGATAGTGTGTTGATTTTAGTGAATGACTTGTAAAACGTTGTTTCAATTTTGACCTTAAATTTATATAGACAAATGAATGTTGATTTTACTAGCACAAAGAAATCTTCCTTTAAAAATATAGTGTTACTAAGTATAATAATAATATGTCTATCCCCCTCCCCAGGTTTCTTGTGACATACTTACTTGCAACCATATAACAGAGTATACAATACCCGTGTTGAGCAACGGCACGAAGAAGTCGAAGAAGAGGATAGTGCAAATATAAATTTTGTCGTCTAAGATATGTGGCCATCGCAGTCCGCAGAAAGTGTACATCACTCCATCCTTCTCTATTGTCAAAGTATTCCAGCCTTGTTGCGTGCAAACAAAAATGGGTAAGATTTTAACACATGTACGTTGTATGTATGAATGAATATATCACAGTTTATGTTAGAATTACCATTATCACAAAGGTTCTCGTCTGAGAATTGATTTTTTTTACACCCAAAAAGCAAACAGAAATTGCTAATATATTTAAAGCAGCTCTACGTTTCGCAGCTCTCAATCTTCTTGGGGAGCATGTCAACATATTAACAGACAACATGAATAATAACAGTGTTCCGCTATTAAACAGGATTGTTTAGCAAATGGCGGCCAATGTCAAGCCGCCAAAATAAAGGGGTTCGAAAAGGAAGGGCCACCGGGCTGGAGCTAGAAGGAATAGATCCAAATCATTGCGATTAGAAATAAAATATGTGCGTGTTCTTTTCTAGAACTTGGCCAGTGTACACAGGCGGAGACCTGAGCTGGACAAATTGCTTCATTGTGCTGACATAGTGGCGTTACAGGAAACACAGCTGGGTGAGAGTGGTACAATAAAAATTGCAGGTTTCATGGTTTTTAAAATAAGAGGCACCTAGAACAGACAATCTTGGTACATGAAGGTATAAATATACTAGAGGTTGATATGTTAAAATGGGACAGTGACAATATCCAGTTAAAGGCTTAAGAGTACAAAATGTCAATATCCTTTTGCGATTGTTAACGAATATGCCTGCAACAAGTGCAATGATCTGCAAGGTTGAAGTTGCCTTGGTGAGATAATGTAACATGACAAGGAGATTATCTTCTGCGGTGACTTCAACGCAAAAGACATAACATGGAGTAATAGTAATAATACATCCAACAAGCAGGGAAGAGACCTGGAAGAGGTTGGGATCGATACAGACTTAGTGTGTATTAACTATGGTAGAAACACCAGAAGACTGGAGAAACGCGACAATCATTCCCACACGGAAGAAAAAAGGCAATAAGAGAGATTACACAAAATACTGAGGGATATCTTTACTGCCACAAAGGAAAAATTTTAAACAACATATTAGAACAACGTCTACGATCAAACATTGAACCAGAACTTAAAAACACCCAAATGGGCTTCTGTAAGAACAATAGCTATTCGGATGCTATCTTTTCACAAAGACAACTAACAGAAAGAGCCACATAAAACAATAAAGAATTATACATCGCATTCGTCGACCAAGAAAAGGCCTTCAACCGAATTGACAGACAACAACTATGGAAAACACTATCAATATATAGATTACCAGAACATTTAATCAATATATGCAAGAACATCTATACTAATAGCCAGCTTGAAGTAAGAACAAAGGCAGGAGTGTCCAATAAGTTCCAAATCCAATCCGGAGTTCACCAGGGGTGCGTCATATCCCCTTTACTTTTTATAACATATATCGACCACATATGTAAACTAACAAGCACCAACGAAGACGATAGGATGAAAGATAAATTGAACGATCTACTCTTTGCAGACGACTAAGTACTAATATCGATGTCAGAAGAACAATTGCAAGAACATATGAACATGTCAAAAATTCAACATGAAGATTAGTTTTGAAAAAAAAAACACACCGAAATAATGGCAATATCAAAGAAAGAAACAAATATCACTATCTCCATTGATAATAAACACCTTAAACAGTTAAAGGAGTTCATTTACTTAGGAAGCATTATATCGAGTGAAGGGATACAAAATAGATACGACAAAACATACCAGATCCTAGGACAGATGACACGCATTTTTAAGAACAAAAACGTAAACATAGACACTAAAATGCATTATACAAGACTATTATTATCCCATCACTGTACTGCTAGTGCCAAACCTGGACAATGACAGCACAAGACAAAAGAAAAATAGTTACAGCAGAAATGAATTTATACAAAGCTTACACGGAGTGTCATTAAGAGATAGAATTAGAAACGATAACATCAGACAGATAACCAAAACAATACCAGTATTGTAACACATCAAAAGACAACAGATCAAGTGGTTTTTACACATAGCACATAGGAAAGGCTATCTCGGCTATCTCCAAACAACTCTTCTGCCTCTGACACCACAGGGCAAACAAGTGCCACAGCGTATAGAACGATGGTAGGATCACTTTGACCAAAAAGAAAAAAAGGGGCGAAGGGGGAGGCTTATATCGTGAGTAAAATTCGACAAGAGAAGCGTAAGTCTCAAAACAGCCCCCTCCTCTCCTCCTGGTGGAACAGTAAGGTGCAAGAGGCATGGATGGAAAAAAAGGAAAGCGGTTGCACAGTGGCAAAGGTCAAGGAAAAGGACATTCGCTCAACCAAACTTAATCATACAATTGCGTCAGATCAAAGATAACAAGGCTCATATTTTCAAAGAAATAGCTAAAACAGCAAAAGAAACAAAATGGGAGGAATTCTGCCAGGAGATAACACGGAAAAAGTCACAAAAGTTGTTTTGGCGTTTACATAAATCCATGAATGTGCTAACAAAGAGATTGGTTGTTCACAACTTTCGTGACACTGATCTGACCTGGCACAAAACAGATGAGTCTAAGGTTGTGACATTGCTTGTGCACTTTATCGCACAACTTGAACATAGGAATTACGAGGCATACCAGGAAGTCATGATAAAATTAAACGATATGCGCACGAATCTGAGCATGGAGAAATAAATGTTAGTTACGGTCGAAGAAATTAAGGAGGCCCTGAAAAGATTAAAAACACTCAGCGCCTGGTCCAGATATCAAATACGAAGACATACCATCAGACGGAGTTCTGACAACGAGTTAAGGGAGTTGGCAACCATGTTCAATAATTGCCTGAAGATGAGAAAGTTAAAAGATGACTGGCTACACTGCTATTTAATGCCACAGCTTAAACCCGACAAAGATCACACTATAATACAGCGGTACAGAATAATATCAATGCAGAATACAATAGGTAAATTATTGGAATTTTTTTTTTCCTGAAAAGTAGCGAGTCATCTTGAGAGGAATAAGCTGTTACAATTGTTTGGAGGATATCGCCAAGGCAAGAGAACATGACAGAATGCAGCTGTTTTCGCGCAGGATGTGGTGGAGGGGTTTGATTTATAGATGGAGACGTGCTGTAGCAATAGATCTTGAAGATGCATATAATAGAGTATCTTTGGATTTCTTAATGACGCAGTAGATGCACCTTTCAGTAAGTCCATATCTTGTCAACTAGTTGGTGCGGTCCTGTTACAGAGAAAAGTGGTACTTAAATGTAGTGATTTGGTATTGCCACTAACGGTCATATGCCCGGGTGTACCTCATGGTTCTCCTTTGTAAACACTATTTACCTTTCATGCATGTCGTACGAGGCGACCAAGGAGGTTATGGGATGGAGTTGGCTGCGCCATCCCATATAGGGTCAGTGACCCAAAGCCATGCTGAAGTCGGATGTCAGACCGAAATGCGCAGATATCACAACAATGCTGTAAACCATGACACAACACATTCCGTTCTCCGGACTACATCCTGCTGATCTGCAGTAGTTTGAGAACGAACACAGAAGAAGAAGATATACAGTACAAATCACCAGCAGTCAAATAACAGGGTCCAGTAAGACTATGTCGTATGCCGACGACATCTTGGTATATAGGCATGACAAAAATTGGGAACTGTGCGTCCTTGAAATACAGGAGGTGAACCGAATAGGAAAATGGTGTTAGGATACAGGGGCTTTGGTGTATCTAAGTCTTTATTTTATATTGAAGTCTCAGCTTCAAGGAACATGTAGAGAACATCACCACAAGGGCATGTAAAGGATTGGCAGCTGTGAAGGTTATGGCTACTACTCAGTTTTGGAAGAGGTTACTTTTTCTTTTGTGCCAGGGATTAGTGGTGGAGCATGCACTTGCAATTCTGACGTTCAGTCTCAAGTGGCACGATTGGACAAAATATTTTGTATATTTTGTATCACGATTGGTACTTCTACTATCCTGAAGGGTTATGGCTGTGATGTAGATGATAATTGTTTTTCAGCTCTGTGACGATAACATTCATAGTAATAAAAATTATTGATAATATATTTATAAATAACTTTTTTGAAAATAGGTAATCGTCCACAATTTACACAATATATTGACTATACAAAGATTTACCTAACTATATAATATACAGAATTTGCCCAGTATTACAGTATTACCCATGTCTTGCACTATGGCGTACAGAGGCGCCAAGGTACCGAATTCAAATCCCGCCGCAGACAATTGTGCAATTGTGCCATTTCATAAAGCAATAGAAAACTAATGAACATATTTATATTGCCTATAAAATAACTAAAGTCAAAACATACTGGGTTGATGGCTACATCCTGAATAGGATATGCTACCAATGTGAGTATATTCATGTTATGATATAAAACCTGGTTTTACCTATGATAAATGGAGAGTTTACTGCAATGCCAATCATAAAGATGATGGTCAGGGTGACGTAAGGATGTTGCTTAAGGAAGTTGTACTTTTCAGGTCGACAAATGCATAAGTAGCGGTCAATGGACAAGGCACTCATACATAATGTTGTAATACCTGCAAATATGTTGCTGTAGGTAATACATTGGTTTCTATGTAATATCAAATATGAGTACAGCATAAAACATATAGTTAGGAATTGTATTGTCATCATCAGGTGACACATTCTATCCAGAACATAGTCTTCTCTGTGGATCTCTTGAATTCGCCACGGGATTGAGCAAGTTGTCCTGTCTCTTCTAGTGATATGCGCAGGCATTCTTGAATGTCTTTTGTCTAACAGTGTCTTGGACGGCGTCTTGCCTTGGTGTTCTAGTATTTCTCTGATGCCATCTATCCATCTTCGTTTGGGTCTTCCCCTGATTCTCTTTTCAGATGATCTTTTATTGAAGGCTGTCGATGGAATGCGATCTGGTTCAATTCTTATTAGGTGGCTAAATTTTTTTTATTGTTTGTGTGTCTATGTATTCTTTGCACGATATAATTTTTACCAGATTTCTTAGTGCGTCATTGTTTATTATATCTCTTTTTATTACCCCAAGTTCGCTTGTCAGGCACTTCATTTCGCATACAGCAAGTTTTTGTTCTAGTTTCTCTGTCAGGATTTAGGTATGGCAATAGTAGCACAGTGTCGACTTGAGCACTATGTTTATTAACGTTCTTTTGGAGATCATTTCGATGCTCTGGAATTTCACCAGTTTGCTAATTGATACAAAACTCCGTTTGCTATACTGCATTATAGCATTATTAGTTAAAATTCTCCTGTGTGCTGCCTGTGCAATAAAGGCAGCAAGTATATCAACATTATGCCCTGTCATGCAAATCGCAAGAGGCGATTAAGATGGTAATGGTGTGCTGTTGGTTGTACAACCAATATTTCAAAGTGGTTGAGTTCTATGTGTCCGTTACAAAAAAAACGCTGATATAGCAACAAATATGTCAACGAACGACACGACGGATTCCGTTCTCTAATGTACAAAAAAAGTAAGTAGCTGAAGTTTGAGAACGAACACAGAAGAAGAAACATATGTACAATATGGGGAGAAGTACATACATTTTACGAAATAAATCATTTAATTATTTAACTAAACGAAACATCGATAAAGGCCCATTTTACAGTCGCTAGATGCAGCGATCTGCTACCGGATGTATTGATCTACGCGCTACGCATTGAGAGCCCCCATGGCACACACGGTAATCAAATCAATGCGTAGCCATCAAATGTTGCATACGGAAGCAGTCCTATCGATTTTTTAATCTTCGATTAAATTAAACAATGTGACGTTTAGATAAAAAGTTCGAATATAGGTACTTCTTTCCGTATTGAACCGAAACAGAATGTAGCCCCCGTAAGTGGATTCGCGCACATAATATAAAGTACAAATATGGTATGTCCGAGTTAATAGAGTGTAAATTAATGAAGAAATCAAGAAATGACCACACCAAAAAAAAAAAATAAGAAAGTGGTGACGAAGAATTTGACAGACATTCTGAAAACGAGCGAATTGTATAGCGGAACTGGTCTTACCTCGGAAACAACAGAAAATACAAATCAGAACGAAACTATAAAGACGCACTGAAATGATATTATATAGAGCAATAAAATAACTGAAAGATTACGTGACGTAAAAGATTGAACAACGTAAAGTTAAATGTATGGACCACGTGAAGTAAATGATTGGGAGGCCACATGAAGTAAATGATTGGGAGGCCACATGAATTAAATGATTGGGAGGCCACATGAATTAAATAATTGTAAGACTACGTAAAGTAAATGACTGGAAGACTACGTGAATTAAATGACTGGACTACGTTAAGTAAATAACTGAAAGACCACTTGAATTACATGACGGTAGACAACTTTATTTAAATCACTGGAAGACCAGGTGAAGTAAGGGAAATGATAGAACAATACAAAAGTAATAGCACCTGGTTGTGTGCTCCTGAGAGGAATGGAAATTATTATACATTTATTATTATTAAGTATTATATCTATGAACATTTGTGTCTGACTCAATTTTTTTCGCTGACACTACATCTCTGATTTGGAAATTATTGAGACTAACGGGAATTAAATATCTGAATATCGTTAGTCTCAAGAATTTTTAAAAATTGTCCTCTGGCTTGCTACTTAAACTTATTTATCTCTGATTTGGTGAGAGTGCTCCTTCTAATTTTCCTTTTCATTTACATATTCTTTGTATTTTGTTGCTGCTATTGTGTCTTGATAAAATCCCGTTGTCCAGAACGTCGAAATAGTCCTAATTCGTATAATCTTAATGTAATACTATTTGTACTCATTTATAAATTATAATTTTATTAATCGTAACATATAATTACTTATGTTTGTTAGTATCACTGGAAAAGTGTGATTTTAATAAAACATGTGAAACGCTTAGAACAAGTAATACCTTGTGAACATGTGAAGATGAACATTAGAATTTTGCAAGCTATATTGCCGAGAGTCCAGTGTTTTGTGAACCTCACTACTATGACTAATGGGATAGTGCAGCAAAAGATGAGATCCCATGATGCTTGAAACGACAAGAAAATGTTGGAAGTTGTTCGCATGTGCTTGTACATCAGAGTAGATACAATCACCTGGAAACAATCAGCATTGGTCAAGAAATAGAAATATTTATTAAATAAATTTGTAAAGAACATAAAATAAGATTTAAACCGTTTGAAGCGGAACAAATACACATAAACGACTTTTCGCCCACAATGTGTTAATCGTGATGGAGGCAAACACAAAATTGATCAACAAAGAAGATCAAAGAATAGGTATATTTTGTTCAAGTAGAAGTGCTAATACTCATCTCTCAGTCAACGTTTCAATGTGATATCACTTATTTTTCACCCAACATATCACTGCAATATTATTGAATACTTATCTCTCACTCCACGTTTAGATGTGTACTCACTGGATACTCATCTCTCACTCAACTTTTCACTGTAACATCATTGAATACTCTTTTAACACCACTCAATTTTCACTGTAATACCACTGAATACTCATCTCTGACTCAGCGTTCCACTGCTATATCACTGAATAATCATCACTCATTCAACGAAGTAATACCACTGATTACTCATCTCTCACTAAACGAAGTAATACCACTGAATACTCACTCATCTCTCACTCAACGAAGTAATACCACTGAATACTCACTCATCTCTCACTCAACGAAGTAATACCACTGAATACTCATCTCGCACTCAACGACGAAGTAATACCACTGAATACTCATCTCTCACTCAACGAAGTAATACCACTGAATACTCATCTCGCACTCAGCGTTCCATTGCTATATCACCGAATACTCATATCTAAATCAACGTTCCACTGCTATATCACTGAACACTCATCTCTCACTCAAAATTTTAATGTGAAATTCTTAGATAGTCATCTCTCACTCCACATTCCACTGAAACATCACATAACAGATGATATTTCATTTTCACATTTGTTTCATTTGCAATTTTTCTCATACTAATAGAAATTTACTTATGTTTCTATTTATCTCTATTATGTTCAAATATTTGTTTATTCATGTCTATCTTACTGATATATATTTATATTTCATGTTAGCTCTCTTGTCTCCTCCAGTTTTTTTGTTTAGTTCCCTTTAAACTCTGGTTGGATCTCTGTTGTAACAGGTATGCAATTGGTATAGCATTCTCCTTGTTAATCATGTGTGCCATCCACACGTCGACCACTTACCTTGGCGTATTCCTATGATCGCTAACCACTACGTATACTTTTACTCACTAGCCGCAGCCAATGAAAAGCACTGGAGACGTTGACTCAGATGTTACCGATCAACGGTATAAGGCCTGTTCTCTAAATTAATTATGCCTTCATTCGTTCCTTTGATTATTCACATGTTTTTCGTTGGTATATATTTATATACTTGGAATCGCATGCCAAATATAGCCAAGGTTATAAACAATAACCAAATGGAAAACGAAGGTTATAAATAGTAACCAATTAAAATAAATGTACGAAATGAAGGCATTGTTTACATTTTGCAGTAAGGTCTTATAGTAAAGTCGATGATCACGCCGCAAAACAGATAAATAACGTTTGGGATCCGAGCGAAGAATTATTATAGGAAATTACTTTGGTAAATGGCTCAGCCGAAACTAGATACTGATTTTGTTTGAAAATGAGTGAAAATCTAGAGGTCAGCCTGAGATCGTTACGTCTGATTTGTACTGGCGACGCAGAATTTCTTTGTCTGTCGTCATGGGCAATACAAAATGTGTGGGCTAAATTAGTATTCATCCTTCTGAAAAGATGCATTCGACTTTTATTGTGTGTTTTTTTTCGACACAAAGCAAGAAATGAAAATCACAATAAAAGTTAAATGTGTCACTTTAGAAGGATGAATCCTGATTAGCCAGCAACACTGTATAAATGATGAAAGACATGGTGAAATTGTTCAGTTTTTGTCTAAAGTGAAGTCATATATTTCTTAATGGGGGACCAGCTTTGCTTTAAATTTTACTACCATGGAAATGTGGGCGGTGCCAAATATAAATCCAGAACGCAAAATTTTCCATGGAGGCATATTCTGTGAGTCAATTTATTTGATAGTTTAGCAAAAATTGACACACACACAAATTTAAATTCATGAAACGATCTTTCGAGTGTTTCGTGGTAGAATTTGTGTTTTCATTATTAGGAAATTTTTGTAGGTTGATACTCAGAACCGAAGTAACATAAGAAATTGAAAAAAAGTGGAAATATGGCGTATCCACAGAAACAAAGCACTGCACGTGCACACACACTCGCACGCATGTACACACACACACGCACACACAAATATACACATTCATACATTTAAATTATATGTGATCTCACAAACACACACACACACATACAGACGAACAGATTAATGAAGTCAATAACCACATGTACTTGCCAGTAGATTTCCCACAATGCCACACACTGTAATGGCGATCAGAAGTAGTAGTTCTATTATAACTTGACCTGTGGAGATTGAAAAAGCAATCTGATAATATTATGTGTTTCCATTACATAGATGGGCAGCTTTAATTAGGACAATCGTGGATACACTACAAAATGATGAAAGGGAGCCTGAAAGAGACAATGTATATGTTCAAAGAATTATGACATGAAAGTGGCCAAGGAAAGAGTAAAAAATACATATTCTCTGGAAAGATCCACAGAACCTAAAATCAACACTTGTCAAAGAAAAAAGCCCCCAAAATGGTCAGGTATACTTTTTTCAACTGCTGCTGTTAGTCCATTAGTTGATTATATCTGATCTCTTATCTATACTAAATAGTGAATATAGAGATTCTGGTACTCAAGTTACCATGACATTTGGAGTTAGATATGGGAACAACATTTGGTGACGTAAAATGTACCTCTTATAGTGAGGTAAGCTGCTTTCAACTGCGGACTAGTCTTTATTGTTTATATTATTGGTTATATTAGAGCTTTACAAGTATACAAAAATGGAGGTTACTTTTCTGACAATTCAATCACGAAAATTACCGGACGTGGACACAGAGTATAAATATCCTTAGATAGCGGAAAGAATGGCAAAATAAAGAACTTATGGGAATGCGTCAAAACACTGAAAAACTAACAAAAACTTCCAAAAGAGCACTAAACCAAAATAGAACCAGAACTACCCGTCGTTATACTTTGAGATTTACTGAAGTGGAGATCTGAGCACCTACGGATATGTCTAGATAATCAACATACCTAATCTAACATAACCTAAGCTGCTGTATCTTATGTTCCATGTCACATTGCTTCATTACTGTATATTTTTTAGAGCCTATGGTGCTCTCATTAGTTTATTTTGTTACGACTACAAATGAAATGTGGAGCGCATGGCCGTGTGGTTAGATGCCGTTCTCAGACCTTGAGGTCCCGTGTTCAATTCACGGTTGGAATTTTTTCTTTCGGAGGTACAATCAAAATCCTTCCCGAACATGTCGCGGCGTCTTCTCAGCTTATAGAAAGCTTTCCTGCACTCCTTCACAGGAAAACACGATTTAACGAAAATTTTAAGATTTTACAAATAAAATAAGCTACGTACGATTATATACGAAATCACACCAACTGCAGGCAATTCTTTCTTTTCCAGGTTGTTGAGTTGTTCCTGACATTGATTATTGATCATGGTATAGTTTTCCGTCACATATTTATAGATCTCACACTCTCCTCTTATGTTGTAGTAATCTGAGTATCTTCAGATCAACCACCTTTACTTTCCCACATTTGTTATGGTACCCATTTCCTTAATATTTATCGACCTGGAAATAGCCCTTTAAAAAAATATATTCTTAATTACTTTGAAAGATTTTGATAACACCGTGGAAGAAGAGAACATCAAACCAGGAAATGAGAAGAGTAATAATTGAACTGGCTGGTTCTTAATAAGATTATAACAAGAAAGCTGAGATTCTTTGTACATTTCAAGAGATATAATGGTATAGAAAGAGTAATAATTGAGGGATGATCGACGGTAACAGAAGCAGAGATCGACTAAGAAGAAATGGACAACAGACATATCAGAATGTTTAAAGATGACACTGGCGGAGACAAATCAGCTGATTATTTTGTGAAAAGTTCAATTGTGACTGTCGCATATAGAAAAACTACCAACAGAATTCAAACAAGCTTCTTGGGTCAGGTTTTCGGTTAATCACATTTATGTTGTTGGCTGATGTTAGCAGGTGACACAAAGTAAATAAATAGTGACCAACGAAAGTTACGGCAATAATCTAAAGCATGACTTAAAAGGCGTATTTTAATTATGTCAATAGGTCTTATACTGGCGATTGGTTACGGTGTATAACAGCCATAAAAAACTACTGTCTTGAAAGAATATGTTACGTGATATATTTCTTCTCATTTTGGAAGAACTAAGTTCAATTATCACATTGCTAAGATTGCTTAAGCAGCTAGTTATTTGATTGTCAGATTTTCTCACTGAACATCGAACTATTGGTACTTGGTGACCAGGACCTCTATAAGATCCGTCAGCTTGTAGATGTTGACGACATCTACTTTGTATTGTAGACAATGGCGACATCTACTCCGTATTGTAGACAATGGCGACATCTACTCCGTATTGGCTTGCTAGTGTTATATGGTTACTAGTATTTAGTCAGATCCTTTTTTATCATACAGCCTGTTCAAGGTTACAGATTCGGACAAAAAATCGTTACATTGTCAACTCACCCAATGCCAATTAGCCAATTAAGAAATATTGACTCCGTCCTATTCTGTGTTTATTTGTTCCAATCTTGATACAGACTATTTTGTCTCAACATTGACTCATTGTATTCATTCCACGTAGATCTTCTATTTTGCTATTAAATAGTTTTCTTTCCTATCAGTCATCCAATGAAAGAAAGATTCCAGATATTGTCACAGGGGCGAGGTAAAGAATGCACGTCTTAACAAACCTTGGTGCAGACAATATTCGGATCTACTAGATGTAACAGCAGTACTATTATCTCAACCACAACATGTCCTCGGGAAAAACAGACGTACATACCAGTGACCATCCAAATAAAGACAAAAGGTGTACATGACAGTGAGCTGTACACTAATAAAGTCGTGCTCTCAACGTCCTCGATTATGCTTACCCAATTGACTTATGAATTAGAGTGTACACATATTTGTCAGCACACACAGAGTGCAGTAAGAAATGGAGGAAGTGGAGTTTCCAGATGGCACAACCAACATCATATGTACACAAAAGTGGAATTACTGACAACAACAATGACTAGAGTAAAAGTCAAAACATGTATAACAAAATACTAAGAAGAAACAAAATATACAAATCAAGTGAAGATATATTGTCCACATCTGTGATGGACTGAAATGAATAGAAAAAGATATTATTTTGTGCTTAATCAAGAGAGAGAAAGAGAGAGAGAGAGAGAGAGGGAACTTAATACTGCAAGTTTTGATAATGGCTCTTAACTTGAAATGACAATAAAATTGCATGTATTGTTAAATCACATTGTATATTCGAAATTCATGGTGACACATTTAACAATTTGTTTTTGTGGGGGGGGGGGGGGGGTAATTACTCGGTCATTTGACTAAATTCCTAGTACTAAGTTACTATCATGTTCTGATTTGCTAAGGGAGGGGGAAGGAATACCCACACTCACCCCCTCTGCCGTATCTAGGCTTGCTTGTTTACAAGTAAACAAAATGAATAACGTGTTACACTTCAACATAGAACTTACCCTTGAAACGAATAGAAAACTCCGAGAAAAATGAGAATGTTGACTTGTTAGTGACTGGGTCTATAAAATATGTCATACTTGCTCACAGGCACCAGTTGTACTAAAGTACATGTCAATTAATGTCTATGTCTAGAAGCATATTAACAGTACCACATCAACTATACGAGTGAAGAGTGTTTCCAAATTAACATCTTAAATTTAGGAGAAGATTTAACAACACGCCGTCACTGCCATGTTAGTTCACGGTGCTGTTGCCAAGGACGCTAAATGTTTACCCGTGAATCCTAATAATGCAAACAGTATAGTAGGGGTTTGGCATCACATAGTTTTAAAATGGCCGTCTCACTTCACAAATGACATGCAAAAATTTGAGAGTAACAGTCAGGCTCGTAGATATGGGAGGTTGGGGGGGGGGGTGATAAAATCTCCCATAACAAATATGAGCATAATTTTAGCACTTGAAACTAAATTGTAATACGTCACATAGTGTAATTTTTACACAGAAACAGGCGAACGAACTTTTCTTAGGTAAAACCCCCTCCTTAATGTAATCATATCTACAGTACTAGTAACAGTTGTACTTGGTTGTTTATTTTGTGTTATTGCATATTTTTACTAGTGCTACGTAAACACATCTTCCCAGAACACATTTACTTGTCGTACTTAAACACATCTTATCAGAACACATTTACTTGTGGTACTTAAACACATCTTATCAGAACACATTTACTTGTGGTACTTTAACACATCTTATCAGAACACATTTACTTGTGGTACTTAAACACATCTTATCAGAACACATTTACTTGTGGTACTTAAACACATCTTATCAGAACACATTTACTTGTGGTACTTAAACACATCTTATCAGAACACATTTACTTGTGGTACTTAAACACATCTTATCAGAACACATTTACTTGTGGTACTTAAACACATTTCATTAAACAGTTTTGACTTGTAATTATCTAGAGCTTTTCCATTGTATTGCTAGTGTCTTGTTGCAACTTCACAATGCCGATTTCTACTTTGTGGTAGCGAGTGGTCGAATGATGAGAAGGCTGGTTTCACAATCGTGATGACAGGGGTTCAAAACATCATAAATACTATGTTTTCTGAAGACAATTTTTAAACGAATCAACCCCTCAAACACCGTAGCTACAAATGCCACTAAGTGATCTCTTATTAGTAGTCTACACAATGTCCTCTCTGAACTCATCAACAGGATAGCTTCAAGTGGTCAACATGAAAAGTATAATCTTAGCAACAATAAAGAATTTAATTTACATTTTAAGTATCTTCCACATCCGTTGTACCCGTCAAATCTTCATTCTGCGATGATGATGAATATGTTTCACATCTTCGCTGGTTACATAATAGGTAACAGGACGCTTCTTTTCTTACGTGCATTTTAATAATTTGTCAGCCATGTTTAAAGCCATACGGCAGTATCATTGTTGTTCACGCCTTGCTATTTTTTACTATTCTTGCAATCATTATCAAAAAATGCTGCCAACTTAACTCTTTGTATTCTGAAAATTACACTCTTCAGTGCAGTTGTGCAGTAGCTCCGGCGATGACTACAAAACATCAATTAGGCATGGAAAAGTACATTGTCCTGTTGTGCCATGATCTAAGCAATGGTGCTGAACTTCGTGAACGCCAGGGAAAACATGAGTCTAAACACATGAATTCCATTTTTATTAGTTAGACATGCTGGTTTTGTGTATAAATTACACTATGTGACGTATTACACTTTAGTTCTAAGTACTACAATGCGTATGCGGTTGCGTCTGTGGGTATCACCAATAGCTCACTAGACAAACCACCCATGCAACAGATAACCTTAGTAGATGACATGCCTTTATGTTGAGGTTATCTTCTTATAGAAGCTTCATGGCACGTCATCTATATAATCCCGTAGTCGTAACCTTCGATAACAGTTACCATGTTGTTCCGGTAGGCCGGCGTTGTGCTTGAACTAGTAACGGACACGGCGTGGGTGGGCGGAACAACAAAGAAACCTGTCACAAGGGCCAGAGTTGTGCCCTGATGTCGACGTCTGTTTCCAGCGGTATTAGACTCGAAACACCATCGAGTCGGATGGCTGCTGGAACAGAGGACGGATCACTTATGGCAGTGACCCACGTGCTGTGTGACCAGTTTCTAATCAAGAATAAAGAATTACTACAAATTAGGTTCAGATTTGTTCAGATCATCGATTTTATCAACTCTCCAAATAGAGAGGTTTGTGTTAAATTCTCTTGTTTACACTATAAAATGTCTGGATATCAAGCAGTTTAGCATCTTGTCTTTTCTATGTTGTTTCTATCTCTATGCCCATATTTGTCCCCGTTGTTACAATATATCTCAAACCTGTCTGTTCATTTGTGGTCTTCATGAGTTTCGTGGTGATTTAAATACTACCATAAAAAAATGACACAATAAAATCACCAATATGGAAGTGTTACACCGCACATAGCTACCATAAAAATGGAAACAGTAGAAATATATTTCAATGGTTGGGCCACGTCGGCGAAATGCCAAATGCATTCTAAAACAAGTACTATTCGGAGATCTAGCTGTCTGAAGGCCAGCTCTAGCTGTCTAGCTGTCTGAAGGCCAGCGTACGCACGGCAGACCAATGCTGAGGTACAAATACATTTGTGTCTTCAATGAAAGATTTCTCCACAAAACCCACAAAATTTTGCTCTTTCTTCACTTGTTCTATCTTCATCTGATTTTTACTGTGTAAACACGACCAAAAATTGAGCTGTTTGGAGACACAATCTGCGTGGGGGTGGATGGGGGGGGGGAAGGCATTGTTTAGGAACAATATGATACAAGATATGTAAGATAAAAGAGAAAAACGAAAACAAAAATCTTCTGTTCCGGTGAAATGATTGCTTAGAAAGTCTTCTATTCCTGTGAGATTATCCTTTAGAAAGTCTTCTATTGTTGTAACATGATTGCTTAGAAAGTCTTCTATTGTTGTAACATGATTGCTTAGAAAGTCTTCTATTGTTGTAACATGATTGCTTAGAAAGTCTTCTATTGTTGTAACATGATTGCTTAGAAAGTCTTCTATTGTTGTAACATGATTGCTTAGAAAGTCTTCAATTCCTGATAGAAAATGCTCATTTACTTGTTCATATTTTCGTTTTGCTTAATAATCGTTTGCAAGACGCAATAGGTCTTTCATATGAAAATGTAAAACAGTTCTTTAAATGGGACCTATATAACAATGTTGAATACTTAATATTATCTACATTGTCAGAATTATATTACATATGGTGCTCATTTATTTCTACTGTAATGTTGTTTTTGCCTGGCCAGCTATATTCTGTATCCTTGAGTTAAATCTCCCGTGGGATACTAATATATCTAACACAGATACTTTAAAGATAGTATAATGTTCAGTAATATCAGATAGAATTATTAATCATTGAAACGCGTGAATTCCTAGGTTCTAAACCATGTGATGTTTTAAAATGGAGGCGTCTAAACTGTAAGACTTATATAAGTTTTCTTGAATCAGTGAGGGTCAGAAACTCTACACTTCCTCTGTGTTCCAAATCTGTCAACGAGGACTGTCGCATATCTTGTATTGTGACAAAAAATCTATACTTTAAACATTTTTTACCGACAATTTACACAGGAACTACTGATATCAAATGTTTGAGGAATCGAACAATTCAAGGATTTGCGATTAACAAAATCTTGAACTAGTACTGACAGTGACAAACAGCAACAGAAAGAACAGCAAACAACAGCAACAGCTCATTAGATGACTAATATGACAAAATACTTTCTTCATTAACTCAAACAAATATTAATCTGGACTGAATGAAATATGAGACGAATTCCTTATCTTGTTGAATAGATTACAGTCACTAGATGATTACACATCGTTTCAAGCAAAGTAAATTCAGTTTTTTAAACTAAAATGTCCGTTGCACATTATACACATTATGATCAACCTATCATTTTGTAGAAATCAATCTATACATTTTGGTAATTATTTGATAAATCCATCATTTGGAAGAGATGAATCGATTATCTGGTAGAGAGGTAAATACTAAATTAAGTACACAGGTTACTGTAGATAACTAACTATCAATAAACAGCAAAGAAGACTGATACCATGGTTTCTTCACAAAAAAACTATTGTCTCAAGCTTCTTGACTGTTTTTTGATAGTTGTGCTGTCTTAATTGGCTTTTGTTTCTTGATAAAGGTCCCAATAGGACCAACACGTCGATAATTGTCTTTGTTTTTTATTTTATTGTTATTTCTTAATATTTTATATTGATAGTTATCTGCAGTAACCTGTGTACTTAATTTAGTATTTACCTCTTATTTCTCTGGTTACTGCGGCACTTCCATTTTGTCGGACATCCTCCGATATTTTGATTATTTATATCTGGTAGAGATCAATCCATCATTTGGCAGAGAAACTCATCATTTGGTATAAATCAAACAATTATATATAATTTGGTAGAGATCACATATTATTTGGTAGATTTGAGCTTCCAATCATTTGGTAGAGACCATCCCATCTTTTTGCAGAAATTAAGACATCATTTGGTAGAGATTAGCCCATATTGTGTGTTTACTTTGAGAATAGAATTTTCTAGACAGATATTAACGTTAGATAGATTGATATTCAATAGTGATATATATTGTAATTAATCTCGCTTTCGTGAAAAAGGAAGTATGAAACCGAGATGTCATGCTTTATAGCAGACAAAAAAATTCGGTCTTTCTCCGATTTTATTGTGCCTTATTGCCCGATGATGTTTTTCTTGCCTCCGCGTCTTTCAAGGAGTCAAGGCATCTATCGGCTATATAACCTGGCATCTCGGTTTCATACTTCCTTTTTCACGCCGACTATTTTCGAGATAAGTATTTTAAAGTTAAATTTATTTTACTTTACTTGCATTATATCTTATCTATTTTCACTTCTTCAGTGCACTTACACCTCCTTACTTACCACTATCTTCCCCTCACACCTTGTTCTCCCCTATCATGCTGCAATACCTTTGCTTCCTCCGTCGTCCACTCGCTATTGTACTTCTCCCTTTTTTATTTGCTTTCCTTCCTATCACAACCATGTGTGTCTCTATGTAAGATTTGTTTACTGTGGACTTTGTTTGTCCTGATGAAGGCTTTTTAGTCGAAACGTCGTATGTCACTGTGTCATGTTGTTAGGTTGTTTTATGACTTATTTTGGAAACACTCCTATTTTTGTTCATTTTGATGTTTGTCCTGTGTTACCCCAGCCACCCATTTCCTGTTTAGGGTTGTTGCCCGACACTGGAACTTGTATCCCTTAAATTGTTGGATGGAATCGCTAGGAAAGAAACAGGTGGTACATTTTGTTGAAGACCTGCGTTCCACAGGGAATTGAATGTTGATCGTGGGATAGTAATTAATCCTTTCGCCTTCTGCTTAAGAAGTTTCGGGTTTTATTTAGGCTTGTGACGTGTTGTTTACAACGTATATTTTTTCGGTAGTCCTTGAGGATTTTAACTTGAAGCTATGAAATTATGTGTTATGAGTGGTACTCTGTGCAGGCAATCGTGCCGCTTCGTTGAAAGAGATGGAGAACATACGTGGAAATCCGCATAAAATGAAAGCAATCCTCTACGCCTTAGCAAAGTCCTTCAAATATAATCGTTATAATTTTGGGAAACCAAAAATAGAGAATAGGTAGGACGTAAAGCTGTATACGAATTGGTGGTAACGCAAAATGAGGTAAACAGGTTACTAAAACACTTACCTAGCCTATTAATAAAAATATATTTTAAAAAAACATACAATAAAACTAAACAGGACAATTCTCCACGTATCGGCTCAAATTGAACCTTTTTCAAGAGACAAACAACAGAAAACGACAAAATAAAAAACAAAATAGATGTCTATATTTCATCAAGCCCCGTCTCCATAATAGCGCAGGGATGGCAATGCATCTAGTAAAAGTGAAAATGCGTGCATTCATTAGGCTAGGTAAGTGTTTTAGTAACCTGTTTACCTAATGAATGCACGCATTTTCACTTTTACTAGATGCATTGCCATCCCTGCGCTATTATGGAGACGGGGCTTGATGAAATATAGACATCTATTTTGTTTTTTATTTTGTCGTTTTCTGTTGTTTGTCTCTTGAAAAAGGTTCAATTTGAGCCGATACGTGGAGAATTATCCTGTTTAGTTTTATTGTATGTTTTTTTTAAATATATTTTTATTAATAGGCTAGGTAAGTGTTTTAGTAACCTGTTTACCTCATTTTGCGTTACTATTTGTTCATTATGTTACTGCGGCACCATCCACTGTGTCGGACACCCTCTGACCATTTGGTTATTTATACGAATTGGTGAAAATAAAGACAACACACAATAATATTGTTTACAATGCACAAAACTGAATCGACGTATAAAAACATAGTATACAATAACCTAGATATTCTTCTGCATTCATGAACATTTTAAAGATCCTGAAATATACACATCGAAAAACAAGTAAGCTATCGATCACTACCATGAATAATTCAGTAATTAACATCGAACACACATACAACAGAGAACAAATACAGAATAGAGAACAAAGGCTTGAAATGAGAAAATCGAAACCTAAATCGTGCCACAGACAAAATAAAACATCAATTGTTTTACTTAGTTGCAAATGAGACCACATAGACAATATTTTCTTTAAAAATTCGATTTTTACATAATGTGGTATAGAAAAAATTAGATGTACATATAACTTTGATATATACAGAAAATTGAACTAACACGTAAATTTGTTCTATATAGAAAAGGCTAACTGTTACAGAGAAGAGATGAGTGGACGTGTCCTAGACAGACAATGAGATTACGTCAATTTTTAAAAATAGAAAACACTCTTTGTCTGCTTTCTTCTCCTTCCATGATGTTCTCCATATTCTTCTATATACCGACACCTCAAAAGCATGAATTTTGTCTTCTATTTATTTAGTGTCCATGTTTCTAAGCCATACATTAATATAGAATAGATGTGACATTTTATAATTCTAATTTTTAACTTGTTTGTAATTTGTTTAGATGTTGCTATTTTCCACATGTCATTGGAGGTACATTTAGCCATTCCTATTCTCTTTTTTAACTTCTGTTTCACATCTGCCGTCATTTGCGACTATGTGTCCAAGATTTGATACTGTTTTACTTGTTGTAGTTTATCTCTCCATGTGTACTTATGTTTAGCTTTGTTCTTCTGTGTCTTTACTGATTATCATGGTTTTTTTTAAATATTTATATCCAGTCCATATTCATCACTTGATTTATTGACTTGATCTATTAGTCTTTGTAGTTCATGTTCATTTTCTGCTAAAATAACAGTGTCATCTGCATATCTCAGGTTGTGTATTATTTTTCCATAGATCTTGAGTCCTGGCATTTCCTATACATTTTTAAAGATATTGTCTTTGTAGATATTAAATAGGCTTGGTGATAAAATGTATCCTTGTCTTACCCCTCTTCTTATATCTATGTATGTTGAGTAGCTGTTTTCACACCTTATTGGTGCAGTCTGTTCCCAATATATATTTCTAATTAGTCTGATGTCTTTTCCATATATGCCTATTTCTTGAAGAGATTTGATTAATTTTTGATGTTGGGCTCTGTCAAAGGCCTTGCTGTAGTCTATGAAGCAAATATAGATACATTTTTTTGGACTTCTAAATATTTATCTTTTACTAGTCGGATACTTAGTATAGCTTCTATGGTTCCTTTGTTTTTCCTTAAACCGAATTGTTCCTCACCGACCTCCCTATCTTGTTTTTAATTATTTCATGTATTATCCTGAGGAGTATTTTAGTTAAGTGACTCATTAGACTTATAGTTCTATATTCTGCACAGTCACATCCCTGGGCTTCTACAAATCACTTAAAAAATAAAAACTGCCTAAAGACTTTATAAATACGAAAACGAACCATAATGGGTATAAATAGTTCAAAGAAAGTGACATCAGCTGTAGACATATTTAATGTTGTGTCACGCTTCTTTCTTCACCTTCTTCCTTGTTCTCTAGCAGAAGTAAGTCAGACGCTGATACGGATTTCATCAATGGACTGTACTGCAGTCATTAGCCCAGGACAGAGACGTAGAGCTTATCCATCATAGAATAAGGAATAAATGTTCCACTATAGAGTAACAACCCTTAAGGGAAGTAAGTGGCTGGAGTAACACAGGGCAAATATCAATATGAACAAAAATAGGTAGAAGTGTTACCAAAATAAGACATAAAACAACCTAACAACGAGATACAGAAACAGACGACGTTTCGACTAAATAGCCTTCACCAGGACAAACAAAAGACCACACAAAAAAACACGAATCTTACATGGAGACAAACATAGTTATGATAAGGAGCAGAAGAAGACAATCAATAGCGAATAGGTAATGGAGGAAGCAAAGATGAAGCAGCATAAAAGGAAAGAAGAGGGTATGGGGAGGAAAGAGTTCCTTCTGTGCACTTTCCCCTTCTTATTTATCACTATCGGGGATCTCACTAGCATAGTGGTTAAGCTGTTCGTCTTGCGTTCAAGAGGTCATGAGTTCGAATCCAGCTCGTGTCGTCTTGTTTATGAGGTAAATTTTTCGGAGATCCCTGTGGAGTAACACTTGAAGCTACGGAGTTACGTGCTGTAATTGGTATTCTCGTCAGGCGACGTGCCGCTTCGTTGAGAGTGACGGGGTACATATGGGAAATCGAGTACAGTGAAGTCAGTCCTCTGCGACTTTTGAACTTTGAACTTATCACTATCTTCAATGACATCCCAGATAGGAAGCTAAGCAACACTAATATAACTATTGAGACACCTAAAACTCTATACTCTGTACATAATATGAGATTTCGTAACTAAGGAAATTTATGAAAATATAGCAACAAAAATATATAAGGTTACATGTATTAATAGATGTTGGTAGAGAATCATATTTTTGGCGTAGCGATACGCTCAGCATTTTTTAAAATCTGTAGTGTATTTCTAGATGTCGATAAATACAATTGGTTTTAATTGCTTTCTGAACGGTCATGGTGCACACCTGTCTACGGTGGTGTTTGAACATCTTACTTTGGTCGCCTGAGAAGTGCTATGATTATGGTGGTAAAGTTGCTCCTATGAATGCAGTAAAACAACGTTTAACTATTGGACTCTCCTACTAGTAGTCCAAGTGAAATTGGAAAACAATTCAGTTGTCTGGAACTTGCATGTTGGATTACAATGTAGAAACAATCATGACAAGCCAGATATCATAAATCATTAATGTGCGTCTATTCTATGGCTATTGGATGTGCGTCTATGGCTATGTTGATAGCGGCGGAGACACAAGCAAAATGACAAGAAAGTTTGATCGACGTTAGCTTTGAAGTTTTTGACCACTTATGGTACGGTAACCAGTTATCGTGCACGGCTGGTCTAATAACGATATGCTTATAAATGTTCACCGTTCAGTGAAAATGGTAACAATACTGAACTTATTAGTTACAACCGTCCAAGTAGATTATATCTGGCAATTGCCACAAATGAAAAGGCGACACACCGCATTTCGGATATCTGGACTACATTCTGCTGAAATTTAGTAGGAGCATTGTCCTGGAATAATACAGATCCGGTGGATGTATGAGCATTGTCCTGGAACAAAAGAGACCCATGGATGTAGGAGCATTGTCCTGGAACAACAGAGATCCGGTGGATGTAGGAGCATTGTCCTGGAACAAAAGAGACCCGGTGGATGTAGGAGCATTGTCCTGGAACAAGAGAGATCCGGTGGATGTAGGAGCATTGTCCTGGAACAATACAGATCCGGTGGATGTAGGAGTATTGTACTGGAACAATAGAGATCCGGTGTATGTAGGAGCATTGTCCTGGAACAATAGAGATCCGGTGGATGTAGGAGAACGGACGCAAAACAAAACCCAAACAAACAAACAAATTAAACTTTTGTGACCCGCTGGAATTTTTCTAACGACGGTTACAAATTGTGCGAAAATATAAAAATTAACATTAAAAGAAAACTTTTGAACGAAAACAACAGAGCAGTAAGAAGTATCTAAAATGTAATTTTTTATTATATCATTTTAACTATATTCAAATAAAAACGTTAGTTCATGTACGTTCTTTGCTTTCGTTAAGTGTAGCTTTTTATTGTGATTTGAGAAATGTCTTGCACATTCTCAACATGGAACAAGATGTAGAATAAAGCGCATGTTATACTCCGACTTGCCCAATGTCTGTGAATCTGCATCATTACATACATTTAGTATCGATGCCGGTTAAAACATGGTGGAAACGGGTCAGGTAACTCAGGTGGTAGGAGTCCTTGACGAACCAGCTTTTTTCGTTCAAGAAGCATCCTGTAAAAGCGCTCATAGCTGAACCTGGCCTCAGGGATTCGTTGCTGATGTTGCTAATTGTACACACAGAAAATGAAAACTTTAATAATTAAAACTCAGTAAATTGCATGAAATGTAACTACAAGAACAATGAATTGCATATAAACTGAAAGTAAAACACAATAATACGTAGGTAATGTTATCGGTATAATTAGATCTGAGATGTTTATGATTTAAAATCATGCAAATATACAAACAATAAAGACATTAAGAATTTGGGAATAAGACATTAATGTTTAAAATATGACACTACTATTAATTTAAAAAACACAGATAGTGTTCTGAAAATTGTATTAAATGTATGATACAATTTGCAATAGTCACTGATCTTTATCTATACAACTATTTTACTACATTCTAATAGATTACAGTGTTCTTCTTCTTCTGTGTTCAGCATCTGTGGTCATGCTATACCGTCAGGCCTGTCGTCAAGACGAAGTCCACTGTCTTCTCCAGGTCAGAGCGGCTGCCCCATATCTTTTGCCTCAAGTCTGTATCCTCTGGCCAGGTCTGCTGTCTCTGCTCTTTGTATGTTGGGCAGTCCTGGAGTATGTGTTCCGGAGTCTGGGTTCCGGATCCACATGGACATTCATCTGTGTATGAGATCCTTAATCGATAAAGGTGACCCAACAGTCTGCAGTAGCCTGTTCTAAGGCGAAATATTGTGGTCTGTTGATATCTTTGTGTAAACACTGTCCTGTATCCCCGGGACCCAGAGGGGGAGCAAAGAATATCAAAACTGTGATCCGTTATGAATGTTGCAAGGAACGACTAATGAGGCTTAAGTAGTGGAGTTGATTGTACAATCCCATAGGTCAATGTTATAGACGCAAAGGTCATGCTAAGCCAGATGTGTGGAGCCGAAATGCAAGAACATCGCAACCAATAAACTATAGCACAACGTGTCCCGTTCTCTGGAATAGATCTTGATTTGAGGGCGAAGAAGAAGAAGTATAGGCAATTAAAAATCAAATTAAAGTATCCCTTTTTCATGCCATGGAAACATGCTAGAGAGTATGATGCTAGGCCCGTATTTGTTCATTGATCAACAGCTTAGGGTTGCCTACGGATGATTCTATCGGCATAGGTCTGTCTAGAGATGATTCTATCAGCGTAAGTCTGCCTAGGGATGATTCTATCAGCATAGGCCGACATAGGGATGATTCTATCAGCGTTGGTCTACCTAAGGATGATTTCATCAGCATAGATTTACATAGGGATTATTCTATAAGCATAGGTCTATCTAGGAATGATTCTATCATAATTGGCCTACATAAGGATAATTCTATCAGTATATGTCTACCTAGAGATGCTTCTGTTAGCTTAGATCTACCTAGGGATGATTCTATTAGAATTCTACTTGTTGCTTTTACCTTTTGCAGAACTTTTGGTGCTAATTTTCTTAAACTGTCTCTATCTAGCAGCTGGAGATAATTACAAATATCAGGAATTACAGAACTGACCTACCCGACCCCACAGATGAAGATGTAACATATGGGTGGGGGCGGGGGAGTCTTTCTTGCTTAGTGGTTAAGCCTTTGTGCTCAAGAAGGCGGATGTTCGAATCCCACTCCCGACGTCTTGTTTACAAATTGGTTATTTTCGGGGATCCCTGGAGGATTAACGCTCAAAGCTTCGAAATTGTGTGCCGTGAGTGATACGCTCGACAGGCGGTGCGCCGCCGCGTTGGGAGGGACAGAGTAACATTGGCTAACCCGAGTATAATGAAGTCAATCTTCTACGCTTTTTTATAACCTTCAGGTGCAACCTAAAATATATGATGATGAGGTCTAGCTGTTTACTTAGTCAACATTTAACTGGCAGCTTAAAAGTACATACAACAGGATACTTCACAAAGAATATGGCCACACTTCATCTGCTAGGCACATAGATCTCTTTGTTGTTGTGATGATTCATTCAACAAAAATAAATGACCACGGATGTGTCGGGTCATTGGCGCAAATAAACGGCGACACAACGCATTTTCATTCTCTGGACTACATCCTGCTGGAAATCTAATACGACAATGATCCTGCTACAAGGGAAATCCAGCAGTAGTTTGAGAATGAACGCTAAAGAAGAAGATGAAGAAACCTAGTGTTACTTTCACAATCAACATTAACCTTCTGAATTAACACACATAATTCCTACATTTTAGTAATTGTATACATAACTGATATCATATTATCATTCAACTCAACACCACATGATTTCCACATTATATAGAGCAATAAGCTGTCGAGGTCGGTGAACAAATAATAGCAATAAACCAGGGCCTCCACTATTTTTGGATGGTCAAAAGTTCTGATATAACCATATTGGAATAATGTCCACGGTTTAATAGAGTGTATGGCACCAGAAGAAGTGCTTTATACTTCTAAAAATGGTCTCAAAAAGGGCTGGAGTGTCAAATAAGGTGAGATACAATGTCAATGACTCGAGTTATTGACAATTAGATTTATATACGAAACATTTCAATTGATAGGATATATTCACATTGACATGATATATTCACATTGACATGATATATTCACATTGACAGACTATATTCACATGGGTATATCTCTGAAACTCGATGCCCTTGTTGAGAGTTACAAAAGAAATTTCGCAAGATTACGCCGCTATCAATTTTACCCAATCACCGCTGTGTTTGTCTTGTCACTCAATGTGGAGATACGAGATGCACATTTAACTGCACCTGATGCTGAGTAGTTTGATTTTTCTATCATCACAATGAATCGCTTGTTACTTTTCGTTCTTTCTCTGCACTATATTTATCTGTTAGGTTGTGTATATGTTTGCGATGTTATTGTTGTCGCGTTTCAGTAGCTCATTTCTTAGTAACAGCAGATTGGTTTATCAACTGTCTGCCGAGGTTCTTGATAACCGAGGCAACATCCAATCTCGTTTGTAAGTAATGTTGTTTTGATTAGTATTGATTTGCTGAGAAGTGAATCCATGCTATTGCAGACAAAATAGAGTTTACGGTCTCCATTCTCCTTTATACATTGCCTACTGGTTATGCTGAACTTCTATATCGCTCCAAAAATGTAACCAAATGTTCAAAGCAAACGATTTATCTCGTCCTGAATCACTGCTTTTATGATGTGCATCGGTCATAGGGAACAGCTGTGTCTGTATCACCCTTCACAGCTTTGTGCAGCACATCTCTGAGTCCTTCCAAACAACAAGGATGTATGATATATATGGCACATAGGACACAAAAGCTGCACCCAAAAATAGCATGGAAAGCTTAGCTATTTAGATGAAGTTTTATGATGTTTCTAAAAGAAGATATCCTCAACACACTGGCACGTCATCTAATAATGTTATATAATGATCGATTAAGCCATTGGTGACATCAATTCGAATGCGGTACATTACATGTAGGGTAAACTTTTGTTCGTTCCTTCTCCAAATTCCACTTGGTCTCTCTTGTAACAGGATAATGGACATGTTCGATTTCCCACTGGACGAAGGTCAGATAACCGAGATGCGTTGTGTCGTCATTATTTACGAAATTGGCCCGACACTTCCGACTTCGGCGGCATGTAGACAATAATGATTATACTTCTACTAAAGTCATGGTAATTAATTGATTGAAGCATATTCGTACAGTACATTGCATCTCTGCTAATGTTGAACTTCTTGGTGCCACTAATATATCCCCAACGCATCTCCCATACAATGTGGCCGATCGGCATTCAAACCACGAGCAAGAAGACCGAGTTGTGCCAGTACAAGACAAATTGTATACACCTTATGCAACAAGACAACAGCTGACAGACACATGTAAATATCACTACCTAGCTTTCAGCCAAAAATTAAAAAAATACAGGCGCCACTGGATCACAGAAGAAGTATTTGTGTGATTTGTCTAACCCACTGTATCATCAGCCAACAACTGTCATGGTAGGTTTAAATAAGTATAATGGAATGAAAATCTCTATTCTGTTTTTCCATAGAAGTTTTTTTTAAAAACATGGTCTCGGCACCATGTCCTCGGGTGAAGTATGGTGACCTGTCCCTGTCGATTTAGGTAGCAGTAGCAATCTTTCCTCATATTATTTTAACTTCGGATGTTTTGTATAACACTTATTTTCATTTGTATAACACTTGACATGATACTTCACTATCTTCTTGCATACGTCCTAATCCTTTTCTAGTCAGACCATCAGTCCGTTTAATCTGTCACCACAGTGTAATGGTACCCATTGAAATTCCGTGCTCCTTCTTTTGGTTTGCTGTTTGTTTTTGTTTCTCATGTGTTGAAGTTTACCGCCATTGAGATCCTGTAAAACAAATGAGAGTCAGAGACAGTGTAACGTATCATGGAGTAAGTTTGCTCTACTATTTGAACCTCAGCATTCTAGTTGGGCCTCGTGTGTTACTATTCCTTCTATAGCAGGGTGGTTATTTCCGTGTTAGAATATGCATTGACAATTCTTACGCTCAGCCAGACACAGACTGAAAGATCGTATAACATCAAAAATGAGGTGAAGCGTGTCATATTTGGGTGTACTAGAGATACCTCAGCAACAGCCATGCAATTCTTACCCAGCCGCTTAACTACAGAGCACAAACAATAGTCATACAGAACACGAGTCTACGTTTCTAGCGACTCTATCTTCACTAAAGGACACTTTTCTAACTCATCCTATATTTTTTAAAGACCTATTTGTAACTCCTATTTCTCTCTTTCTCTCTCTCTCTTTCTCTCTGTGTATGTGTGTATTTTTTTCTCTGCTACAGAGACTTTCTGATGACACTTTCTATCATCGCTAACATATAACTTTTTGAACATCAGTTATATTTGATCTTTTTCTAAATACAACATTCAGACTACTCTTTCCAATTTCGTTAAATATGTCCTTCAAACAATTTCTACTTCTTCTTCTGCGTTCATTCTCAAACACCCGCAGATTAGCAGGATGTAGTGTGGAGAACGGAATGCGTTGTGTCATAGTTTACAGCATTGCTGCGATATCTGCGCCTTTAGGCCTGACACATCCGAATTCAGTATGGCTTTGAGTCACTGACCCTATATGGGATGGGACAGCCAACTCCATCCCATAACCTCCTTAGTCGCCTTTTACGACATGCATGGAAGGTAAACTGTTGCTATTCTTTGCTCCCATTTCGGGCCCCGGCAACACACGGGCGTCCCTATAGAAAACAATTTCTATATTCGTTAAAAAAATGTCATTCTTATGTTTAATTGTATTTTCGCTAACTAGTAATAGCAGATTTGATACATACTTGATTCATGAGCGTGTTATAGCTGATAGACGTCGGCATTATACTCTTCCTATTGTTCAGAAAATTGCTACTTGTCTCTAAATCTTTATCCTTGAACCAGGTTGTATCTTTCCTTCTTCTTGCCCGCTGCCACTCAACATGATCAATACCAAGCCGTTGAAGAGCGGCGTCAGGATTCGGGTAATAAATATTATACCATGTCCATTCATGATGGAATGCCATTGCCGTCTTTCTTCAAACCACAAACACACTAATGTTGTTAAATATCGATGACATAGTTTTTCGGTGAACCACAAAAGAGGAGCTCGCGAATATATATGATACAGATATACGAGGTGATTTGATTTCTTTCCTGACAATATAGAAGGAAACCTCACATACTGTTCAAGGTAGAATCCATCACCATACTTGAGTACATAGACATCTAGTTGTAAATGACAAAAAATTCATATATTTTATTATAATTGTCTTCTTCAGAGAACACGTATTGTACTTACATATTGCACTTGTGTATGTTTGAACATTAATAGTTCTCAACAATTCTTTTGAACGAATTGTTTTCTGTGCTTTCCTCCCCCACACCTTTGTCGGTGCCTTAAAATATTTGTCTTTACATTACACTAAGTTTAATCTATATTGCTTGTTAACTATCGTTCGAGTAATTGTCTTCCTCTGCCACCTATCCTGGATAGGTCTATAGCCTCGAGCCATGTCAATTTTTTCTTCGTGCCGCGCCCCCCCCCTCTGCAAGTCTCTCTGGCTTCCATAATGTATATGACTCCCGTTTGAGAACCACTGTTGTAGTCCAACATCATTGCACTCACTTACATACATTTGGCATTCACTTTTTTCTTACTTAAGCATATATTATCCGTGATGCTGAAAATTAGCTCCGATGATGTTCCTCATGTTTTTATAAAATCAGCCAGTTTACACGACCTGTTTAATTTCTATTTGTAACCTGTTGACATGACGGCGACTTGTTAGTTTAGTATTTTCAAATTTCAAATTGCCAGCAGCTATTTAAATTTTAATTTCCACACAGGATCTTCGATTTTATTGTCCCTTTTTTTTAGAGTAAGACAAGTTGTTTTTTTCCAGAGCCATCACCACTTCTTCAACCCCGCCGAGCTTGGACAGCAGTTCTTTTCAAGGCTTTCAAAGTCCTACTTAATGCTTACACTAGGACATAGTCAGAAAACTACTAAGAGTTTTCACTCATTTTTCTATGAGTTTCTATCAGCTCTAATGGTTTCCGTTACGCCAAATAGATCCCTTCAAGTTGAAGAGTTTCCATACTAGTTTTTCAGTCTTATAACAGTTCTACTAAAGGCTTCCAACAGTCCTTTAGATTGTATCAACCCTTCTCAAGGCTTATATCAAGTTCACTAAACAGCGCAGCAGACGCCACACCATAAGAACGTGCATCACGATGACTCCTGATCACAATAATTGCAAGCACGATAACATAAAAAACTTGTCCCAGACCAAAAGGTCACCATAATTGAAAGGGAAAGGGAATCCCTTGAAAGGGAATGTCTCGAATCATATACTTTCAATCATATACTTAGCAAACAAAAAATGATACATTCACAAACGTGTACATTGAAACAAAGAATAACGCATTCACACCTCTCTAGAGAATCAAATGTAAAGGAAAACACAAATACTACCGTGAAGATAAGTACACTGCTTGAGGCAGTGGATGTTAACAGTTCATGTTTATGGTCAAGATATATTGTAGTGTTGTTCTGTTCAGTTCGTTACGCACCAAGTTTTCTTCTTACCGTGTGCAAGATTCCACTCGCATTCTTATATATATGTATACTCTTGTGTGCTGAAGCATCCGATGTAGTACCCCTACGACCCTGATGGGTTACGGGTTTGTAGATACATAGAAAGTATAACTCATGGCCTTTCCGGAAGTATGGGTTACACCCAGATAAAAGCCAAAACGCCCTGATATAACCATGGGTTACACCCAGATAAAAGCCAAAACGCCCTGATATAACCAAACTAGATTACGATTTTATGATGAAAATGGCGTGACTCAACAAGTAGAGGTTTTAATCCAGTAACAAATAAAGAAACAAACAAGCAGTATGGGCTAGTTAGTCGTTGGATCATCGTCATTGCATTCCGGACATGTCCATAGGTGTTCAGATCTCTCCTTGAGTGTATCCGCCATTACACGTTGACTGACGGTCCCAGCACATCGTCGATTGACTATCATTCTTTCTCGCCAACGAAACCTTTCTAGCGACACCATATTTCAAACAAAGCTATCTTATTCTGATCATGGAACAACAGTCATCGTCACTTATACAGTCATTTGTTCGTGTGTTTTCCCGTAGGGCGTTCAAAATGTCTGCCCAATCCATCACTCCACCAACAGCCGTAGTAGCAGCGAGTGCGACCAACCTATCTGATCTCTCATTACCCCGGACTCTTGCATGTCCCGGCACAAAAATAAGTCACTCTACGCACACGGGGATCTTTGACTGCATTCAGCCACTGTTTCCGAATGTACCCGCCTAAACTTTCACAATCATGCTCATCGAATCACTGAGTATACAGGCATGTTCGCAGACTGGGTACGCAGCAGTATGGGTGTTGCGTTGGATGCATTACTACTTGTCTCGTGAGGATAAGAGTAGAAAAATAATGACTTCGACAGTTCTATTTTGTGATTTTGTCTGTCCGTGATTTTCTTAGCACCTTTGCTCCCTTCATTTACGAGTGTTTCCTACAGGATCGCTTTTGCCAATGTATAATATCCAGGGGCGTAGCGTCAATAGACGTCAAAACCACGTTTAAACAACTTGTAGGACAGACATTGCATCAGCAAGAAACACCACACCTGTTGACATTGGCCTGTCATGTTTTCAGTTATTCTGCAACAAGCTTCAGACAAATGCATAATTGTTTACTATAAACATTACAGAAAGATAATCGAAGGGTAATTTTGTTTAAAGTTATCCGTTCTTTATGTCAAAACGTTTCAGATTTCATATCCCTTCAGATTAGAAACTTTCATTGCCTGTTTAAAATCCGACCTTTGATTTTCTAATATCACAGTATCGTACTTCCAGACTCTGGCTTCAGACAAATCATACGCGTAGAAATAACTTATGACGATGTTAGCTCTCAGAATTGACGCGGAAATTCCCTATCTGTACTGAACATTTTCACAGAAAAGAAGAACATATGTCTGTAGCTGGATTACAAGATTATATAAGGTATACTTTTTCAGAACTAGTTAGTATTTTATTTAGGGCATAAATACTGGTACGGTAAAAATGAAATGGGGCGCTACCTGCGTACTAAAACAGAGGTCACTCGGCGTCCCCACTCTAAAAACTCACGCTACGCCACTGATCATATCGCCTTATTCAAACTATGCTAACTTTGAACTGCTCTTTAGTGTCTTTTGGTCCCAAACCTCTACTAGGAACCTTTGCAATTTTCCCATACAATATTTTTTGGGATGTGGCGGTTGCTCATCAGTTAAATATGTTCAAGCCACTTGAGTCTTCGGTGATTGTATTTGAAGATTATTGTTGGAAGATTGGCTCTTTTGTGCAGGACCTCATTGTGGGTAACCTTATCCTGTCACTTCATACTCAAACATTTCCGGAGACATCATAAATGGAAGATGTTCAACCTCCTTGCTTGTTGTGAGTATGGTGTCCATGTTTTAGATCAATAAATGAGAACATTGGGTGCGTACGATTGGTACATGAAATCTGATGATAATGTTTCTTCTTCGCAATCAAAGATGAGCATGACATGAAAACACAATAAAATGTGGTGAACGAGTAGAGAAAACACAAACCTTTGAAATTGTCTAATTTGCTTTGGGTTTGTGAGTTCGTAGTTGCCCGATCAGTTAGATTTGTGCCAGGAAAGTTCTAATACAGTGTGTGCCATTATGCAGAGGGTCCCGTACAGGAGAGTTTTTGGATTTGCCCTTCCGCGACAAATCTACGTCTACATTGTCAAGTTTATAATTGTTATATGCTATTTTTGACGGTTTATCACAATTG
This sequence comes from Meghimatium bilineatum, assembly GCA_034231615.1. Taxonomy (NCBI): domain Eukaryota; kingdom Metazoa; phylum Mollusca; class Gastropoda; order Stylommatophora; family Philomycidae; genus Meghimatium; species Meghimatium bilineatum. The sequence goes on from CM067299.1 coordinate 88,962,370, forward strand.
GTGGCAGTTCTTCCTATTTAAGCACCAATTTTATCGTCAAGTGATAGTTTTACTGTGATTGCTAATATCAGATAGTTGAAGCTGTATACTAATTGAAATTTTAAGTTGTTGGCGTGATATGCGGCGCTGTAACAGTATTTTGACAAAATAGTAGTTTTCTTGATGTCTACTGGCAGCAAGAACAAATCACAAAACATTGCCAAGACGTTAATTAATCAGATATTGCATTATGGCCACATTATAAAAAACTATAGTTGCATTGCTAGCTTACAGTGGTACAGCAGCTTCCTGAAAATAATTATATTTAAGAGAGACTAGTCGTGTGTTTGTATATGTATATACTGTTCTAAGGCTGTTATAAATGTGCGAACTAGGAAGAAAGCTATATTTGTTGTTTGTGCCAATTGATGTATCATATGAACTAAATGACTAATAGTAATACATTTAACACCTCATTTAAGTTTACATGTACTGGAATTCGTAAAGCATTAAACGTAAACATACCACTGCAAAGTCGGCTGTGTATGGCTATTCATACTAATAACGCAGTGACACGACGTATCAGAATTATATCAACTACATCATTCCGGTAATATAGCAGGGCTATTGTGCTACTTCAAAAGACATAAGGTGGGAGTTTGAGAACGTGCAATACAAAATTCTAATAAAGTTTATTAGGACAAGTTCACAAATTCACTTAAGTTGGTTAAGTAAAATGCACCTCTTATGTCGAGGTACGCCTTATCAGCTGCGGACGTTAGTCCAATTTTACTTTACTAGGAGTGATGTCTACATTTTAGCGGAATAAAAAATAATATTATACTATTACAAGTTTGGAATTTTGCAAAAAAGAAATAAGAGCAGATAAGCAGTTTTAGCATAAATATCAATCAAGATGCAGTACGCATTTCACAGTCACTAGGACTGCAGCCGGATGCATCGATCTGCACGCTACCCATTATGATTCTTTTAATTTTCTTTCATCTTTTTATGTCCACTAGTCTGTAACCAACGTATTTGTAGCTGGCATGCTCAGTAAACAAACATCTTCGATAAAATTAGCCATTTTGTTTTTGTGGCAACAGGGTTTGAGATTGACGTGATTTCAGTGACGCCACGAACACTGGAACAGAGTTGTAATAAAACTGCGCATAATATTTAAAAGTTGAAATGTATCCATCTTTTCCCGTAATGAACCTCAAATTTGGTTATATCAGAGCTTGGCACCCATCAAACAATAGTAGAGTAATGGTATTCCAGCCACCATGATCTCCGTGATTGTTTTATTATTAAGAAATATATTTTTTAAATATCAAACGTTCTAAATTATCAATAATTCAGTGATCGTTGTGATAAGGTTACATGAAAATCAACACCAACTCATTTTTAATTATTATTCTTCTTCTGCGTTTGTTCTCAACCTCCTGCAGATAAGCAGGATGTAGTCCGGAGAACGAAATGCGTTGTGTCATGGTTTACAGCATTGCTGCGATTTTTGCGCCTTTCGGCCTGACACATCCGACTTAAGCATGGCTCTGGGTCAGTGACCCTATATGGGATGGGACAGCCAACTCCTTCTCATAACCTCCTTAGTCGCCTTTTACGACATGCGTGGAAGGTAAACAGTATTGCTATTCTTTGCTCCCCTTTCGGGCCCCCCAATACACGGGCGTCATTTTTAATGGTCATACACCGATTTAACAAGACGGACTCGCTTATATGAAAGTAAAGGCAGATTGAATTCACCACTACCCGTAAATCAATTTGTAGAGAACTCTTAACAGAATTTAACAAAATTTGTAATAAATGTGTTATGTCCCCTATACAGTTGATTGCAAAAATAATATGTCTAGTTCATGGTCACTAGGGTAAATAGAAATTTTTGTGAACTTGTCCCTATTTATTGAATATTTCTTGTATATTATCCTGGAAATATTTACAACTATTTTTTTATGTGTGCACGCGCGAGCTGTGATAAAAGATTCTTACAACAGCGTCTGTATCAACTACATATAGTATCCTATACATAACCAGGGCGTTAGCTAAACGTTTATTTTAGTTAGTTAGTTAGTTAGTTGGTGGGTTTGTCTGTCTAGAGTCAGACACGCCCTTTCAACCGTGGAATGGATTTCCTTTGGTTATATCAGGCGTATATCGTGGCCCAATCGCCTGGGTTGTCCTGTTAGTGACTGGTGATTTGACCTGGAGTCTGGTCTGCGTGTCCTTATAAGGACAAAAAATATTGGAGGATTGGGATGTAGTCCTAAGAAGGACTTGTTTGTTTGTTGTACTTGGTGCGTTTGGTTTTAGGCTTGTGGGTCTTCGTACTCCTCCTGGAAATTGATGGTTGTTGGTCTTTTGTTGGCATCCAAAGGTTTGGATGGTCTTGTAGACTCTGTGTAGAAATTTTTTTTTTTTATTTTATTTTTTTTAATTAAATAAATATAAATTTAAAACAATTTATATACATATATAGTATTTTTCCATTTAACAATGAGTTCTTACACACTCATAGTCATACATATATACATGCACCCATATACTTTACATATGAAAATATACACATGCACCCATATACTTTACATATGAAAAAATACACATGCACCAATATACTTTACATATCAAGAAAAATCCATTCACCCATATACTTTTCATATCATAATTACATTTGCACCCATATACTTTACATATAAATACACATTCACTCATATACTTTACCCATAATAAATACATATGCACCCATATACTTTACATATAAATACACATTCACCCATATACTTTACATATCATAAATACACATTCACCTTCAAAATGTCTTGTGTATTGTCATATGTATGTTTTCGTGTTTACCTCTCATAACCATTTAGTCTTAGCCTACTGATAGTCCGTGTGTTGTGTTCAAGGATTATCAGCTCGGCAACCCTCTATGAATTATTGTTTACCTTTTTATGAATGTAGAATGCAACTTATATTTTAAATAGTATCAATGATATTCCAACGATTGTTGTAATATATGGATTTAATATTGTCTCCTAACAAATATATTATTGCTTACTGGACATCCATCCCAACATACTGGGCAGATCCACAGGGTAGTGATTCATCACTTTATTAATGATGAATAACTGATTGATCGCATTGGCAGTTTTAACTTGTCCATATTTGTTACTCTCAAAGCAAGGACATATGTTAATAGGAGAAAATGAAATCATGAACAGATGGGAAGAATACATTAAGAACTTTACAAATATAGTAGAAATGAAATAGACATACAGTACAACAACAAAGGCCCTTGTATATTAACCGCAGAGATAGAAGAAGCTATACAACACATGAAATACATTAAATCTCCTGAACCAGATGATATTACAGAAGAAGAATTAGAAGAGTTGGGGGAGTATTGCATAGCAATAATCACCAAAATGCTAAATGACATCTATAACAGTGGCGATATTCCATCTGATGTTTTTAAATCTATATTCACAGGCTCACTGAAGACATCTTGTGCAGTAGAATATGGATGTTCTATGTGTTTCTGATGATACTTCAATACTTATATGGAATGTTCGTTGTTGTAATTGTTCTTGTCTCGATTAGTCCGTTCTCAGTGACTTGAGTACACATATTGAATGTCTTGACGAGATCACATCTTTTTTTAGGGAAGCGTTTGATCAAGTACCAAAGCATTGTTTACTTTAGTTACAAGGCAATTCAGTGCCACTAGAACGAACCTGGTTCAATTCCCGTCAGCTGTGAGAATTATTTTCATTTATACTTTTGCTTCCTACTTTAATTTACTTGCAATAGAATGTGAAGACCACGGAACAATCAGCCTTATGAGCCAGATGACCAAAATTCTACTTCGTGTAATCATGAGACGAATAAAAGGAAAATTAAAACCAGAAATTGCAGAAGATCAATGCTGATTTGTGGAAGGAAAAAGCAAAAGACATTTCATGTATATAATACGAACATTAATAGAGAGGGCAATAGAAGTACAGCGCGGTAGCCTAGTGGATAGTGAGCTTGCTTGCTATCATCTGGTTACAGCGTGCCAGGTTCGAAACCACGTCCGGACATTTTAAAAAATGTCCGGGTTGTGATTTCTCACTTGACACGACCACTCCTCCAGTCGACTCAGCTGTAAATGAGTACCTGACGCATGAGTTAGGGAAGGTAAAAAACAGCAAGGAAGGGAACTGGCCACCCCACCTAATAGTTGCTGCGGCTTAGTACATGAAGAGTTATCTTCATCCCCGACGGCAGATGCCATGGGACCTACCTTTACCTTTACCTAATAGAAGTACAGAATGACTTGCACTTGTGCTTCATAGATTACAGTAAAGCATTTGACAAGGTGAAGCTTTCAGAAAGGATAAAAATATTAGAAAAACTAAATGTTGATGGAAACGATTTAATGATAGTAATATGTATAGGAAACAAACAGCTGCGATGAGGGTTTACAGTAATGTAGGAGAATTCCAAAAGATAGAGATGGGCGTCAGACAAGGATGTGTAATGTCACCAGATCTTTTCTCCATGTATATAGAGGATATTATGTGTAACATAGAAAGCATGCCAGGAATAGATGCTGGAGGTTAAAATATTAATAATCTAAAATATGCTGACGATACAGTCTAATTAAAAAGAGTGAACAAGAACTTCAAGCCCTTTTGGACACGGTAGTATAAGAAATTGAAAAAAAGCCTCAGAGTAAACAAGAAGAACGCAGAAGTAATGGTAGCTTCAAAGAAATACACACTGCCAAATTTCATTGATGAAAAATTAAATCAGGTCGATAAAGTCAAGTATCTTGGCACCATTTCATCATCAGATGGCACGTGCTCCAATGAGATCAAGAACAGGATAGCACAGGCGAAGTCAACATTTTAAAAAAAAGGGGAAACATTCTATGCAATGGAGTAATATCAATGCATACATGAGTTCGAGTACTAGTATGTTATTTGAGCCAATCCTTCTTTATGGATGTGAAGCATGGATAGTAAACAAAAGTGCGCAAGATACGCTGGAGGCTACTGAGATGTTGTTTTTAAGAAGAATTATGAAAATTGAACTGAGAAGTTCTCAGATATGCTGGTGTAAACAGTGGCCGCTGGCCTAGTAAACCAGTACTGGTTGCTCTGATTGGCGAATTGTGAGAGTGTTGGTATGATTGGATACTTTTGAAACTTTCAGACCTTTCATATATAACATGCATGTTATAATGACTATCAATGATGGTGTGGCCTTGTCAATTAATGAGATAGAGGTACTAGCAAGCCCGTAGATAATTCGAGTGTTCAAACTCTTCTCCCCCCTCCCCACCTTAGGAAAGTAGAACATGACTTTTAATATGAGGACTAACCTCCCCACTACCCCCCGCCCCCACCCCCGCTTACCCCTTATGATTATTCGCATAAAGATCATGAACTTTCACAAGAGAAAGAAGGAATGACATACGAAAATGAGCAAATGGTCGGTTTTTAGAAAGACAACTACCACTCTTTGCTGAAAACGTATCTATTGACCTGATTATTAAGCCAGCCTTCGTAAAATGAACATAGTAAGGGGGCTATCTTCAAGCCTACATTTCACTCTGAAACGAACATAATAAAAGATCTATCTTCATGTTTACATTTCACTGTATGTTTAAACAAAAATACCCTCAGAACATATGTATTTCAGCTGGAAGAGTTGTGATGGCAATTCTATTAACTAATTAATTCGTGAAAATGTGTGGAGATAATTAATTGTGCAAACGGAAGCTTTCCATAAATAACTGAGCGTCTTTGTATACTAAGAGCTTTAGAAACTGACTGACGTCTTACAAGGAATTAAAGGCCACGGTTTTGCGGTGAATGCGGGGAAAAATCCCCCTATAGATTTGCCCTCGAACAAAAGGAGACTTTTGAAGATAAATTGGTGTGAAATGATCCGAAAGCCCTTGGTTTGATGTGTTAAACCGCAGTTAATAATATTGATAGAAATATAATCTATTTGCCGATTTGGCTATTTTAGCTCTCTCGCAGACTTCTTCCGGCAAGACATTTCCTTGATAGCTTTCTGGAGCGCCTGAAGTGCGCTAGAAAATAAAGAGATTGGCATCCGGGTCGCTCAGGGTGAATGATGAGATTATTGTTATGTGGAGATTTGAACAATATCCGGGAGGGGAAAAGAAGCGCTTCAGCTTATTGTTAAAGTTAATCAATTACTTTATTGGTGATTGAAGCCATTGTAGTAACACCCGCTCTGAGAGGCATCAGAGGCGATGTGTCACTGTTGTGTGATGGGTTATATTGATAGAGCGGACAGCACAGTCGAATTTGTAGTTGTTATTTTATCCTTTGTTGTTATTGAAACAGTTATCACACGCGTGTCGCTAGGGTCTAATGGGTAGTTATAAAAGGGTCTCTAAATAGTATCAATACTGTTAACTGCTATGCATATAGTAAGAGACAACTAGGGAGGCTTGGAAAAGAATAGGCTGGCTCATCTCATAGAAGGCTAAAGTGACCCATATGACATGCTGAAATCGGATGTATCACTCCGAAAGACGCAGATTTCTCAATGACGTCGTAAACCATGATAAAACGCGCTTTGTACTCTGGACTACATCCTGATAATCTGCAGGAGTTTGAGAACGTACAAAAAAGAAGAAGACGAATACAGCAAGGCATGTGTAGGATGTTAAACTTTATAAGGTATGGTTAGCCAATCGCTTCCGAACCTTCCTTAGTCATATATTGCATCATACGTTGCAGACAGCAGTCTTACTACTATTTATTTCTATTTTGGGTTCTACCTACACGCAGCCAATCTATGCTCAAAAACACTCGTGCTTCATTGCTCGATTGATCACTTATTTTTATCTTCGTTTCGAACATCAACATTTGGTTCTACTAACACATTCCTGAAGGTTCAAAGAAGGTAAGCAATGGATTCAACATAGGGACTAATGCTCAGAAGAAAGTCAGAATGTTTAACACACCTAGAACAAAAAAATATGCACAGACATACTGATTTATAAAACATGCTTATAATATAATCTATCCTGCCTGGCAAAAATATATTTCACTGTCTGGTTCTCTCGATCACTTTCAGAAGGAGATTAATACATTATCGCGTCAACATATATACTTAAAATACAATCCACGGACTACTAATTTGACAAAATGTCTTTTCTGTAGAACTAAATAACACAAATGTGTTTTTATATCGTTGTTATCAAACTTCCGCTGTATCTCTTTAACGTTTTATCATGGTTTAGGCGTGATTGAGAACAAACAGCGCTGTTTCGCTGAGAGTTAGCAACACTATAGGTAGATTTCAAAAGATAGAAAGGGATGTCAGGCATGGTTGTGGAATGTCACCGGATCTTTTCTCCTTGTATACAGAAAACATTATGCGAAATATAGAAGATATGCTAAGAATAAAAGTTGGAACATGAAATATAAATAACTTGAGATATGCTGATGACACAGTGCTGATCGCAGGAAGCGAACAGGAACTACTAGCCCTGTTAAACAAAGTAGTGAAAGAAAGTGAAAACAAAGGCCTCACTTTAAATAAGAAGAAAACAGAAATAATGGTTGTCTTGAAGATACATACGCCCCCAAGATGAAACATAATAATTAACGACACAAAATTAACACAAGTTGAAAAAGTGAAATGTCTTGACACCCTGTTAACACCTTGTTAAGTTCATAATTTACGTAGTTGGTTTTTTGAATTATTGTCTCGAGTTATCTTTCCATTTTTCCGTCGTCTGTAAAAATGCTCCGCAGATATTTAAATTCCTGCACTTGTTTAGTAGTTTTATATTTAATTTTATATTAATTGTATTGTGTTTTCTACATTACTTCTGTTTGTTCTTCTATGTTGATCTTCATGTTGTGATTAAAGCAGCTTTCCTAGAGTGGGTTTATGTCATCTTGCAGCTTGTCACTTGAACTGTGGAGTAGGCACTTGTCAACACAGAGTAGTCCAGTTAGGTGATTTGGATGGTAAGAGTCTGGTGGTGTTTTTATTGTAATTGTAATATTATCCATTTAAATGATAAACTAAAATCCCCTACATGTTTACTGGATCTGACGTATAATGTTATATTTATTACAAATTTTCAATATAACGACGAGAAACGGTTTTTCAACCACAGACTTGAGTCATATTTGGTTATACGGTACCAGACCGTGCGATCATAAAAATAATAACGCATTGATTCCGCTAATTGTTTAATCATAAAAATAATAACGCATTGATTCCGCTAATTGTTTAATCATAAAAATAATAACGCATTGATTCCGCTAATTGTTTAATCATAAAAATAATAACGCATTGATTCCGCCAATTGTTTAATCATAAAATAATAACGCATGGATTCCGCTAATTGTTTAATCATAAAAATAATAACGCATTGATTCCGCTAATTGTTTAATCACTACGACATCCGAGTGTTGATAATAGCGTTGTCACTGTTGTCTAGTTCTTACGGGAATTTATGAACTTATGGAATATTATTATTTAGGAAAAACAGCAACGAAAGATTTTGCAATATAACTATTACATCTTTAAAGAGGGATGTGTTAATTTGAAGAAAAACAGGTAATATGTAACTCTTATCCTATCCTTTAATCCTGTAACCCGTCGGGGTGGTAGAGTACACATCGGATGCTCAGCACACAGAATTCTCCAGTGATATCTATCTTCAATCATATACCCCATCTGAGTAGAAGGTTCCTTCAATAGACATTGCACTAAGCTGAAAGCTGAAGCCTTCTGGGTATGAAAGAAAGAAAGGAGAAACCTCCCCACTGCACATAGGAAATAAGAACTAATCGCTCGCAATTCCTGGGGTTCGAGAAGAAGATCTTCAAAGATGTGGATAAGTGAGAAAAATCGTCTTGTTTATAAAATCTCTATAATCTTCGTGTATACCTGTACACAGTATGATCTGTATATATACCTGGACAAATTATGATCTGTATATATATCTAGACAAATTATGATCCTTGTGTATACCTGGACAAATTATGATCTTCGTGTATACCTGGACAAATTATGATCTTTATATATATCTAGACAAATTATGATCCTTGTGTATACCTGGACAAATTATGATCGTCGTGTATACCTGGACAAATTATGCTCTTCGTGTATACCTGGACAAATTATGATTTTCGTGTATACCTGTACAAATTATGATCTTCGTGTATACCTGTACAAATTATGATCTTTATATATATCTAGACAAATTATGATCTTCGTGTATACCTGAACAAATTATGATCTTCGTGTATACCTGAACAAATAATGATCTTCGTGTATACCTGAACAAATTATGATCTTCGTGTATACCTGAACAAATAATGATCTTCGAATATACCAAACACTTCTTCAGAATAGTCCTGAATGCTGATCGCACAAACTTATTACAGCTTATTCCACCTTTTCCAGTACTTTTCTTTGACTGCTGACACACAGTATACGCAACAAGTCTAATAGTCAGTGACCTCATGATGGATTTAAATGTGGGCTGTGTCATCTGAGTGCATCTCGGATGTCACCTGAGTGCGTCTCCGATGTCACCTTAGTACGTCTCGGGTGTCATCTGAGTGTGTCTTTGATGTCATCTGAGTGTGTCTTTGATGTCATCTGAGTGTGTCTCGGATGTCATCTGAGTGCGTCTCCGATGTCACCTGAGTGCGTCTCGGATGTCACCTGAGTACGTCTCAGGTGGCCAAATATTTTTTAAATTTCAGCAGCAAACATTTGAATAACTGAATCGCTCAGAAAGCAATAATAACCTACTAAAAAAAATAACATTGCCTAGGGGCTGTCCATAAATAACGTCAACAAATTTGTGTATATTTGTTTACCCACTGACTCCTCTCTTTTCAACAACTTTTACAAATTCAGGGATCCTCCTCCCCTTCTTAATTATTCCAAACAATTCCCCCCACCCATAAAAAAACACACAAAAAACCCCAATCAAACAAAACACAACTTTTTAAACTGAAAATGTAATTTTTAAAACAATGATTTATGCACCGTTTATATGAAAAATTCTTCAATTAAAACTATATTTTTGGAATATTTAAAAAAAAACCACCAGTAAATGTGGATGTCAACATATATAAAGCCCACCTCTTTCACTGTCAAAAACTGTCACGATTTTCAGACCCCCCCCCCCTTGCATATCTCCCTAATTTTTGACATAATTTCTGGACAACTCCCTATAAAGTAAAGCAAGACTAATTTGGGGTGTGCTACCCCAACACTATTATGCTAGTGTGCGTGTGTGTGTGTGTGTGTGCTTGTGTGTGTGTGTGTGCGTGTGTGCGTGTGTACGTGTGTGTGTGTGCGTGTGTGTGCGTATGTGTGTGCGTGCGTGTGCGTGCGTGTGTGTGCGTGCGTGCGTGCGTGCGTGCGTGTGTGTGTGTGTGTGTGTGTGTGTGTGCATGCGTACGTGTGTGTGCGTGCGTGCTGGCTGCATTGTAACTAAGTGTTGAGTAAGGAGGATGGGTTTTACCTAGATAAAAAAAACATTTTAAAATACTACCGAGTTTAGTGTGTCATTTTGTCAATTCTATTATATTTTTGATCATATTTCTTTGAAAATTGCAAGTGGTGTAGATTGAGGAGGAAGATTATTCGCCTAAAGGCTGAATTTCTGGTACTAAAAATCGTCTTCTGATTTCACTTGAGCCCCCCCCCCTCTTTCAATCTCCCAATCTACGGGCGTGTGTATGACAGAAGTGAGTGTGTGAGTGTATATATGAGAATATTTGTTCATGCGTGCTCAAGTTCGCTCAGTACTCACTACTCTACAATCTCATCAGATTCAACTCACAGGTTGACCTTTGCAACAAAACACCAAAAGGTCATCTTGGTAAACACAATGTACAGATCTAGAGCTACATGGATAGCTACCAGAAAAAACCATCAACGTTCTGCTGAGTTCAACAAGTTTAATATCTTCATTGTTGTTGATTCTGTCTTACAAACTACATTTGACTGTATGTATATTTAGATGTGTCCTACAATATTCTATCTCCCACAAAACATCTTTCATTTCTTTAGCTTAAATTAAATTTTTTGTGATTTTATACGTGTATAATTCTTTAAACTACACAATTATCATTGTGTCAATACAATTATCCGGTTCTGTAATGAAAGGTGTAGAGTATGCGTCGCGTGGATAAGGCTCACAATTCAATTAGGCTTTTGCGGGTAGTTCTGCATCAGGGCCGTTCAGAAAACAATTGGATGTAAATATTGAAAATCCAGCCTATAAAATCGAAGAAGTCGGAAATGCTAGGCTCATAACTACATCGCGAATAGGATTTGCTACAACAACATTGTATGTCTGGTTTTAATAGGATATGGGACCAACAACATTGTATGTCTGGTTTTAATAGGATATGGGACCAACAACATTGTATGTCTGGTTTTAATAGGATATGGGACCAACAACATTGTATGTCTGGTTTTAATAGAATATGGGACGAACAACATTGAATGTCTGGTTTTAATAGGATATGGGACCAACAACATTGTATGTTTGGTTTTAATAGAATATGGGACGAACAACATTGTATGTCTGGTTTTAATAGAATATGGGACGAACAACATCGTTTGACTGGTTTTAACGTTAGCTAGTCTACGTCTCCTTATGGACTTTCAATTTCTTGATTGAACAGATCTTTTATGTAGGCTGTTCACTTAAAATGTATGTCTATATTGTGTATCGGCACGGCACTTGATATTGTGTATACACTTTTTCTGATACCGTTTTTATGAAGTAAATTCTATATTTTTCCTGTTTCTGTTTTTTGAAAATGTGTCCTCGAGACATGTGCTATGTATGTGTTGTTGTCTGTGCATCGATCTGAGTTATGACTAGGTTATCATCAGTGCACACCAAACACGTCCATGAGTGTTCAGATCCCCGTGTTATTAAACTTATCATAGTATAGAGGTTTTCCAATTCCATTTTGATGTTGATGTATCGGTCTATTTGTATGTCCAATATGTTTCCCTTTACGGACTCTTCCGATCTTTACACCAATATCGCGCAGTCTTGAGGGCGACCATGATTCACACTTTTGAAAATCTCAGCGGACGCATTAACTATGTCAGATTGATCCATTGATATCCATATTGACACTATGGCCATGCTCACTAGTGTATCGCCTCATTTATTACATTCAACCTCCACATGTCCTAGCACTTGTAAAAGTCATTGTTATGGTCATAATTTGTGTCAATGACTTTACTCATTGATGATGGACTTCACTCATTAATGGTGGACTTCAACTTTGTGAATCATGTTCATTGAATCATTAAGTATTCACGTATGTGATTAGTTCTGTGACATCAGCCATGACAGTGCCTCCGTCAAAGATGTGTCACCATCTAAGTCTTTTCGTGGTTGTAGTGAAGGTACGGATGGATGCTTTTCAGGTTTTCCTACAGGACCTTGCAGAAATTATCCAAAGCACAACTTTGATGACAAATGACTGACTCATCAGTGTAGATTTTCGTGTTACAAGTGATCCTGTGTCCAAATCATGTAGGTTTTCACGGTTTCACTATTGAAAGTAATGATTCTTTTAGACACATATGCATCTCTTATTTCTTACGTACATATTTTTTTTTATGCTCTCTACAGGAGATGCGAAGATTTCGTATGTAACATCTGTATTCGAAGGTATGTATGTCTGCAGTGGGAGCCCAACTCTCACAACTATACAACACAATGCAATTCACTAATGACTTATAAAGTTTGATTTTTACTCTTTACATTGATATTATTTTTCGACATAAAAAGTAAAGTTAGCCACAACATGTATTAATGCCGAAGGAGTGTGAGATGTTAGCGATCTAACATTTCAGTGGCTCTGCTAGATAAGGGCGGTAGTCATCTACAATTCCTCGCAGTCTTTACTTCCCGGATCATCAAGTCTGTGATGAAGAAAGCTTCATTCAACAGCGGAAATTAAGTCAAAATTGGTTAGATAAGAATTGTCTAAATAATGGAGGTCGCCCACCTCCGAAGTATAGACTACTTTTTACACATTTTATTGTATCGAGAAGTATAAACTACTTAGTACACATTCTATTATAGCTAGAATTATTGACTAAGTATAAATTTCTGGAACACAAGGAACGAATCGAATAGATCTTGATACCGTATTCAATTTTAATGAAAGTTAAATATTACAAATAGTACATGTAATCGTAGTCTGATCCTGACCCTGGGTGTTGTGGGTATAGAAGAGAATTCATGCATTTCCGCTGGTCTCCAACTCTTTTTCCATCCTTGACAAGAAGGGTTACGGCTGCTTTTTTTGCATTTGCTGCCAGTATTTGTTCTTCATGCATCTGGCGACGCTTGGTCTTGTATCGGCGGTTTTGGAACCAGATTTTCACCTGTTAGATGTTAAAAATAGTCAGATGAGTAAACACAAAATTCAATCCTTTTTAACTTAAATTATGAAACAATTAAGATAAAGTAATACAAAAAAATAAAGGTGCTTGCAATTTATTTTAATGAATGTATAAAGGACCATATTTTTCATATGCAATATGGAAAACTAGATTGGAGTTTGCAAAGCTAGAGGATAGATTAAGCCTTTTAAAAACACCCTCAAAACATCAGTGACTCAATTCAATGTAGATATAAATTCATGGGTATTTTGGCAAAATACGTGCCAGAATGGCGTCACAGACTCAAGATTGCTGCAGTTGCTGCAGAGAACCTTCTTGCATATTACAAATGTATCGGCAAAATTAGATATGAGAGAAGAAACCATTAGAAAACACCATCAAGCAATTTAGTAAGAAACAACATTCGTACAATTAAGTCAACCTAACATAACTATTTCATTACTCCCGGTAACATCAAGATGGCTACACAGAACAACATATTTTGACGTTACAATAAGTTGCTTGCTTGTATTCCACAAAGCGAAGCAAGTCTGTGGGAAGCTCTTGAAAACCAGTATCTGAATACTATTTTCATAATACCTACTGAAAATACCTAAATTTCGGAAAACGCCAGCTCACCTCGCACGGGGCATAAAACAGGGTTCTCAGTTGTTAATCTACACAATAAAACGTTTGCACCAAACGTCTGAAAATGTAAACGGTCAAAATGTCGTTTAAGAACAGGGTCATGAGACAAGATAGCGAACTTCGACCAAAATGGGGTGTCTTGGCAGTCGTTAAAACAAATTCCCAGCATGGTGAATCCAAATATTACAAGTAGAGGAAACAATTTGCATGCAATTCATATTTCCTATCAAATAACTCGTAATCTGTAGCATAAACTCATCTCCAATCACATTTATATATTACAACAACTAACTGGGTAATCATTGGAGATTTCAACAACCATTTCCAAACTAAGGATACCCTGACATTAACACTAAGAGGTAAAAGTTGAGGGTTTCTAATGAACAACACTCGCGTTCTTATCAACAAACCTAACGACCCATAGATATACTCACAAACTTGGCGTACCACACGTATTCCATATCTCACAATATCAACATAAGATATTGAAAAAAAATGTCTGCACAATAGTATGTAATTCACAATGAGGTGGCATCGACCACAAACTAATAGTGATCAGTAGAGAACAAAATTAAACACCAAAGATTATCTCCCAGCTGGAATTACACGAAAAGAAATTGGAATTTATTTACGTCACACCCGTAAATAAATTTGAAAGAAATTACAGCAAAAATTAAAACTTCAACTCAGTACTTCTGAAGACAGCAAAACAATGTATCCCAGCCACTATGTAGAAGAGCAGATTACACTCCGTACTGGTATTCAAAGTTTGACAAACTCCACAAGGAACATTTACAATTAGACATAACGGAACAGGAAACACACACGCAAATGTCATAATACACAACAAAACAATCACAGCATTTACAAATAAAATAGGCAAGCGAAAGTGAGAGAGAAAGAGAGAGAGCGTCGGTAAGAAAAGGCAGCCTCACTAAGTATAGAAAAAAACGATACAACCAGTTTATATAATCTCACAAAATCATAAAAAGTAGAAGTAAAAGCTAAGTCAAATATACTCTACAAAGCAACCAAACAATTTTTACCGGCAAAGATATACCCAGTCTACACACTTCTAATTACAAATAAACATGCCAAAAACATATTTAAAAAATATAGAAGACGGATGTGTCAGGGCATTGGCGCAAATAAAACGGCGACACAACGCATTTCCATTTTCTGGACTACATTCTATCAAAATTTAGTTGTACCATTGTCCTGCTACAAGAGAGATCCAGTGGGAGCTTGAGAATGAACAGTGAAGAAGAAAAAGAAGTATAAAAAACAAAAAATTAAATACTTCCCATCCCATAAATAACTCAGATATTATAAACACACTGAATATTCCAGAGTGTTGGTTACTAAACACAATAACAAAAAGAAAACTACGCCTGTTTGGTCATATAAAGAGACATAACTGTTTAGAAAGACAAATAATGGAGGGAAGAGTACCTGGGTAGAGGAGAAGGGGCAGACCAAGAAGACGATGGACTGACGACATTAAAGATAATATGAATACATCGCTAGAAAATGCAAGCCACATCGCCCAAGACAGAGAGAGGTTCAGAGAGTTCATTGGGAAGACAACGTTCTGGAACGAATACGTCACATGACACTCATCCCATAAAAAAAATTATCACAATCCAACCAAGACAATTCTACACTTCAATTCAAAATGTATTTTTGCACAATTTACCCTACAAGAATTAGATGATAAAATAAAAACACTACAAGAAAAACTCACCAAGCTCTGATGGCATAGCAAACTAACAAGTCATGATATTTTCACTAAGAATGTGATATTGCCGTCGAATTTAAAAGAACCCTTAACCGAATCGGTATTAGCGACTGTGAGCTCTGCATCTGCGGAGCAATAAAACCAGACACCAGAACATATACGACTTGTACTATGCACATCAGAGTGCACAGGCTGGCGCTCCATAGCTGGTCGAGCATCAGGGTCAGCGAACCACAGCACACTTCTACGCAGTGGGCCTGGAAATAGGAGTGCAGCAACCCTGCTGTAGCCTGGCCAAGTACTAAGGATCGAAGATACGGAATGCCAACCCGGCCCAAAAAAAATGCTGGCTGAAGACGGATGTGTCAGGTCGGAAGGCGCAGATAACGCAGCTTGATGTAAAACATGACACAAAGCAGATCACCCTCATACGTCCTTCTCAGGACGGTCAGCTGAATGCTTTCAGAGGGTCCGCCGCAAGGCGTACGACAAAGAATAAGAAGAATACGAATTGTACTACATGTCCGTTCCAGTTTCGTGTTGACAGTCTGGCACACAGGAGCTTTTCTAAACAAGACTCGTACTACATGACTATCCCAGCTTCGTGTTGACAGTCTGGCACACAGGAGCGTCTCTGAAAACCAAATTATGGGGAACCAACAGCAACTTAAAATAAACCTCTGTTTACGTGACCAATATCGGCGATGGTAACTTAGAAGATCGTTGCGTCTGGATTACCAGAACCGCAACTTCCACTATCTTTTGTTGGTTGTAGAAGATATAACTAAATTGAATTCAGAGCTGAAAGGAACGTCCTTCACCTTAAGAGGTCATCATCATGAAGTGCCGTCTCCACAACAAAGGTTGGCTGTACAGACTTCCAACATTCCCTGTCTCTTGATTTGGTAGAACACTCTGCTAGACTGTACTTTATCCATCTTGTGATGTTAATATCCTACTTGTATCTCAGCCTACCTCTTCCTCGCCTCCCGACGACTTTACCGGCAAGCAAGTTCTTCAACAAGGTGTCATGTCTTTAAGGGAGCCGCGTAGCGCAGTGGTTAGCGCACTGGCTTTGCATATGAGTGGTCCTGTGTTCATTCCGCAGTCGAGGCGGAAATGTTTTTCAGATCGCAACGGCTCCCGGGTCGACCCAGCCTTAAATGGGTATTGGATTAATCCGGGAAGTAAATACTGCGAGGGAGAGGACATGGCTACCGCCCTCATTTGCAGAACCACTGAAATGTGAGAACGCTATCATCTCACACCCCTACGGCATTAATAAATGCTATGGATTACTTTACTTACTTTTTTTACATGTCTTTAAATGTGTCCACAATATTTTATTTGCTTGATCTTTATTTCCTTTAATAATTTGTTCTTTCCTGAGACATTTGATGACCCTATATTTGAAATTCGTTATAGAGGGTGGTGGAGGTGTCACCTTCCTATGTGCTTGCTCAATTTCTAATAGTAGAAGTCATGCTCCAATTTCCTAAATGGGGGAAGGGGGAAATTATCTCTAGACCGCTGGCGGTATAGAAGACCTTCTAAATATAATTAAATAGGACCCCATTCATTACGTTTTTTACTATTGTTGGGAGTTCGGTTGGTCACTATTTATATAATTGTAGTCGCCTTGGAAATTTTGCATGCGATTCCAGTATGTAAACGTAAACAACGACCAAAAGAAAACCCAAAAATATTTTTTTGTTTTAAATCTAACCAATGGGGTCCTAATTAATTCTGCTGGAAGGTATTTATTGGTACCGGAAAAGGATTATCTAAGGGTTTGCCATATATAACCGACACCAATTCGCTTCCGTTGTTTAAAGGAGCATGCCCCGTTAAAACATCGCTACCCTACCACCAGACAACTCTACCTGAAGGCTACCCTACCACCAGCCAGCTCTACCTGAAGGCTACCCTACCACCAGCCACCTCTACCTGAAGGCTACCCTACCACCAGCCAACTCTACCTGAAGGCTACCCTACCACCAGCCAACTCTACCTGAAGGCTACCCTACCACCAGCCAACTCTACCTGAAGGCTACCCTACCACCAGCCAACTCTACCTGAAGGCTACCCTACCACCAGCCAACTCTACCTGAAGGCTACCCTACCACCAGCCAACTCTACCTGAAGGCTACCCTACCACCAGCCAACTCTACCTGAAGGCTACCCTACCACCAGCCAACTCTACCTGAAGGCTACCCTACCACCAGCCAACTCTACCTGAAGGCTACCCTACCACCAGACAACTCTACCTGAAGGCTACCCTACCACCAGACAACTCTACCTGAAGGCTACCCTACCACCAGACAACTCTACATGAAGGCTACCCTACCACCAGACAACTCTACATGAAGGCTACCCTACCACCAGACAACTCTACATGAAGGCTACCCTACCACCAGACAACTCTACATGAAGGCTACCCTACCACCAGACAACTCTACATGAAGGCTACCCTACCACCAGACAACTCTACATGAAGGCTACCCTACCACCAGACAACTCTACATGAAGGCTACCCTACCACCAGACAACTCTACATGAAGGCTACCCTACCACCAGACAACTCTACCTGAAGGCTACCCTACCACCAGACAACTCTACCTGAAGGCTACCCTACCACCAGACAACTCTACATGAAATCTACCCTACCACCAGACAACTCTACATGAAGGCTACCCTACCACCAGACAACTCTACATGAAGGCTACCCTACCACCAGACAACTCTACATGAAGGCTACCCTACCACCAGACAACTCTACATGAAGGCTACCCTACCACCAGTCAACACTACATAAAGACTACCCTACCACAAGCCAACTCTACCTGAACGTCCAATTGTTGTATATTTTTGTTGATCATGGTTTCCTGATATAGCCAAGATAGAATCATCTCGTGGTTCACAGAGCGAGGATCACTAGATGATGCTTTACTCCGGTACCCACGAGTCTGCCGAGTCAGTTATATAAGTGATACTTAAGTTACTGGTTTTTAAGTATCACGCCATTCACATTGGTCGCACGTCCTGATGTATGCAAGATGGTTTCACCAAAGAGAGGCTTTAGTTTCCCAAATCCACTATCTACTATAAATCAGATAGATAAGCAGCCCTCAACGTGAGTCATTTAGCACCCAGTAAGCTATGGTTAATCGCTAGGGGTCAACAACGACAATGGTGGACAATGAACGTGTCTAATTGGGTCCCAGAAAGATGACTAATTATTTGGAAAATGTCTAATAACATTTTATTTTTAAATATGGCGTATCTGGATTGACCCAAATATATGGAAGTGTCATTCAAACAGTCTATGTTGACAAGAATTGGCTTCATATTTGTGTCAGGACGTGCTGGTGTCAGGACGTGCTGGTGTCAGGACGTGCTGGTGTCAGGACGTGCTGGTGTCAGGACATGCTGGTGTCAGGACATGCTAGTGTCAGGACATGCTAGTGTCAGGACATGCTGGTGGTCTTGGAAATTAAGATCGGATATGGTTGACTTGTACGCGACCATGGGGACAAAAAGCATATAAACTAGCTGATGTTCTAATGCTCTTAATGCATTAAGTACATAAAAAATAAACTAACGAACCAACTAAACAACTTATTAATCACCTAAATTACTAACTAATTAACTATGTAATTAAGTAATTAAATTGCTAACTAATAAACTAACCAACAAACTACTAACAAACAAACAAATGAACTAAGTAACCACTAAGAACAAACTAGGTAACACAGAGACACATAAATTAAGTAACCACTAACAAATAATTAACATACGTAGTAACTAACAAGCACACGGTCAAAATGTTTAATGAAAATATCAGGAAAGCAAGAAATAAAAGGTGATTGGACTTTAAATTGTATCACAAACATGTACATGGTCCTGTAAGAGGGCCATATAACCTAATGTATCTCTGAAAGTGGTCACTACTAATAATAAAGTTCAGAACCACTGGAATATACCACGTAAAATTAATCATATAAGTACCTGTGTCTCTGTCAATTTGAGGGATTGCGCAAGGTCTGCTCGCTCTGGCCCTGACAAATATCTTTGATGGCGAAATCGTCGTTCGAGTTCGTAGACTTGAGTGTGAGTAAATGATGCTCTAGACCTTTTTCTTCTGATTGTTGAGGTATCTGTAAAAATATTTAGAACACGTTTTAAGATAATTAACACTATAGACTATAAGTAACCACTTCTGCTTAGAATTACATAATTAGCAGTGTGGATTACAAGTAATTAATCCTGTCTGGATACTTAGCAGTTTACAGATCAGTACCGGTATACGCCGGTGATACATAGACCATGTATCAGCTACATATCGGGAAGCTCAATCACTTTCATACAACTTGTCTGATAATAGTTATGAACATCAGATTGAACGACAAGAATATGAATAGCACTGTCTTAGACAGATCTGGTATCTCTAGCATTGACACTATTCTGATGCAGACACTGATTCGTTGGGCAGGTAATGTGGTACGTATGTCATCATCGCGTGCCGAAGATACTTCCCTGTGGTGAGTTGCAGAAGGGCATACACTCTCAGGTGGCCAAAAGAAACACCACAGTGACTCTTTAAAGACCTCACTAAAAGGTTTTGAACTTGACCAAGATACATGGGAACAACTTGTACAAAATAGAGCTACATGGCGCTCTACAGTAAAAATAGAAATAAATGTGCAGCATCTTGTGAAAAGAGGAGAAATACTGCAGCTTAACAGTGGAGAGTAGACCAAAAAAATCACGAGTAGATAAGAAAACCATCTAGAGACCTAATCCCATGCCTGAGCTGTCCAAAGATATTTGGGACTAGAATATGACTTGTTAGCACTTGTGATGTACGAACAACAACTTATCAGTATAGATAAGTGACTATATTATTAAGTATTACGCTGTAATAAATAACATTTTGAATAGATATTTAAAAGTATAGATTATATGAAATACTTTAGGGATTAAAATACTTTAAATACTTATCTACAAAATCGGGTAGGACCTACTTGATTACTACATAAAGCCAAAAAAAATATTACATACTTAATAAATATTTGGAAATAATATATTTAACGACGTCTTTTAGATGTTTAGACAAAATAGACGTCAAATTCACAGGGAGAATATAACAACATAAATTATGCTACAAAGTAAAACGTGGAAGTGGCTTGTTGCTTGTATTGCTGGTTAAAACACTACCTGCACACCGAAAGGCAGCAGTGAAGCTTGAAATGAATCACAGCATAAAGAAACTCTTCAAACTTGGTGTACGTACCACAGGGAGATGTTCTATCCCGCACTTTATTCCATATATTCATGAACGACATTGACCAAATCCTCTAACGTATAGTAAACGTTACAATGTATGCAGACGATCTGGAAATATGGTGTAGTGAAGAAAGTGCAGGCACAACAAAAAATAAGGTTACAGTAAACTATGGACAATTTGGCCAAGTGGACATACCAATAGACCATGTCTTTTAATGTCCAAATAACTTCCTATACCATCTTCAAAATGTCCACTATACCACAAACATTCTCACTAACTATAAAAATTCAAAAATTGTCAAAAGATGAGACAACCCCACACACCTTGGAGTCACTTTTGACCCAAGACTTACAAGGAAACAGCATACAGACACGTGCCAAACAAAAGGTATAATGAGGACATTAGTCTTTAAAACAATAGTTGGAACAGATTGGAGTGCAAATTTGAAAATTATAAGTAGAGCATGCACAGGATACGTAAGACCAGCTTTGGAATATGGAATGTCAGCATGGGGCAATGCTGCCAAGATTAACACTCAAAAGATCTCAAAGATACAAAGCCGCAATCTCTGAATTATAACAGGGGCTATGAATGCTACCCCAATCACAGAAATGGAAACATGCACAGGTTTGCCATAATTAGAAGAAAGAATAAATGAAAAAAATTATCACACAGTATGCAAAGTTCAAATGTTTCCAAAGTCATCAAATGAACCAAAGACTAAGCAGACATACAAAATAAAGACTTAAAAGTGGTAGCTTCCTACACTCCGCTAAACAGGATCGAAATCACTCACAGATACAGATCTACAAAACCTAAAACCATTAAACACATTCAATACATATCCAAATTGGGACAGGAAAAACTTCCCAAGAATTATGGACCATTATTTCGAAAACAGAAACTATTATATAAGTGCTAAAAGAGACAACTAAGAATCACATAACGAAAGCATACCCAAAGGACATATGGACACATGTATATACAGATGGATCAGCGAAAGAAGCAGTATCAGATAGGAGTGGGAATATATATAGTTACCCCAGATGGAAAGGAAAATAAAAAATACATACCCACAGTAAACAATCAGGCAAGCAGAAATGGAAGCTATAATAATAGAGACATCCAAAATGTTAATAAATTGCTTGCCGAGTCACAACATACTCTAACATGTCTCTAACTGATGCACAGGCAGTGAAAGGTAAAAATAAAACACGAACATGAATGAACATATGGTCTGCTTATTACACCTCAGCAATACTACCAAAGAAATAGTACTGCAGTGGATCCCTGATCATTGTGGCATACTTGGAAATAAAAAAAGATGATCTCTTGGCAAGGAAAAGGGGATCACTAGAACAAATAGAAAGTGATAATACGTACCATGAATGTAAGACCATGTTAAAAGCAGAATATTAAAAAAATGTGGAAGCAGATTCACCCAACTTTAGAACTACATGACCCCTACCATCAAATGCCACGCAAGGAACAAACGATCATATTCAGACTATGAACTGACCACAACAAACTGAGAAGTCACATGTTCCGAAAGCAGAAAATTGTTGAGTTGAGTTGTGCAACTGTGGACTGAGCCCAGAGACTGTAGAACACATTCTTCATGCCTGTCAACTCTACCAAGAAGAGAGGGAGAAAAAAATATGACCTACTGAGACGATACAACTTCTAGATGTGAGGTGTTCCATGGATGACCTGTAGCGAATCACACAATTCATTGAAGCTATTGGCGTTGTAACCTGATATCTGACTGAAGAACGAGGAAGAAGAAGAACAGACAAGCTTGAAAGTAAGAGAGAAAGAGGACAACAGCGAAACAAAATATTGTGTAGTTTAATATTGTGACAAGACAAAGAGTAAAAGATACTAGAAAATTGGAGAATTGAAAGATCAATTATAACACATCACTCGGCGTGGCACATGATGAAGATAACGTTTAAAAGTACATAATTGATGTGCTGTTCTCGTGATCTCTTCGAGATTTCAATTTTCACTGTTGGCTACTTAGGTATGTTACATCGGTACTATGATCTCTGTTTCCCGCATGCTTCCATCATATCTTGATTGCGAACGTACATTACATATTATAAATATAGTCGAATCAACACAGATATATTTACGAGGACACTTAATGTCACTATCTTTAACCATAAACCCAAGAAAACGATTTTAGTTTTGGTTATCTGATCTACAATTTTGCCGCAAGCGTTAATCAGAGCACATAGTGCCCATTCATCAATTATAACATCGTTCTGTTCACACCGTCACAGATACGATTGGGTAGAATGGAAATAAAGTAATAAATCAAAATATTTTCCTGCAGGCAAAAGAGAAAAACACAATAACACATAGATGAACTCATACATTCAAATGTCATTGATATAGAACAACTACAAAAATTATAACTAGATCTTTATTGTAAATTAACAATATCATATAACACAATAAATATCTCTGTATGAGATCCTCAATCGGTAAAGGTGACCCAACAGTCTGTATTGGCCTGTTCTAAGGCGAAATATTGTGGTCTGTTGATATGTTTGGAGGAGATTTATTGCATCATGTTTGTATTCCTCTTCCATTTGTTTCTTCCACTTTGCTATGTATGCGTTGTGGATTATTGTTTTTGCTTCTCCGTAAGACAGTGTGTCTGTATTTCTGTCTCTGTCTGTGTGTCTGCTCCATTTCGCTTCCTGCTTTTGACACAGCATTCGCTTTCTCATTTCCTATTATTCCACAGTGTGGTGGTATCCACTGAAGGGCAATAGCTGATGATTTTTGGATCTGTCTTAGCTCATGTCTAATGTTGTGCAAAAGGATTTCGTTCCTGTTGCTCTGGATTGATTCCAGTAGGGATCTGCAATCTGTGAATATGGCTATCTTCTTTGATCGTGCCAGTCCTGATTCGGTGAAGGCTTTCAGTGCTTGATGGAGTGCAACTGCTTCTGTTTTAAAGTTAGAGTAGTATTTCCCGGTTGGAAAATCTTTTGATATTGTCTTCCCATCTTTGAATCTTATAAAAATTCCACCTCCTCCATTCCTTACTGCTCCTTCTGCCGATCCATCTGTGAATGCTTTTAGCATTTGGATACTATTACCTGAATCTTCAAAGTCCGTTAGTGTTTCAATTTGATTTGGGAGGTTTGTGAGGATATCTTTATGTTGTTCATGGAGATCGTTGGTGATGTGACTGAAACGGTTCTCTTCAACTTCATTGTGGTTGATCTGGAAATTTGCGCATACATCGGATGGTTCAGCATGCGGTTAATTTTTTCCCCTTTGAACGAGCACTCTTTCACCTCTTCTGTCATCCAGTGGGCGGGTGTTTACTTGTTTTTCCATTGCATGGATTGGAGTGGTTTTGATCCCTCCTGAGATAAGTCGAAGTCCTGCATTTTTTACTTTAGATAGGCGATCAGTATTTTTTTTGATGCTGTCATTCCATATTCTACTACAGGCCTGACTGTGCCCATTTAGACTTTTCGGTGAATGTTTCCATTTGCTCCCAAGCTTGTGCCTGCAAGTTTCTTCATCAAGGATAGCCTCCTGGTTGCTTTATGCTAAGTGGTTATTAGGTGTGGTTTCCAGGTGAGTCGCTTGTCTAGTGTGACACCTAGATATGTAGGTTTCTCCAGATCTGCTAGCTCACTTCCATTTATTTTAAGATTTGCTTTTTCTTGGTGGTTTGCAAGTGAGAAGATGGTTGTCACTGTTTTGGAAAGGTTGATCTGGACTCCCCAGTCAGATGCCCATTCACTTAGTGTATCAAGTGCGGTCTGCATTCTTTTTTTTTGCAGTGGATAGGTTGCCTGCCACACTCCAGGCAGCAAAGTTATCTGCATGATGGGCCTTTGAAATATGATGTGACAGGTTCTCTCCCATATGAATGAATACTAGGAAGAGGGTAGGAGAGATCACTCCTCCTTGAGGCACTCCTTGCTGGAGAGTAACACGTTTGCTTAGTTTACCATCTACTTTTACTCTTGCAGTGTGGCAGCAGAGGAAATCTTTTATCCAGCTAAACATTCTGCCTTCAATTTTGTTTTGAAGAAGATTGAAGAGGACTCCATCTTTCCACACCTTATCGAAAGCCTTACTCAAGTCCATAAAAGTAGCCAGCACCTTTTCCTTCTTTTGAAAAGCATTTTCGATTTCCTGTGCTATGTATATAAGCTGGTCTTCAGTGCTTCGATTTTTCCTATAGGCTGACTGAGTCTCGGTGAGCTTTTGGTTTTCTTCTAGGTATTTTATCAGTCTATAGTTGACCATTCTCTCCATTGTTTTTCCTACGCAACTCAAGAGGCGGACTGGTCGGTAGCTTGACTTGCTTGATTTTCATTTTTGTCTTTTTCCCTATTGGGATGATGACAGCTTCACGCCACAAGTATGGAATTTTACCAGTTTTCCATGATTGGTTGAAGATGGTAAGGAGCTTGTTTTTGCTGAGTGGCTCTAGGTTCCTGATCATATTAGTGGTTATGCCGTCTTTTCCTGGGGCATTTTTTTGTTTTTAGTTTTCCTATGGCACCATTTAGTTCTGCGATGGTGAAGGGAGTCTTCTTGCATGGCTCTGAATTTTGATTCTTCAGTTTACTTTTAATTTCTTTTTTGACTTCTTTTATACGTTTTAAGAGAGAGTTTTGTTGTGCTTTCTTCTTTGTAGAAGTCAGCTAAAATGTTTGCTGCCATATTTCCTGTCTGGAATTTCCTCTCTTCTTGGATGATAGTCTTCTAGTGTGAATTCTTTGTTTCTTCATTTAGAGTTCTCGTCAGGTTCCATAGTTTACTTTTGTGTTTTGTCACGTTTAGGCTGCTTGTCTTTTCATGCCAGCTCTTTTGTATCTCTGTTCTTTTCTGCTCATTGAACGTGTGTTTGATTTCATTGTATTTCTTTGTGTTTTCTGCTGTAGGGTTTTGCTCCATTGTATGTCTTGCATCATTCAGCTCGTTATGCAATTTTTCTAGAGTCTCACTCCTATAAGACTTGTATTCTCTTCGTCTGCCCCTTGGGATTGCCTTCTGTGTGGATTGTAGTATCACTTTGTTTATTTGTGAGATGTTATGGTTTATGTTGTTAGTGAGGGTGATATTCTGGCAAAGCTGGTCTGTTTGTTCACTGAAGAGGGTCCAATTTGGTTTTTTTTGAAGTTCCAGCTTGGGGACATACTATTTTGTCCTGTACTTCCTGACCTGAAGATTTGCAGGATGACTGGTACATGGTCACTTCCTCCCAGTTGACTTTCTACTGTTCTTGTAATGTGTCTATCTATGTCATCTGTTGCCATGGCATGGTCTGGTGAGCTAGTTTTTTTCAGGCTCTGGAGTAGAATGTTGGTGTATTGTCTGGCTGGTTTATTAGAATTAGTTTATTTTCCATCATCCAATCTTCTATCTCTTCACCCCTTTGATCCATATCCTCGTAGCCCCAGCTTGGTGAATGGCCATTGACGTCACCCACTATTAGGTGACTCGATTACTCTATCTTTAGTTTACAAAGTTCATTTTGGTGGCAGGATGGCTGTAGCAGTTTGTTATTGATATTTCTCTACCATGCAGCAACAATTTAAATGTTATATGTTCCAGTTCTCCTCCGGATATTTTTACTTCTGCAGCTGGTATTGATGTTTTTACAAACGTCAGTATACCTCCTTTGAGTTCTTTGGGTCGATCTTGGCGGAAGGACTCATAACCCCGAATAAAGAATCTATGTGTATCCTTTAGGTGCGTCTCTTGTATGCACATTATGTGAATCTGGTTTTTCCTCAGGAATTCCTGTAGTTCAGGCTTTTTGTTTCGCACTCCTTCCGCATTCCACTAAGCAACTCTGAGGCATTTGGCTTTGTCAGTAGCTGTACTCTGCTTTCCCCTGAACTCCAGGTTAGCAGAGGCACCGGTCGCTTGGGTGGGCCCTTTTGGGGCAAGGGGCCCTGGCTCCGCTCCTCCCCGGTTTTCTCTGATAGGAGTGACGCCATGATGACAGGGTTGATTGTCGCATGACCACATTTCTGTAAAAGCGTGTGTGTCCTAAATTATCCAAGTATCTGCGCCACCGCTGGTTAACACACTCCGTCTTCGACAGGCTAGGTTGTGATTTTTCTGTCTGGGTTGTCTCCCCTAGCCTTTCCATCTAACGATGGTGATTGCAAGGCTGCAATTTTTTTTTAAATTTTTAAAACCCCATCCCCCAGCACGCTCCTGACTTGGAGTTGATAACTCCATGCCAGCAGCATGAGCTTATAGCGGCTCGTTCTCGCTTGAAACCGCCCGTCATTGGACATCTGGGGTATTTCAGTGGGGATATCAGCGCCGCTTGATATCCCGCCCCCTCCTGGTAGGCAGCAGCACCGGTTTGGTCTGCGGCTGTTTAATTGCTGCTGTTACTCCATATATGGAGGCCATTCACCATCCGCCACCTGTGGTGGGCGCGCCTGTTAGGAGTCGGTAGCCCCCCCCCCCAGGTCTTGAAACATAATACTGGAGACAGATGGCTGTGGAGAGCCATGATCGACTATGCCAGCAGGCATGGCTCCTGATGATGATGATATCACGAAAAACAAGCAGTAGTATGAGTTGAAGGGAGAGACATATGAATGACTCGCTGTTCAAAGTTAAGTGAGACATGTTTGCACCCTATCCCCTTATCTTTTTAACATCTATGCGGATAATATAATGAGAAATTAAAGAGAAAAATTAGAGGAAAATTAGTTTCATCCAATAAATATCGGTGGGTACAAGATTCCAGAAATACGATATGCAGATGACACAGTCCTTCTTACTACACATCCTTAGTGACTGATAGCCCTAATCACAACAACAACGAAATACAACGGGATCCAAAAATCTAAACGTACAGAAAACAAAAATTATGACAACAGACAAAACAAAGATCAAACCAATAATCAACATAGACAATATAGAACTAGAATGTGTAAAAACAAAATATAATATCTGGGAGCAAATATAAACAGTTCAGGAGATTGCTCATCGAGATTAGAAGAAGATTCGCACTTGCAACACTCAAATTAAGACAAATGAGAAAGCTATGTAAAGTAGTAATAACGACACTAAAGTAACTCTTTTAAGATCATGTGTTTTCGAGTGGCAACATATGGATGCGAGACTTAGAATTAAACAAGACAATATACAAACGAAAAAATTCATTTGAAATTAAATGCTACAGAAAGCTCCTACGAATATCATGGACAGAGAAAAAGAAGAACATTGTAATTTTGAAATTACTGAAACTAAATGAAGAGTTGCTTCTAAATACTATTATATGAAGGAAACTGCAATATTTTAGCCACTTAAAGCAACATGATGATATCGAAAGGCTGATTCTAGAGGGAAGAGTGCCAGATGAGAGAAAAATAGGAAAACCAAGAAGACGATGGACCCGCGACATCGAAAAATGTATGCACATGTCTCTGGCCAATGAAGGCCTGCTTGTCTGGGACAGAGAGGCGTTCAGAGTATCCACGACGATGACAACGTTCTGGAAAGAATATGTCACTGATATATACAATAAATGTCTACTCTTGTAATATATTATAAACTTCTACTGTTGTAGGATATAAGATACTTTTTGTATATAATAAACTTCTCTTGTCGAATATGGTACACTTCTACCCTTATCATATATAATACACTTCTTATTTTTCAGAATATAATAAACTTCCACTTCTTTCAGATATAATCAACTTCTGTTCTAAGAAACGTCTACTCTTCTCAGCTTTAATAATATACTTAATAAGGTATAATAATATACCAAATATGGTATAATAATATGCCAGATATAATAAACCTCTACTCTTGCCGGATATAATAAACTTCCAATCTTGTCAGATATATTAAACATGTACGAATGTTTACTTTAATAACAAACTTCTACTCTTGTTAGATGCAAACGTCTACTCTTGTCATAAATAGTAATATTCTATTCTTGTCAGATATAATAAAATTCTACTCTAGTCGTCTTTAATAATCAATTTCTTCTTTTGTTAGATATACACGTCTACTCTTGTCATATATAATAATCTTCTACTCTTGTCAGATGATAAAATTATACTCCTATCGGCTTTAATGATAAACTTCTACTCATTTTTAGATATAGGCCTAATAAACTTCTACTTATGTCTGATATAATCGATTTCTACTCTTGTCCAATGTAATAACATTCTACTATTGTTAGCTTTGATAATAAACATCTACTCTAGTCAAATATAATAAACTTCTACTCTTTTTTTAATATAATCAACTTCGAATTTTCTTGGATATAATTTACATTTATTCTTTTGTCAGCTTTAATAATAAACTCCTAATCTTGTGAGATATAATCAACTTCTACTCTTGTAAAAAAAAATATAATAAGTTTCGACTTTTGTGGGATAAATTAAACTTCTACTCTTGTATGATATCTACTTCTACTGCGTTCACTCTTAACCATCACGATAGTTCGTGTGATTTCCGCCGGGGAGCGTGAAGTACGTTGTGCTGCTAGTTCCAGATCAGAACTGTGTTATTTCCACATTGGTTGGTCCAGCATACCTATGGCTCGGAGATCTTAGGCCCAGAATATTCATATTCATCATACCTTTTGCTTGGGTAGTGGTCTTCCCTAGCCGGTCAAAACCTATCTATCTGTCGCCAGACGACAAATATGTGTCGACTCTACGCCGTGACGGTTTATCACCCACGGTGCACTTGGACTTTTCATGCCAGAACATGTCCTTATGTTACAGTCACCGTGGAGACGGTATATAAGGATTTAGGCTTAGGTCGACTGCGCCTATCTCGCACGAGGTGTTCCGCTGCCAGTAAACTTGTCTGGCGTAATTAGACGTATTGTGCCTGCGCTTATCGGGTACTGAATTTTTTTCTCTCCGGGAGCATGACTTCGATATAGCATCGAAGGTGGAGCTGGGCCCATGTATGTATGCATGATCTATGAATGTATGCATATATATATATATATATATATATTATATATATGTATGTATGTATGTATGTATGTGTGTGTGTGTGTGTATGTATGTATGTATGTATTTATGTATGTTTTGTGCGTGTGCACATAGACGTATTTTACTTCTTATTTATGTACCTATGTGTATGTGTGCCTGTGTGTACAGGCGTGTATGTGTACGCTTATAAGTGTATATGTGTGTGATATAGACGAATATGTGTATGCGTATATTTTCGTGTTTCTTATAAAAGCAGAATGCAAACCAAAACAAAAGATCTCACCTATTTGAACCACGTCGTTGATGACAACTGAGGAAATGCAACACTCTCCTTTATCACTGCAATCCTTATTGGAGAGTACATCAACCTTCTTGTCAAATAGATCAGAACTTTGTGTAAACTGACCATCTGACCCATGATAAGAATACCAACCTGACCCGTCTTGTCTCTTTGAATGTGGACAGGTGATGTCTAAGCTGTAGACAATGAAACTACTAATTAAAACTATACATCAATCATTGCACAGCTACACATTTTGTAAATAACTATACATCAATCATTGCACAGCTACACATTTTGTAAATAACTATACATCAATCATTGCACAGCTACACATTTTGTAAATAACTATACATTTAAATTACTTGCTACATCTCGTAAAGATATTGTGTATGTTCTATGAATGATACTCTCGACAAGTGTAATAAGGCTGCATTAAGAGGGGCTGAGTACATATGGGGAGATTTGAGTACAAAGAAGTTACTTCTTTTAGCCTTTCGAAGCTTAATTTTTGTGAGTGTTCTATTCGAAACTTAATGTTTGTTAGTGTTTTATTCGAAACTTAATGTGTGTTAGTGTTCTATTCGAAACTTAATGTTTGTTAGTGTTTTATTCGAAACTTAATGTTTATTAGTGTTCTATTCGAAACTTAATGTTTATGAGTGTTCTATTCGAAGCTTAATGTGTGTGAGTGTTCTATTCGAAGCTTAACGTTTGTTAGTGTTTTATTGGAAACTTAATGTTCATGAGTGTTCTATTCGAAGCTTAATGTTTATGAGTGGTTTATTCGAAGGTTAATGTTTGTGAGTGTTGTATTCGAAACTTAATGTTTGTTAGTGTTTTATTCGAAACTTAATGCTTTTAAAAAATGGTTCAAAAGTCGTAGAGGACTGACTTCACTGTACTCGGTTTCCCATATGTACTTCGTCACTCAACGAAACGGCAGGTCGCCTGCCGAGAGTACTACGCATAGCACGTAACTCCGTAGCTTCAAGTGATGATCCATAGGTGAACACAAGGCGAACAGCTTAACCACTACGCTAGAGAGATCCCCAACTTAATGTTTGTGAGTGTTGTATTCGAAGTTTAATGTTTGTGAGTGTTGTATTCAAAGTTTAATGTTTGTGACTGTTCTATTTGAAGCTTAATGTTTCTGCGTGTTCTATTCGAAACTTAATGTTTGTGGGTGTTCTATTCGAAGCTTAATGATTGTGAGTATTCTAATGCTCTATCATTATGCTGCGACTCTCACCGTTATTTAGTTACAATGTGATGACAATTTTATAACAAACATATTCTTCTTAATTGATGTGCAGCAGGGGCGATTAAAAAAAAGGCTGAAAGTGAGCTCGAGGTTACGGAGATATGAATTTTGTTAGAAGAATGATGGCGAATGAACCCTTGACGGAAGCAGACTTAATATTTTTATTACCGGAATTGTTCCCTTGCATACAATTATTTTTCTCTCATTTACTACAATTATTCCTTCTATACTACTACGTATGTCGTTATATTTTAAGTGACGATTAAAGAATAAACTACGACAGGTCTAACCAGTGTTTCTCGCGTGGGGCCCACGCCACACAGGGAAGGGGGGCAATTTGATTGTTATGAGGAAAGCAATTGGAATAAAAATTGTGGGGAATAATTCAATTTTCCAATATAAAAAAAATATGTATATGTTACAGGGAAGGGGGAATCAGAATTTTAGAAAGATCTAGGTGGAGCATGGTAAAAAAAAAGGTTCGGATACACTGGGTCTAATGAACCGGTTGGGGATTTGAACGTTCACGGAAACCTGCTCTAAACATTGTTCAAGAACTTGGAAATGGTTCGGCCACTTAATGAGAATGAACCCTTATTGGTGAGCTGCCTGAGTTATAGACCGAAAACGGATCGTCATTCAATCCTACGAAGCCTCACAGTAAAAGGACAGAAACGACAATAGACAGATAGATAGATGATAAAGATTGTTTGGACAACTAAGATGATTAATGTGGAAGTCCTGAAGTATAGACGTAGAGAACCTGGAGTACAAAAAGACAAGTTATAGCAAAACTTTGAAGCTGTCAAGATTTTTATGGATGTGATGATAAGAGCAATGCTTGAACATTTAGTAACCACCGAAAAGATTAAGGGGAGAAGAGACAACAGTTCTGGATTTACATGATCGCCTACACCTCTCGTTATGTCACATGATTGAATATGAAGTCAACCGACAAACGCTTCTCTAATCATGATGACGTCATGTATCTTATGAATTGTGAAATGAAAACGATTTTGATAAATTATAAAATAAGTATATATAAATAAATTATAAAATAATTATATGTAAATAAATTATAAAATAATTATATCTAAATAAATTATGAAATAAATATTTGGGTCATATATAATACAATGTAAATAAATCATTATCATCAGGTGCCATGCCGGCTGGCGTAGGCGATCATGGCTCTCCACAGCTCTTTATCTCTAGCATTATGTATCAAGATCGTTGTTGTTTCACTGCAGTACCAGGTTGTCAAACTGTCTAATATTTTCTCACGTTGTCGCCCCCAGTTATCAACAAATATTCAACAAAAACAAGGCGTTTTTCCGAGAGACAAAATTCCGGCACACAGAGCCGGATAGATCAGAAGCGGACAGCCTTTCTGTGTCCGTGGGTTGAATTTGATCTTTGGCATCCATGACATTAGTACACAAGGAAACAATTGTAGGATACAAGAAAA
Source organism: Meghimatium bilineatum (assembly GCA_034231615.1). NCBI lineage: Eukaryota > Metazoa > Mollusca > Gastropoda > Stylommatophora > Philomycidae > Meghimatium > Meghimatium bilineatum. Next base: position 88,995,455 of record CM067299.1, read on the forward strand.
AAATAGCGCTATAGAAGGAAAAAAATAGTAGTAATGGTGGTAAAAATAGTACTATGACGATAATGAGATAATCCCATTAGCTGGGAGCAGGTAACTCTTGACAGTCCATAGTCTTTCTAACAAAAGTACAGGTTCTTCTCAGTTGTGTGACTGAGGCGACGCCCATACCTGTACAAGGTCTCAAAGCATGGGCATATAAAGAGGATTTATGGATGCATGTTCAGTACACTAAGGAAGACATTCCAGTGCGCCAGTATACAAGGATTACCACGTCCTACCATAGGCACATCACAAATATCTGGGTCAACTATCTCATCATTCTTCTGTCAGATTTGTTGACCCATCGGCAGTGATCTAGCACATCTCGTATTTCCCGTCACAAAATGTGTCTGCCACAAAAGGACACAGGCAGAAGGATCAACATTTTCCTGGCATGTATCTCTTCGTCATCCATAGCGATTATTTGATAGAAGACAAATGTAAGAAAAGATGTAACAATGATTAGTTTTATTTCAAATGATAGGTTGTAAGTCTATCCCCAAATTTTCCTTAATCACCTCCTACGACATGCCTGAGAAGAAGGCATTGGTTATATTCTTTGTACGTTGAACTGGAAATTCAGGAATAGTTGTCATATGGGCGAAAAAGCACTATAGAAAAAAAATTGTAGCATGCAAGGGACAAATTGTATACAGGGGAAAATAGTAATACAAAAGAAAAGTAGTACAGATTGAAAAACAAGTAGTATAGAAAGAAAAAAAATATGTAAAAGTAGCACATTAAGAAAACAATAGTATACAAGGAGAAAAATAAATGTATAAAAGGGAAAAATCGTGACAATAAAAATGTATGCCAACTTCCGTCAAACGTGTACATTTCAATGTGTGCTCATATTATGTGCTAGAATGTTGAAAATCATTGGACTCTGCATGAGGTTTTTTCACTCTATATTACACGTTTTGCAGACACACGCCGATTGTACTCACATTTCTTGTTAATATTTTAGTTGTCAATTTAATATTAATTGTCTGGTAAAGTTGAATGCCATTCAATGGGTCAACTATTCATTTAAGTTGATACACGATTTACATGATATTCAACATTCATTTGCATTTGTAAATTTTCTTCTTAAAGAGTTGTGTAATTAAAATGAGTAAAAAGTAAATTAACCCATAGCATTTATTAATGCCGTAGGGGTGTGAGATGTTAGCGATCTCACATTTCAAAGGCTCTGCAAATGAGGGCGGTAGCCATCTCCTCTCCCTCGCAGTCTTTACTTCCCGGATTAATCCGGTACCCATTTAAGGCTGGGTCTACCCGGGAGCCGTTAAGATCTGAGAAACATTTTTCGCCTCAACTGGGAAATGAACCCAGGACCACTCATATGTAAGAAAAGTAACCACTGCGCTACGCGGCTCCCTAATTAAACATTAAAATGAGTATGTACTTTTGAATGTATATATCTTCGCTTGAGTTAGTTAGTTTCTTAAAATAAAATATGTCATGTCCATACATATTCTATTAAATTTTAGTTTACTTGTGATTTCAGCTGTGACTGAGAAAATTTCATCACTTCACAGCTACACACTTATGACAAAAAACAACAGCAAACTCCCATAAATACATCAACGCTAAACAAACAAAATATAAAAAGGATGCATACTCATTCAGTGGCAAGCTATTTCCAGTTAAGAATGTGTTACTCGTGTCGGTGCGATTAAGGCCGCATGCCCTTGCTGTCGCCATGTCATGCACATGGTTATTTTTTAAAACTTATGCTTCCAAAGAAAGTAACCCAGCCATTTCGTGAGTCGAACCCAGAACCTCACTGATGTGAGACCAACGATATAACCTCTTGGTCATGCACTACATATGAATATAGAACATTTCGTTTTTGTAACATATTATTCACACCTTAACCTAATTAATCATGTCACCTATTATTTCCAGTGCATAGTCTTCTTTATTGATGTTCTGAACTAGCCATGATTCTGGAAGACAACCTACTATATCTAAAGATATAGTTCTATATTCTGGAAGACAACCTACTGTATCTAAGGATATAGTTCTATATTCTGGAAGACAACCTACTGTATCTAAGGATATAGTTCTATATTCTGGAAGACAACCTACTGTATCTAAGGATATAGTTCTATATATTAACCTTCTTCTACAGAGCATAGGTCCTCGACAAATTTCTCCATCCTGTCCAATCTTTAGCTATTACCCAATCTCTTTCCATATCTTACCCATCATTATTTAACCCATCCTTTATATACCTTTTTTAACGCTTTCGTCCACGTGTTTCGTGGACTTCCTATTTTCCTCTTCCTTCTGTGTTCCAGAACAGTGCATGACACTAGCGGCTCTCTGTATTTTGTGTATGTGTCATATTATCACCAGCGCCGTGCCATGAGTTTTATCTCTATTAGCATTTGTTTAGTTCGTTCCATTAGATTCTCATTGATAATCGTATCATACAATTTCAAACCTTCTATACCAGGTAGGCATCTATTTATAGAAATTTGTAGTATTCTCCCGTTTTCTGTTGTCCGTATTTCAGACAACATACATACATTTAACACAACACACGCCATACATTTGCGTTATATATTCTCAACTTTGTATTTGATTGAATTTATTTTAAAGATACGATTAAACAATCTGAATAGTAATTTCTCCAACTTCATCTTGCGCGTCACCTTTATCCTCCCCCTCCCCCCCCCACATAAGCAGCCATACATCCCATTACTTGTGTTTGAGTATAAATAAATGTATTGTTTTTCGTGAGGATCGCTCCTTTAAACTGTGGGCGTTAGTGCAAGTTGATTCTATCAGAGCTTGTTCAGCGAACCTCAACTTCCGAGTTATATCAATCATATTACGATATTATGATATTATATATATTATAGCACATACGTGCTAGTTTTTGAATTATTTTATTTTGGCTGTTTATGTGGTACAAAAAAACCTCTACATAATACACTTGCACTATTAAACAAACACATGTTTACGATGACACATAATTTTTTTTTTTTATCTATGTTTTGTACAATATGATTTAAATATTTAGTATAAATCTCTAATATAATACTCGATTTTGAAAATGTGTGTACACGTGTTTCCGTAGAATATGTTGAATATGTATTACTGAAGCGCAGCTGCCATAATATTTTTTATGAGGGTTTTTTTTTGTGGTGCACAATTCTACATATAATTCAAGGAACGCTGGGTTCATTAATATAAGAAAAACTTTTCATAACTTCATAACGAGCAACAAGCTAGTTCATAACACTTTCAATAGAAAGTGACTATAAGGTGCACAATTGTTCCTTGGTTTCAACCTTTTGCAAATATTCAACGAAAAGTGTAACCATCGTGTATCATCAAGCATTACTGTTTACAAATAGCAGCAGTACTAACATAGATAACAGTTTTAAGCGGTTACATTGTAAACGTATTGGCATACTTATTTACGCCAGTAAACACGATAACTAAAGTGTTATGAAAACCCATATACACACATTTTCAAAGGTGCGTATTATATTAGAGACATATTCTCAATATTTTACAAAAAATTGCTTCAGCTTTCAATTCCACTTCTGTAAAACATATTAAATTGAAAAAGTCTAGAAATAAACGATAATTTTTTTTGCACTAAAATGTCATCATAGAGCTCGAGTTGTGTAGGGACAAGATCATCGACATGGTCAATACTGCACGATAAATTAGTATGAATTGCATATTCTTAAACTATTTCTGCACATTATCTATATATCCCTGTCTGTCTGCCTGTGTCTGTCTTATATAATCTAAAAATAATATAATATAAATATAATAAAATCTAAATTTAATCTAATATAAATCTAATATAATCTGTCCATCCATTCATCGACCCATTCAGCGATCCATCTATCACACTATCCATCTATCTCTTCATCAATATATATATATATTTTACTGCGAAGCTGAATACAGTGCATAGGACAGAAACCAGAGCTCTCCAGTTTGAACGATGTGATGCTACTGTATGTAGTTCTTGTATGACCCGTAGTCATACCCTCTTTGATGGTTTTTCTGCGAAGAGTTTACCTTTGTCCTCTTTTTTGCATCTGGTACCCATTTTAATATTTGTAGTGGCCATCAATTTTTATAAATTATAAGTACATGTCCAATATAAGTGTCATGTTTTATTTTAAGTTGACGCAGTTAAATATTTGTGCGTGTGTGTGTGTTCTCTTATTTGCTTGTTTGAATTCTTTCAAGTCAATATTTAAGATTTTTCTAAGACATTTATTTTAAAAGGAATGTAAATTCTTCTCCAGTGCTTTTGTTACTATCCAACTTACGGAACCATATCCTTATATAAATATTACATTAACATTACATTACATATGAAATATTACGATGTTATTGTAATAAATATTATGATATTTACTTATTGTTTTATATTTCCATATGTTTGTTGTGTTGAATTCATATAATGTTAAAGCGATTTTATTAGAAATCTATTTTGCAATAATATCATCCTATGTAATTTTGCTTCTTAAGTAAGAAAAGTTCTCAACATTCTAAATTGTTTCTCCGTTGTGAATTATATTGTTTTTTGTTGTTGTTTTTTTGTGTTTTTTTTAGAACCCCCAGGAATTGCAAGCGATTAACTCTTACTTCCTATGTGCAGTGGGTGGTTTTCTGAGCTTTCTCTTTCATACCCAGGAGACCAGCTTTCGGCTGAGTGTAATGCCTATTGAAGGAGCCTTCTAATCAGAGGGGGTCTATAATTGTATATATGAAATGCGCTACAAAGCTTCCATGGGAGATTATAACGGCATGTCATCTACTAAGGTTTTCTGTTACATGGGCTGTTTGTCTAGTGTGCCATTGGTGAGACCCGCATGCATTGTGAGTTAAATAAAAATTGAAATTTATAAAATTTATTATCTTAGTCTTTGGAAGTTTTAATTTGAAGGAATATCTGTTCTAAAATTGAAAAAAGTCGATTCAGCATTTTTGTTGTGCTCTATCAGTAGTCAGCTGTATAAGAATCAATATCACTAAATGTTCAATTGTTTGTCAATTAAACAAACTAAAAATTACATATTACTGCCACATTAATAAATATATAATACTGGCAAACTAACATGTATAGAATACTGTCAAACTAACACTATATAATACTGTCAAACTAACACGTATATAATACTGTCAAATTAACACGTATATAATACTGTCAAACTAACAATTATGCAATACTGTCAAACTAACAAATACTGCCAGGCTAACAATTATATAATACTGCCGAATTAAAAAATATATTAATGGCCAAACTAACAACGATATAATACTGTCAAACTAACAAATATATAATACTGCCAAACTAACAAATATATAATTTAAAAACTTGTATCGTGTCCTATTCAGGATGTAGCCATCAACCCAGAATGTTTTGGCTATAGACTTTTTTTTTTAAATATATAATAAATAAGCAATAAATATATACTACTTACCCATATTTCAAACCGTGACACATATTTGCACTACATATGCCGGATTCAGATGTTAAATGAAATGATGTCGATGGCGAATATCCTCCGTAATACTTTCTGCATTGTTCTATGGAGTTGGACAAATATTGTAGATCTGTCTTTCTGCTAGTTGAACTGGGCCATCTATCTAATTCAAAACTATACCTGCCAGTCAGTTCTCTAGATGAACAATTGAGGGTGCACAGAGACAACTTGTTAGATCGCTCAATATCAGAAAACGATATAGACTCCCTTCTTTTCATTATTTCATTGTCTTCTATTTCTTGTTCTTCTTTTGCGAGACAGTTGTGTAGGCTATTGTTGAGATATTCTTGTAATTCTTCACTCCTTATATTCTTGCTACAATTGCCACTATCATGATGTGGCTTGTGTTTGAGGTTCTTTTGCTGATTTATTACAGTGAAAATGCTTTCGCTAGAATCTTTATCCAATTTTGTTACTATATCAAGATCATGTTTCCTTTTCTCAATTTGTTTTATTGAATGACATGGAGATGGAGCAGGTCCGTGTAGGTCTGTGAGAAATTCAAGTTCTGGAATTTTTAATGCTGGTTTTGCTGCGATCCAAAAGTTTCCATCAACCTCACTGCTGCACGATGGCGATGTCGTCACAAATGGAGTTGACAAGATTTTATCTATAGAGAATGAAATCATGTGTGACTCCTTGATAGAATCTGTTTCAACCGGTTTAACAGAAGATAGTGACGACGGTACAGATGTTGCCTTTGTTGACAAGCTATCAATGGAACAATGAGCATGTCTATCGGATTCTTCTGAAGTCATTGTCTCTATTAGAATTATCTATAAAATAATTACGTATTGTTTGCTGATATGTTTTTAGTTGTATTTTAACACGTTGAATTCCCACCTACACATGTGATATTTTTACTTTACACGGAAAGCAAATTCTGTCCATAAAATAATTACAGTAGAAGAAAGTCAGAATTAATCTTTGACTTACATAAAAGTTATATGTAAAGTTGATAAATACAGGCTACCTGCATATCACTGAAAATATTTTCGCATTACTGTATAGCCGGCGAGTGTGTCCATAGCCAGGTAACATAACACAACTATACGTTCTTTGTAGTGGCTGTCACTTGTATTATTATATTTGATGAGGAATTGATTAGATAGATACCTGATTGTCAGTTATTTAATGTCTCGTAATAGCTAACGTCAATGAAAGTCATGTTTGACAGAATAAAACATGTTCACCTCCAATGGGTGGAGTTTCAGCTCAGAGCTAGCTCCGCCCAATTACATGCTCATAGGTTAAGATAATACTGCACGTGCGATAGAAAATAAGCAGAATATCTTATTAAGTTATAATTTTGCGCTAAATTGTAGTAAAAAGTTTAGCCTTTTAGTTATTTATGTTTCCAGATTTAAAAATAAAGTTAGAAATAAAAACCGGGACACTCGTTAAGGATAAATAAATTGTCCCATAATAAGCCAACGAATTATCTTCATTTCTTAATTTATTTTAATCGAAATTTATTACGTGAACATGGCCGTAGATACGACTACAGTAAGAGGGAAAGGGTTTTACTTTAAATAATGAATGGTAATTTGCTAATTTCATTGCAAATCCCTCTTTTTCATAAGTTTTCAGATTACTTTTTAGCCAAAAAAATCGTAACGGGGAAGAGGGTAATGTTTACCCAACTTTTTACTTCTTAGTACTCAGAGTCATGTTCTAATATCCTTAGGGGACGGGGGATTCAACCCATTCCACATAGCTGCGGGCTTGGATGTAAAAGTCCTGAAAAACAGCTGATAATTAATTGTAAACAACAAACCATGAGAACATTTTACAATTTTAACTCCATCGTGTTAAAACTTTATAACTTAGTAATCATAAAGTAGTTAAATTTGTTTTCGATCGACACACAGATAACAACAACAACACACTGCACGTGTATGTATATTCATCGAGAGCAACAAACACTCATAATTAGTACGTACGGTCACGACTCAGTACTACACGGATCCATTAGGTCTGTAAACATAGTATAAATAATTTGCATGCATACGTACGTGTTCAATATATGTGTTGTTGTCTGTGTGTCGATGTCTATGGACCGGCCCAAATTCATAGTAACTTTAGGAAAACATATTGAAAATATTGACTAAAATCACTTTTTTAGGGATTCAGATTGGTCCAATATCAAAAACGTGTTGACTCAGGTTGCGACGTGAATATGTGTCATCTGAACGGACCTGGTTCAAATCCGATTTGCTACCTCATGCTTTTTTCGCTATCTATTCACATTGTCAATGGTGATTAGTTTAGTGTCTCAAGTTATTAAATGCATTTATATATATTAAGGAGCTGAGCATTTCTTGAATTGTAAGTAGAACTTGCATTGTATATCAAATGAAATCCAACATAAAAATATTACATCATATGTGCTTAAATAAAATATTCTACGTATCATATTTAATATATACATCAAATAAATATAGAATTCAACATAGAATGAAAATATTATACAGACATTATTTAATATATACATCAAATAAATATAGAATTCAACATAGAATGAAAATATTTTACAGGCATTATTTAATATACACATCAAATAAATATAGAATTCAATATAGAATCAAGATATTCTACATATGCGACGACTCCATAAACATGACAAGAATGACAGGCTGCCCACCAGCTACTGTATCATCACTTTGCAAAATGTATTTGGCAACTTTTTGGAAAGAGCAGTGACCAGAAATGTAATATTACACCTCGAGACTTAACACATTCTACTTAATACTTTTGGAAGCTACTGGCAAGAAAATATGACATGAGATAGCTGCCACGTTTGCATTTGATGTTTACGAGGAATTCCAGGCAAAGGAGACGTTTGGCTGGGGAACATTCTTAGAATATGTTTATACTAATGTGGACTTCTCAAAACTGATGTCCTCTCTGAAAAACTGTTAAGTCAATCACTGGATCGTAAATTGGAATGCTGCTGTTTTATTGGAGAGGACTGTTGCGCTACGCTTGAGACTGTGTACGTCAGACTCTATACAAACAACCAATGGACTACCACAAAGCTGTCCTCTTTCATTTATGCTGTTCAAAATCTATACATCAAATGTAGCCAATATTCAACCCCTGGACGACGTTAATCTTTGCTGATGACATGCTAACCTACTGGACTGGTCATGACAAACATAAGGTGTGAGCAGAAGTTTTTTTTTTTACCAGGGTTTGGTGGTGGCTGTGGTGGAATATGCACTGGCAATTCTGACTCTTAGCCAAACTCAAATCGAAAGACAGATATAATCCAGAATGCAGCAATGCGTATCATACTTTGGTGCACAAGAGACACATCGACAAGAGCTACGCAATACCTACTTGACTTTCCAACAGCTGATCACAGATTACAGTATTGCCGTGCACGGGCGTACCTTCAAATACATGCAGATAAGGAACACCCGTTGCATTCCGAAATACAGAATGTTAAAGGCAGCAGACTCAAGAGAGGGAGGTCGTGGATGGGACGTGCTGAGGATGTCATACAAAGCGTTTGCAGATTACAGGATGTGGCAACAGGTGCGGAATGGATAAGTCTACCCACATATTTCGAAACTTGTTTGATAGTAGTAATATCACTTAGCAGGGAATGTAGAAAATGGTGTCCCACAGTTGTGGAGAAAGAAGTGCAGGCTTTGGTCAGTGAGAATACCAAAGAGGAGATGTGATTATATACACTGATATATCTGTGATTAGACATGTTCGCAGTGCGTGGGCCTTCACAGCTCAGTGCGCAGGTGAAACGATCAGGGCGGAAAGTGGTGCTTCTGCAGTCATTACGAGTAGTATGACCATTGAGACTATGACGGTGACCAGGGCATTTGAGTGGGTATGCACACAGAAGGTAACGCAGGTCTGCATCTTGAGTGACTCTATAAGTATTATTAGGAAGGTACACGTGGGTCTCATTCGCGAACAATGGATTGAGACTTTGAGAAAGGCAAGGCTGAAAGTGGTTACATTTATTTTCGTGCCGGGACATATTGGTGTTCGAGGCAATGAAAGAGCGGATCAACTGGCGTCATGTGCGATTGTGGCACATGACGATGGGGCAATGGATCGCGCTGACGTTTTGAACTCCTTAAGAGATATAGCACGCGAGAGTGAGACTAATGTGGATGATGATTCTTTTTCATTGGCTAGGATTAAAGATCAGAGATTGAAATGCGGTGTTGCTAGAAGTCAACATTTTGGAAGGCGCAGATGAATGATGGTCAACCAGCATAGGACCTTACTGTCAGCAGAAGTGTAATGGCGGATACACTCAAGGAGAGATCGGAGCAACTATGGACGTGTCCAGTTTGCAGTGATGATGATCCGACGACTAACTAACTAACTAATTAATATTCTTGCTAGGGAATGTAGAAATTGTGCAAATAATTAAACAATTTTGGAAATCGATCCACTTATAATCAATCTTTATCATCTATCTATCTATCTATCTATCTATCTATCTATCTATCTATCTATCTATCTATCAATCTATCTATCTATCTATCTATCTATCTATCTATCTATCTATCTATCTATCTATCTATCTATCTATCTATCTATCTATCTATCTATCTATCTATCTATCTATCTATCTATCTATCTATCTATCTATCTATCTATCTATCTATCTATCTATCTATCTATCTATCTATCTATCTATCTATCTATCTATCTATCTATCTATCTATCTATCTATCTATCTATCTATCTATCTATCTATCTATCTATCTATCTATCTATCTATCTATCTATCTATCTATCTATCTATCTATCTATCTATCTATCTATCTATCTATCTATCTATCTATCTATCTATCTATCTATCTATCTGTCTATATATCTATCTATCTAATCTATCTATTGTCGTTTCTCTCCGATCACTGATCTTGATAGTGAGTTGATGTGAGTTTGCAGTTTGTCTTCGTCATCATATAGGACGCTTTGATCGTCAGCTAAAGTAGTCAGTGAATCCCTTAAGGTTAAGTTATTCATTTTCTGTTGTTTCGTTATATATCTCCTTTTGTGTTTCTTTTATAGTTATGTCTATGTAGCCGTTGAATATAATAGGCGACATCACATATCCCTGTCTGAATTCTGTTTGTGTTGCGAATGTTACTGATACCCCATCTTTTGTTTTCACCTTGCTTTGGCTTTTTTAAAATAATGCCAATTGTAGTTTTTTAGTGCTTGTCCCTTGATTCGTATATTTCTAGCATTTTAAATAGCATTTCTCTGTTTATTCTGTCAAACGCGTTTTCTTGGTTGACACAGATGATGGTTAGCTTTTTGAAATATTCAATAGCTTTTGTGCTTAGTTGTCTAAAGGTAAATAGTGCATCTGTACATCCTGTTCCTCTTCTGAAACCAAAATGGACTGGACTTAGTTGTTGTTCTATGATGCGTCTTGTTCTTTTTTCAATTATTTTAGTGTATTTATTTGGATACATAAAGAGAAATGACGAGTAAAAACGAGTACGTATATGTAATATAAAACTCGGAGGTTGCAGTTCGTTGAATATATATACACGCGCGCAAACACACACACACACATATATATAAGTATCATATATATATATATATATATATATATATATATATATATATATATATATATATATATATATATGGATAACTCCGTAACTCTGCATTGTGTCTACTTCCGATGAAATTTGGTACGGTGACACAATTAGGTCATAATCTCGCCTGTAGTCGATATGAAAAAAAATTAAAAGTTCTCCTGTGGTTCAGCAAAGCTGTCCATTGATGTGATTGGTTAACCTCTCACCTATTACTTCTTAGACAAGTCAAATAAATAAATAATGTGATCAGACAAATAAATAATACTGTTACATTTTAATCGTAGTTTATTTTGTTCTAAAGGTAAAGGTATGTTACATGGCAAGAACCTGCCGTCGGCGATAAAGATAAATCTTCATGTACTAAGCCGCAGCATTTAGGTGGGACCGCCAGTTCCCTTTACTTTCTGTATTTACCTCCCCTACTCTTGCGTCAGGTACTAATTTAGTAGGTAAAAATCAGGTACATTATTAGAAACATCTATCTATCTATATCTAGAAACTCGTAACCCGACAGGGTCGTAGGGTATCACATTGATTTCTTCAACACACAGAGTCTTACAGCGATTTTTATCTTCAACGATGCGGATGAGTGAGAAAAAATCTTGACCTATCCATTCCTTGATGTTATCAGTCCATGTCTTTATTTGACCTCTTCTGCTTCTCCCCCTTTGACGGTTTCCTTTAGTACTGTTTTTGACAAAGAATCATATCTTCATACATGTCCAGACCATATTAGTTTTCGTCGTTTCACTATTGAAAGCAATAGTTCTTGCCGACCTTCATACATCTCTATTTTGTTTCTTTCGTATAAACCTGTCTTGTGCTCTCTATAGCAAATTCATAAAATTCGTCTGTAAAATTTGTATTCGAAAGCCAGTAATCGTCTCTCCGTGTCCGTAGTGAGTATCCAACTCTCACAACCATACAAAACAACAAAAAGAAGCATTAGTGAGTTATACAGTTTGATTTTCACTCTAATGTTGATGTTACTTTTCCAAATCAACGTTATTCAATTTTTGTTTCTTTGTTGTTTCCCGGGCCACGCCGGGTATTACTACTGGTTTATATATATATATATATATATATATATATATATATATATATATATATATATATATATATATATATATATATATATATATATATATATATATATATATATATATATATATATATATATATATATATATATATATATATATATATATATATATATACAATTTCTGCCATTACCACTGAGGGCGGCATGTTTTGTTGTATTCTTCGTTCATCATAAGTGATCATGGCCATTTATAACATCCAATTTAGATATTCAGTTAGAATTATGTCCTTAACAATGAGTTCGTCTTGTCTTATCATATCCATGTGTGCCGCCAGGCATCATATGGCGCCGAATTCTTCTTTCTTTACCTAACTGTGATGCCGCTGCTATAGTGCATCTTTAGTGTTCTAGTATTTCTCTGATGTCATCTATCCATCTTCGTCTGGGCCTTCCACTGTTTCTCTTCTCAGATTATCTTTTATGAAGGTTATCGATGGAATGCGATCTGATTCTATTCTGATTAGGTGACCGAACTGTTGGATCCTATATGTGTCTATGTGCTGTTCTCTGACACTTCATTTCGCATACAGCGAGTTTTTATTTTAGTTTCTCTGTCAGGGTCCAGGTCTGGCATTGGTAGCACAATGTCGGCATGGACACTGTGTTTATTAACTTTCCTTTGGAGATCATGTCGATGTTCTGGTGTTTCAGCAGTGGTGCGAATTTAAATAAAACTGTTTGCTTTCTGTCTTATTGTCTTGTCTCTATTTCCCTGTCTAGTATCCCGTCTTCCGAGAACAAGCTGCCTAGATACTTAAATTCCTTGACTTGGTTGAGTTTTGTGCCGTCTATGTATATTTCAAGTGGGGATTGATTTATGTATATCTTTAATGTTTCAGATTTTGGTTTGTTGCTGAGTTCACAGATGGGCTAATAAGCCCTATTCTGGCCGGAAATATTCTTGGACAATTCGGGCATATTATGACCGCTGTAGATTTACTCTGATCTATCCGTGGCTTTCTAGCTACTCTCCGCTATTGAACTTTTGCATTTCTCTTCTTTTCACAAGATTCTGCAATGTATTTGTCTGTAGAGCGCCATATAGCCTATTTTGTGCAAATTCTTCCCATCTATTTAAGGCCTTCAAGGAATTCTTGTAGCGCTTTTTTTGACCACCTTTAGAAAGTATTCCCTATAGTAACTCACCATAGAGAAGTATCTCTGGCAGACGATGATCTAGTAAACGTACCACATGACCTGCCCAACGAATCTGTGTCTGCATCAGGATAGTGTCAATGCTAGGGGTACACAAGATCTGTAAAGGACAGTGGTATCCAGAATCTTGTCTTGCCATCTAATATTCATACCTTTTCTGAGACAAATTGTGTACTGCATAGGTATAATTGATTAGTCGTGTTGTAATTAACGTGAGTGGAGGTGTTATAAAGCATGGGATTGGGGGGGGGAGTAATGTGACGAATATGATTTCTTGGAGGTGTTATATAGAAAATTATTGGAGGTGTTATAAAGAATGCGGTTTGATGTATTATAAAGAATGTCATTAGACGTGTGATTTAGAATTTGATTGTCGATCTTGTTGATAAGAATGGCAATTGATTGGGTGATTGTTGGTAAGAGTTGTAGTTGATTGGTTTATTGTTGGTGACATTAGTAGCTGATTGGTTTTTGTTGGTAAACATGGCAACTGATTGGTTGATTGTTGGTAAGAGTTACAAGAGTGGTAATTGGTTGACTGATTGTTGGAACGAGTGGTAACGGACTTGTTCATTTTTGGTAAGAGTATTAAGAGTGGTAACTGATTAGTTGATAACAATGGTAAGTGATCGGTGGATTATTGGTAAAAATAGTAATTGATTATTTCATTATTTATAAAAGTTTTAACTGATTGGTTGATTGTTGGTAAGTGTGGGAACTGATCGGTTGATTGTTAGTAAGTGTGGTAAGTGATTGATTGGTTGTTGGTAAGAGTGGCAAATTATTTGTTGATTGTTGGCAAGATTGGTAACTAATTGGTTCATTGCTGGTAATAGTGGTAATTGATTGGTTAATTGTTCCTAAGAATAGTAGTTGATTGGTTTATTGTTGGTTACATTGGTAGCTGATGTTTCTACTGTTGGTAGGAATATCAACTGATTTTATGACTTTTCGGCAGGTCTGTTAACTGATTGATTGATTGTTGGTAAGAGTGGTAACGTATTGGTTCATTTTTTGGTAAGAATGGTAGTAGTGGTAACTTATTGGTTGGTTGTTAGTAACAGTGGTAACTGATTCGTTGATTGCTAGTAAGAGTGGTAATTGATTGTTTGATTTTTGATAAAAGTAGTAACTGATTCCTTGATTGTTAGTAAGAGAGGTGACTTATTGATTGATTGTAGGTAAGATTGGGAATTAATTGGTTCATTGCTGGTAAGAGTAGTAATTGATTGGTTGATTGTTGGTAAGAGTGGTAACTAATTAGTTAATTGTCGGTAAAAGTTAGTAAGAGTGATAACTGTTTGGTTGATTTGTCGATAGCAGTCGTAACTGATGGGTTGATTTGTTGCTAAAAGTGGTAAATGCTTCATTGATTTGTTGGTAAGAGTCGTTACTGATTGGTTGATTTGTCGGTAAGAGTAGTAACTGATTGATTAATTGCGGATAAGTGTCGTAACTGATTGATTCACTGCTGGTAAGAGTGGTAATTGATTGGTTGAATTTTGGAAAAGTGGTAACTGATTCCTTGATTATTTGTAAGAGTGGTAACTGATCAGCTGATTTGTTGGTAAGAGTGATAGCCAGAGAAGTCACTAGGATTGGTGTCACCCAGTGCGGCAAAACATGGTATCATCTCCCTCACTTCATGGTGTCACCCACTCACGCCACCTCCCCTCCCATAAAATATTTTACACACAGAATAATGACAGATTCACATTAATCCATGTTATTCATTATCATTATTGAACATCCTTCATTAATTATTTGGTAATTACTAAGAGTAAACATGCTTACTAATATGTGGTCGTAAACAGGATACATTTTGTGATTATTCTGATTTAAATTGTTGTCATAAAAATTAAAAATTAGAATTTACCAGTACTCACGTCGCGAGTTATAATATAACTTCTCAGTATAGGAAACTCAAAACCTTTAACACATTTGTTAGGTGTGGTATTTGTACGCGTGCATGTATTTGTTTTTACGCTAATAACAAAACATAATGTCTGGGAATAAACATTGATACACAGGTAAGTATTATTTCTGGACAATGACGGAGGCGAGAGACAATCATATTTAGATAATCAGGGATACAGTCCTTAAAAAAACGTGGTAGGGCGCTTCGTCTTCTAAAAAAAGAAAAAAGGTTACTCCACAAAAAATTATCGGGCAGACAAATTCAACTTGTCTTTAAAAAGGTCGCTAGAAAAAAGTGCCCGGGCAGTATCCTGATACTAAAAAAAAGTACCCAGGCGCCGCATTGTTACAACTACACCCTATAAATAATAATCAAAGTTACTTTACATAAGAAAAACAAAACAAACAATATTGCAGGTTAGACGTCAACTAGCTAACTGTGCGAAACAACGCCCAATCTGTTCATTTGTAAAGTTCGTTTTTCGTGAACTAATCTGTGAATTGTTGCACATTTATTAAATTTAACAGCTATTTCTGTGCAGCTTTTCACAAGGTAGTACAAAGAAACGAACGCACCTAATCAGTAGGTTTGTTGGTTTGTTTTTTATTAGGCTGATGTGATCTTCTGGAAATGTTTTCATACACACACAACTATTACATGTTTTTGTGTTTATAACTAACGGAACTGAGATATTTTTTATATTTCAATAATAAATGTCGCTGGGCAGAAACAATGCATACGAGTAATTTCATAGAGTGACATAGAATTATAGACAGTAATATTATGCATTTTGTGTCACCCCATGCGATGGTGTCATCCGGTGCGATCCGCGCACACACACACACACACACCTTCCCCGCACCGACCTAGTGACGCCACTGGTGGTAATTATCGGTTAATTGTTAGTAAGTGTGGTAGCAGAAAGTTGTGTGATAGTGGTTGCTAGCAGTTCTTTGTTTCTCTGTGGGCACACGCCGTCACATTTAATATATCTCTGTCCCACCAGTTCTTATAATACCAATTATCATGCATCTCTTTTTCCCAAATTTCTGGCATACGTCCTCATTTATCTCTGTGATGTGATCCTTTGCAGTATCGTCCTTTACTCATCGTGTGCCATACTGTATTTTAGATAAAGGCTGTTTGGTCAAAACGTCGATCTGTGTCTGTTTTCCGGTGCTTCCAATGATTAGTAAAACGTTTGTGTTTTTCACTTTCTCCTTTATTTTTAGTTTTCGTATAAGATTTCCAACCGACAATTTGGAGAGGTAATTCTATAATACTAAAACTGACGTTTTTTTTTTTTTTTAAATGTATATTTGCGAAGGGAAGAGCGATATCATAAGAATAATTTATGGACGGACTATCATCCTGCTACAGGAGATCTAACAGGAGTTTTGAGTACAATCGATAACAAGTAAACAAAAGGTGATTGCATTATTATACCGTATTTTAAAGGGCAGCAACATAAGTGTAGTTCACCACACAGACAAAAACGTGATTATCTCTCTTGTATTTAGCACTATGGTTTTGTTTGTTGTTTTTCGATACAAAGTGGCACTGCATTAATTAAGACTAAGTTTTGATACGAAAATAAAAAACGACCAGAAGGTTTAATCCCTGAAGTTCATGGACAGTCTGAAATACCAACTACATAATGATTTCATTTTGTATCTCGATGTACGTCCCTTGTCAACTGAATTGTTGCTACCCTGCTTCAAACACAGGTGTTTCTTTATTGTGGAAGTTGGTCATCGGCAACAACAGTCATAAGCCCTGGTCTTCCACATGCGTCATCATTGCCTCTAGTATTGTTTAATGTATATACTATACAAATTACATGCAGACAGAATACATGGACTGGTAGAACTATGGTATGATGATGACATTCTAGTATATATGCAGGATATCATTGAGTGTAACCATTTAGAAACTATGAAACATTTCTGTGACAGTTCTAGCAAATCTACAATGACTAAACACACTGCTTATAGAAAATGAAAAGTGCTCAGAAAACGTCCATACGAAAAACGATCAAATTTGAATCCATTAACATCTGCGGATTAAAGAATAAAGCTGAAGGTGTAATAAAAGAAATTGAGAGAAAAAAAAACCAAAATATACAGGTTAAACGAAACATACAGATACAACGCCTGCTGATTAATTGAAATGTGCATTCATCATAACCTAATAACTAACAAATTCTTCAAGAACAGAGAATCCCAAGTACACACCTGGTACAAGTGTGTACTAGAGCAATTGATAGTGCGGAAATTTTGAACTCTTTACAAGAAACAACACACGTAAATGAACTTAATATGGTTGATGAATCCTTTTATGTCCAGAAAAAAGAACTGGACTTAAAGTGCAGCGTTACCAGATATGAGCGCTGCTGTGGGCTGAAGTGCAGCGTTACCAGATATGAGCGCTGCTGTGGGCTGAAGTGCAGCGTTACCAGATATGAGCGATGCTGTGGGCTGAAGTGCAGCGTTACCAGACATGAGCGATGCTGTGGGCTGAAGTGCAGCGTTACCAGACATGAGCGCTGCTGTGGGCTGAAGTGCAGCGTTACCAGACATGAGCGATGATGTGGGCTGAAGTGCAGCGTTACCAGACATGAGCGATGCTGTGGGCTGAAGTGCAGCGTTACCAGACATGAGCGATGCTGTGGGCTGAAGTGCAGCGTTACCAGACATGAGCGATGCTGTGGGCTGAAGTGCAGCGTTACGAGACATGAGCGATGCTGTGGGCTGAAGTGCAGCGTTACCAGACATGAGCGATGCTGTGGGCTGAAGTACCAGACATGAGCGATGCTGTGGGCTGAAGTGCAGCGTTACCAGACATGAGCGATGCTGTGGGCTGAAGTGCAGCGTTACCAGACATGAGCGATGCTGTGGGCTGAAGTGCAGCGTTACCAGACATGAGCGATGCTGTGGGCTGAAGTGCAGCGTTACCAGACATGAGCGATGCTGTGGGCTGAAGTGCAGCGTTACCAGACATGAGCGATGCTGTGGGCTGAAGTGCAGCGTTACCAGACATGAGCGATGCTGTGGGCTGAAGGCAGCGTTACCAGACATGAGCGATGCTGTGGGCTAAAGTGCAGCGTTACCAGACATGAGCGATGCTGTGGGCTGAAGTGCAGCGTTACCAGACATGAGCGATGCTGTGGGCTGAAGTGCAGCGTTACCAGACATGAGCGCTGCTGTGGGCTGAAGTGCAGCGTTACCAGACATGAGCGATGCTGTGGGCTGAAGTGCAGCGTTACCAGACATGAGCGATGCTGTGGGCTGAAGTGCAGCGTTACCAGACATGAGCGATGCTGTGGGCTGAAGTGCAGCGTTACCAGACATGAGCGATGCTGTGGGCTGAAGTGCAGCGTTACCAGACATGAGCGATGCTGTGGGCTGAAGGCAGCGTTACCAGACATGAGCGATGCTGTGGGCTAAAGTGCAGCGTTACCAGACATGAGCGATGCTGTGGGCTGAAGTGCAGCGTTACTGATATGAGCGCTGCTGTGGGCTGAAGAGAATATTTGTCAACCAACAAAGTACTGTAACCGTCAATCACCGTTTAATCGTGCATACACTCAAGTAGAGATCGAGGAATCTTTGTACGAGTAAGGAGTGTGGTTATGATGATCTGACGACTAATTAACTAGCTCTGATATAACTTAATTTTATTCAAGTCGGAGATTAAAAAAATAATAATCTAGTGTCGTTGAACAATCTAACACTGGAAGTTCGAAGGTTGTGGTAATACAGGGCCAATGACATAATTAACGAATAGGTATATGTGTTATAAATATTTTAAACAAATCATACTAGCAATGAGACACAGCGACAGACGACATTTCGACTGAAAAGTCTGTATCAGGACGAAAGACACATGACAGAGTACACACTTGACATAAAAAGTCTCTTTTATGACGAAAGACACATGACAGAGAATACACTTGACATAAAAAGTCTGTATCAGGATGAAAGACACATGACAGAAAACACACTTGACATAAAAAGTCTGTATCAGGACGAAAGACACATGACAGAAAACACACTTGACAAAAAAATCACATTCGTTGTGAAAAATGGTAGAAAGAAGACATTAAAGCATGGTATGAAACATGAACCTCAGAAATGAAATAAACGATGGTTCAGTAGGATAAGAGAAGAAATATATAACACGAAGTCTGTATGTAGTGGACTAGAGAATTGTAAGTAAGAAGATGAGAATGAGAGTGATCATAAATAGGTCTGAGGTTGAAGGAGCATTTCCTTACCATAAATTGTGAATGTGCAATTAATCATTTAAGAAAGATGATAATTGAAAACAACAAGAGGTAAGGATGTTTTACAGTGAAGCTTTATAAGGACTAGCGTACTAATCATGTATGTATATTTGTGTGTATATATATATATATATATATATACATGTGTGTGTGTGCGTGCATCTGCGGATGTGTGTGCGTGTGTGTGCGCGGGTATGCGTATGCGTGTGTGTGTGTGTGTGTGTGTGTGTGTGTGCGTTTTTGTTTTTGTAATTTTAAATTTGCCGCTATGGAACTGATATCTCATTACCTTTTATTCACTTCAACAACCTTTCACTGTCGAGTATTTGTTAAACTGTGTTTTAAAATTGTGAAGTGAATAATCTGGAAATTATAGTATATTGTTTTAAAAAACCGCAACATTATTGTAGTGGTAATGGACACCAAATTTTCAACGTGCACCAAAATGTTATTTTACGGAATTAATGTTTCAACCTTGGCATTAAAAAATTTCCGACTTAAATTTGTTATTAAATAGATGTTCATTAAATTTGTTTTGGACTTTTATTCTTTGCGACTGAGGTTCCAGAAAGGTGTGTGACGCCCTCTTGCCTCTACGGAGAACGACATCGCCGTGGCATGGATCCCATTAACGGTTAAATCTGTTGTTGTGGGAAGGCTGCCCACTCTTCTCACAGTGTAAGAGACAACAGTCGGAGATTGGCTGGAGCCACGTCTCACTGGCGGAGTCGTCTGTCAAGTTCATCCCATAAGTGTTCTATGGGGATCATGTCTGATGACATGCCTGGCCACGGAATGCCCTGGTCATTTTTGTCAACGAGAAACTGGTTTTTAGTTGTACCACATGAGGTCGAGCGTTATCTGCTGAAAAATCGACCCTCGTGAAGCCAAAATTGGAAGGACACGAGGACAAACAATCTCAGCGACGTATTGTTCGGCATTCACGCATCCTTTTTCCCATCAAGTTGATTGCCTCCACATCAGTAGACCCCCATCACCACGTGGCGGAGCTCATCAACGCTGTTCTAGAGGTAGCGCTCACAAACTCTGCGGTAAGCTCTTCTCCGTCTATCGTGTCGCTGGAGCACCAACAATGATTCATTGCTAAACCAAACCCGTCTCCAGTCATTCCCAACGGCCCTTTGACAATACCGTTCGTCCACTGCATTTGGTTCTGGCGATGCCGGTCCGTAAGAACAGGACCTCTGTATGATCTTCTAACCCAAAGACAAGCGTCGTGCAGCCGATTCTAGACCATTTGATTTGCAAACTTTATTTTTTACGAATCCTCTAACATGGTAGCATCCATAGTCCTCAATAAAAGTGTACTTGGCATCGTTTAAAAATAGAAGTAGAAAGTGTATCATCTCTAATATCCCCTCTTGTTGGATTACTAAGTACTCGAGCATGGAACAGAAACATATTGACTTTGTTATCCACCGCTGACATTGTGAATGTAATATAACTATCTGTGGGCTCAGAAACAGGTAATCACATAATGAAATCTACATGAGAATTGAAGTATTTAAATAGATGGGTGATAGGAAATCTACGTCGTTACTAGGTATATATTTGAAAGCTCAACAATTTCAAACAACGTGAACGAAAATTGTGCAATGACTTAATAAATTACAGATAAGTCTGATGATCATTGGAGACTCGTGAGAATAAATATAAAAGAGAGGGTGGATTGGAGTATTGTCAGAATGGATGTTAAATGTTGTCTATCATTAAATCTATTATGCATGGAAGTTAAATTAATTTTTTTAATACTTCATTAAAATGTTTGACTCATTTTTGTCAGAATCAGCGAAAGTGTGTAAATGAAAGTAAGCATGAAAATGAAATGACAATAAGTATAAAAATGACAACAAGTATGAAAATAACAGGAGGGATGACAGTAAGTATGAAAATGACAGTAGGTATGAAAATGACAGTAGGCATGAAAATGACAGTAAGTATGAAAATTAGGGTAAGTATTAAATATTCAGTAAGTACGAAAATGACAGTAAGTATGAAAATGACAGTAAGTATTTAAATGCATGTAACATTTATTAGTATGATATTTAAAACCAATATAGAAACATAAATGTGGAAGTCAAGAACCAGTACAGGTGAAAAAATATCTTTCTTTCTTTTTTTGTCTTCTTCAACGCTCGTTTTCAAAATTCTGCCAGTTCACATGATGTATTCCGGTGAATAGAATGTGTTGTATCGTGGTTTACAGCTTGGCTGCGATATCTTTGTTTTTCGATATGACACATCTTACGATTACGATAGCGTGAATTTTGGACCTCTTTGATCCATGCAATGGAGCAATCCATGCATCCTTTTAAAATATGCATGGCAGATCTATCTATCGTTATTTCTCTGCTTTTGACTAATATTGGTAATATTTATACCTATATCTGTTGATTTTGATATTTTCCTTATGTTATCCCACTTCCAGCTTTGAGTTGTTTTCCCGACACTGGACTTGTATCTCTTGGTTTGAACCTTCGTTGAGAATGTTTATGTGATCTGATCTTACATTGCAGCTCTTCACTTGAATTGTGGTGTTATGCTATTCTTCCATCACAAGTGATGATAATCATTTTGTTACATCCACATTTTAAATTCAGTTAGAGGTGTGTTTATGCCTATGAATTTGTTGATGGCTATTAAGCCCTACATCCACATTTTAAATTCAGTTAGAGGTGTGTTTATGCCTATGAATTTGTTGATGGCTATTAAGCCCTACATCCACATTTTAAATTCAATTAGAGGTGTGTTTATGCCTATGAATTTGTTGATGGCTATTAAGCCCTACATCCACATTTTAAATTCAGTTAGAGGTGTGTTTATGCCTATGAATTTGTTGATGGCTATTAAGCCCTACATCCACATTTTAAATTCAATTAGAGGTGTGTTTATGCCTATGAATTTGTTGATGGCTATTAAGCCCTACATCCACATTTTAAATTCAGTTAGAGGTGTGTTAAGCCTATGAATTTGTTGATGGCTATTAAGCCCTACATCCACATTTTAAATTCAGTTAGAGGTGTGTTAAGCCTATGAATTTGTTGATGGCTATTAAGCCCTACATCCACATTTTAAATTCAGTTAGAGGTGTGTTTATGCCTATGAATTTGTTGATGGCTATTAAGCCCTACATCCACATTTTAAATTCAGTTAGAGGTGTGTTTATGCCTATGAATTAGTTGATGGCTATTAAGCCCTACTCAAGCCACAAATGTCCTTGGGCAGTCCGGACATGGAATGACCTCTCCCATTTCCATATCCAGGCTGTTTCTGACACTAACATTATCACTTAATTATGCACTCTTCTTTACACGTTTACTAACAAGTGTCCGAGAATTCATGCGAAGAGCAATCTCCAACCAGAGATCCCTTCCAAAGCAGACATGATAAGATAGATGTGATTATTAATACAAAAATGTTTTAAAATAAGACTATACAAATGTACTATGTTATATGTTATACATGTAAAATGTTATACATAGAGATAGACCCTTAGAGCATGCGTACGATGAACATCAAATGGAAAACATAACATTAGAAGACCCAGTTCTACTTAAATGAGAAAAGTGCGTATAAATTGCAGAAAATGAAACACAATCGAGACAAAATAGTGGTTAATTTCAGAAGATAATGGCATGATGTATTTATGACTACACTGAGTGCATGCAGTGTGATGACACTGAAAGCAAGATTCCAGAAAACCTTAAGGAAATATGTTTCCAATATTTTTTGGGGGAAAATAAGAATGTAAAAGCTTATTTTACTGCAATGTACGATGAAAGAGATAATATCTGTGATGAGTATTTTTTTCCAGCGTATTTTTCTACTAAATCTCCTGCAGATTAATAGGATGTATTCTGGAGAACCGAATAAGTAGCCATGGTTTACAGCTTAGCAACGATATCTGCGTCTTTCGGAATGACACATCCGACTTCAGCCTGATTTCTGGGTCACTCTGACCCTATATGGGATGAGACAGTCAACTCCACCACAAAATCTCCTTTAGTCGCCTCTTACAGTATGTATTAGACTTACGTAAAACACAGGTTTATATATCGTCTCAATGGGACACCATAGACTATATCAAAAACTAGTGGGTAATGATGGGCAATGATGAGCACACAAGAAATCATAAAAATTAGTACTGGTTTGGTGTGGTCTTTGTCTTTATTCTTTTTGTTCCGTCATTTACTCATCTTTTTGTTCGTTTCGTTTCCACATATATTTACGTTTTTATGTACTTTCTGACCTTCCGGCATATCATTTCCATATTTCCGTTGGACGTTGTGATAATTTTTCTATTCGTCGTCTTTTAATGTTTTGTTTGTGTCTTGATAAAGACCTTTTGGTTGAAACGTTGAATATGATTTGTGTATTGTAATTTGTATGATTTCTTGTGTGCTCATCATTGCCCATCATTACCCACTAGTTTTAGATATAGTCTATGGTGTCCCATTGAGACGATATATAAACCTGTGTTTTACTAAGTCTAATTGTTGTTACGTTTCACGCAGTTACCTTGTATTGATTGTCTTACAGTATGTATGGAAGATAAACGGTGTTGCTATTCTTTTACTCTCGTTTGGCGTCTCAGCACCACATGAGCGACAATGACAATGAAAAGTATACGATGTTTGTGTAAATACTATTTGAATGAAATAGGGACGTACAACTCCGGCTCGTTAAACTAGCTTTCAGAACGGGGATCACTTTTTGACAGATATGTATTTTCGTTACGTGATTATTCTTCTTTTTCTGCGTTCGTTCTCAAATTTCCGTTCTCATTGCTACGATATCTGCGCTGTTCTGCTTGACACATTCTTCTCAGTATGTATTTTGGGTTTCTGTTAGCCTAAATGGTATGGGCCAGCCAACCTCACCGCACAACTTCCATGGTCGCTTACTACGACATGAACTGAAGTTAAACAATGTTGCTACTCTTTGCTCCCCTTTCAGGCAAGGGTAACACACGGGCGAATCCGTGATTATTTAACATGAGATACGCATGCGGTTCTGTCTGTGGGTCTCACCAATGGCAAACCACCCATGAAACAGGAAACCTTATGATATGCAGTTATATTGTGGCTCTCTTATGGAAGCTTTGTAGCATGTCATATATACAATTATAGACACCATCTGAGTAGAAGACTCCTTCAATAGGTTTTGCACTAAGTCGAAAGCTGAGGTCTCCTGTGTATGGAAAAAAAGGTCAGTTCAGAAAAACTACACCATTGTACATAGGAAGTAAGAGATAATCTATGTCAATACCTTGGATTCTGAAACAAACAACAACATAACATGAGATATTTCCTCTTCTTGAAAAAGTTTTAGAATTAAGTGACAGCATACGATTGGGGAGAAGATGTTTAGATGAGAGTATAATATGATCTTGCTTGCTTACCGATGGCATGTCTAGGAAATAATGGCGGGTTGAAAAGTAGGAACAAAATAGGAAAAGTGGAGAACTGTATCGCGGGACAGACATTGGCATGTAATGAATAGAGAACGAGAAGATGGGAAAGACGCACTACAACTTAAAGAGACACAGAAAGTACTTAATCATAGTGAAATTATATGGAAAACAACAACTAGAGAGTAAATTTAAGGACTATGTTTTTTGGAAAAAATGTGTTCTTGTCTTTGCTCTCGTCTGTTCTTTTACCTTGAATATAGTGATTTATTTTACCGTTTATTGTTGACAGACACAGTGTGAAAACATACGGTAATGAAGTTTTGCGGAAGGAAACACATAAAATCGGCAATTCGACGAAAAGAGCTGATGAAAAACACAACAGAACATGACGAGTAAGGGACGGCACAGCTCTTAAACATGTCACAATAACAAATGAAAATAAAAATTTGTGTAAAAATTCTTGAGACTAACGGGAATTGAACCAGTCCGTTCTACGACACCAAATCGCCTAGCAACAATTGCACACGCGTTTTTCAGTACTTGACTTCAATTCCCGTTAGTCTCAAGAATTTTTTTAATTGTCCTCTGGCTTCCTACTTAAATTTACTTGTATAAACAATTATTTGAAGCAAAAATTGTATTGTCTATATATGTTATCCATGTTTACAAGAAGACCTATCGGCCCTTGTATAACTAATACGGATATTGTGTTATGTGTTTGTTGTTACTGAGGATATTTCAATACCTGTACGGGATGTTTGTTGTTGTTGTAATAGTCCTTGTCTCGATTGGTCCGTTCGGGTGACTTTGTGTGCACGATTTGAATGGCTTGATGAAATCGCATCTTTTTTTGGAGATGCGGTTAGTCAAGTACTGAAAAACGCGTGTGCAATTGTTTTAAATAGTTGGCGTAACCTTTGTCCGCCCCACCTTGTCAACAACCCTCAAAGCCTTTCAGACCCCCTACCTCCATCATAATTGTTGACATAATTTATGGACATCTTGTAACATCAATCAATGAATGCTAAATGTTGGTTAAACATGTGTCTTAACGGGCAGGACGCAAATGGTGCTTATAGTTGAGTTCCTTAATATTTGGGTTCAATACAAAAACATAGATAAATGTGTTCACCAATGTCTGAACGGTTTCTTGTCGTCGTGAGAAGCTGTGATACAACACTGAAGCCCCTCTTAGCTAAGTATGATGTGAGAAAAGCAATGTACAATAATTTAGAATTCTCCCAAAATGTTGGAAATTCTGTTTTAATGTCTGACTGTAACCAAATTTCTTGAGAAAAATCTCTGTTCATGATCATTTTACATTAATTTGTCAACATGATAAGTACTTCCTGACAACTTTTTTCCACTGTATCCACATCTTGTAACGGATCTATGATCCAATCTGTCACTTGTTGTTCAGTTAAATCATTAAATCCTTCCTTCATGTATTTATTCACGTTGATCAGATGTTCTATGAAGATTTAGAGATCGTCATTAAACAAATACTATTCATGCTTGCTGAGATTATGACATTGATACAATTCCTTACATCCAATAATCCGAAGAAATATTGCTAACTTGAAAATAAATGTTGTGGCGACTGACTGTGCCTTGATCAGATTAACTTCAAGACATTTCAGTTGTAATTTGAGATCATTGAATATGGAGTAATTACAGAGAGTTAACGAACATATCATGCTTAATGACCGCAAGTTGTTGACCAGTAAGAAAATTCACTGATTCCAAGAAATAAACCGTAATTTCAAAAAGATAGAAAATACGTTGCAGATATTCACCTTTTGAAAGCCACCTTACTGCCATATTCATTTATTATCAAAACATAGCTGACGGGAAATACATGAGCTCAGCGAATGGGCTTTGATTTGATTAATTGTAGATGTGTCTTCGTCTATCACAAGTGATGATGACCATTTTTGCTACATCTGCTATTTAAAATTCAGTTAGAATTATGTCATGTCTAATAGTTCGTAGATGTCTACTAATAAGCCCTATTCGACATGTACATGTCCTTGGACAGTTCGGACATGAAACGATCACCTTAGACGGATTTTGATTTATCAATGACTTTCTAGCTACTCTCCGCTGTTAAGCTACTGTATTTCTGCATATTTCACAAGATGATGCGCCCTCTTTGACTCTAGAGCGCCATGTAGATCTATTTTTTGTAAATTCTTCCCATGTTACTTGGCCTATTTCAAAGGCTTTCAGTGAGGTCTGTAATGAGTCCTTTGAGCGATTCTTTTGGCCATCTTGAGATCGTATGCCTGTTTCCAGCTCACCATAGAGAAGTATCTTTGGCAGGCGATGGTCTGCATACATACCTGGCCAACGAATTTGTGCCTGCATTAAGATAGTATCAATGCTAGGAATGTCAGATCTATCAAGGACACTGGTATCTGGAATCTTTTCTTGCCATCTGATGTTGATAACTTTTCTGAGACAAGTTGTGATACAAGTTGTCAATAAGACACATTCACCACTCGAACCAAATACCGTTAATATGCTGGTGTGCTTGCGTAGTTTGTTATCTGATGACATTTGAACAAGATAATAGTTTGTGCTATTTTGTTTACAAAATCTAAAATATTTGTCCATCAAATATCTGTAACTACAGGCATTTTGGTTTAATCGAAATTAACTATAAATTATCCGTTCATTTTATAAAAGTTAACTATTAAAATTAAGTTAATCGTTACCAGTCCTAGTATATAGACTAATCGTTTCAATTCCTTGGGTAAAACCCCACTACTCCAGATCTTGGTGCAGTGTGTAATGATGGTAGTTTCTCGTCCTCCCTTGATCATTACAGCAGTTATATTATCACACCTTGGAGATTTACCTCTCTCCATGTTTTAATGGTCCATCAACTTCATGTAAACTGGGTTATGGTTCTAATTCACTGCTATTGTAGGTGTTATTCTATGTGTTTCTGTGGCCCTGCACATAAATTTCATTACAGTATTCTTTCCGTCTTTTCAGGATAGCGTTGTTTTCTGTCAATTTGTTACCATGTTTGTTTTGAATGATGTTAGGTGCTGGCTTGAAGGTGCCCGTTAGAGTTCTAATATCTCTAAACATACTATCACTTCTTCCTTGTTTGCTCATCTCCTCTATCTTGCTGCAGGTCTTCCGTGTATATTTGTTTTGTCTTGTCCTGTATTTTTCCTTATTGTTTTGGGGATTTCTTTGTATATGCTGTGATTTGCAATGTAGTTCATTGTTTTAATTTGTCTTGTTTCTTCAATTAGTTTCTACGTAAGTAGTATTATGAAATTATAAAAAAGTAAGAAGCAACAGTTTCAAGCCCCTAATATTGGAGGACATGAGAACCCATAAATTAGGTATACAGATGACACCAACTAATATCAAGGGTCCTTTACGTTTAGAACACGTGATAGTATCAGTCAAACATCATAGCGAGTCACACAATCTTTTCCTCATTGCATAAAAAGACACAAATATTGCATATAAGCAGAGATGAACTCACACCTCGAATAGTAATTTACAAAGAACAACTAGAAAATGTTAGAACTTTGAATATCTCGGGTCAACCATCAACAATACCAAAGGAGATTATTGCCAAGCAGAGATCAGAAAGACATTAGCAGTGGCCCTACACAAAACATCACAGATGAAAAATATATAACAAGGGGTAAACAGAAAAAACAAAGCTACAACTATTAAAACGCTATATCTTTCCAGTGGCAACATATGGTTTAGCGACGTGGGCAATGACATATACAATGAACGTAACAGTCCTTCTGAACATAACACTAGAAGACGTTGGGAAGCTTGCACAGAACAGAGAGGCTAACATATAGGCAGTGAAGACTAAGTTCAATAAAGGACACGTCGCATATATAAAAGAAATAACACAATATATCTGGGCTAGTATGGTAAAACTTACACCCTTCAACCAAAGACTTCATCTAAAAGACATATTCGTTACAATATAACTCGTTCCAATTCACTAAACTGTGGATCAATTTGAGCTCCCAGTTAATGAACGTTAAATTGAACCACATTTTAACAACTTAATGTACTTTATTTAGTGTACATCTAATTTCTATTTGATACGATCTTAACATCCCCTGCTACTCTTATTTAGAAGCTGTAAATCTAGCGGTCGTATTATCTATCACGTATTTAAATCGTGGAGCGCCTAGAAAGTAATTCATTGATTCCCAATTGACTTGCACAATTCAATGACTTCAATTTACATCGTTTTCAATGTCGATGTTCCTATAGAAAATTACGAACGTGTAAATTAAACTATTATTGGAATCTTAAGGTATAAGTACTGGTGTTCTGACATTTATTGTTGTTGTTTTTTTTCATATAAAATTGACAAGTAATATTCATTTAAATCTAGTCTTAACCACACATGATGTTATATGTCAAAGTGTATTTAACGCATTCTAACATGCTAGTGTGCTGTTTTGCAGTATTTATCATTAGCATGTAACTTGTTCCTGTTCTCAAGAAGCACATTTGACAATAGTATTCCTTCTATAACTATTTTGTAATGTACAGTTGAGGATAAAGGAGAAGAGTCAGTTAAAGAAAATAATTGATTGATATTAAGGGACTATCAATGCATGATTTTTCTGCACGCATCCGAACGGTTGAGCACATAGGTGTTTGAAGAGCATTCCTTAGCATATGTCTCCTATGTGGCACCTTCACAACAAGTTAAAGCTTAACTATAATTATTATTATTATTATTATTATTATTATTATTATTACTACTACTACTGTTATTATTATTTGAAAGGAAGTGGCTCTTTATATGTGAATGTTTCTCCTGGCATTCTTATTGTGACTGAGACAAGAGGTTCAGCTAG
Organism: Meghimatium bilineatum; assembly: GCA_034231615.1. NCBI lineage: Eukaryota > Metazoa > Mollusca > Gastropoda > Stylommatophora > Philomycidae > Meghimatium > Meghimatium bilineatum. The sequence continues at coordinate 89,025,378 of CM067299.1, forward strand.
AGCGATAGTCCAAAGTTCATTTTAAATGACTAATTTTACTTGCAAATTAAAACACATTGTTCTCGTTTGAATTCCATGGTTAACTACACACTAGGATTCTGTTTGTTTATTTTCGTTCGTTCTAAACTCCCACTGGATCTCTCTTGTAACAGGACAATTTCCCTACTAGACTTCTGGCAGGATATATAATTGCCAAAAATCCTGATAAAACATCCGACAGTCAAGACTGGGCCTTAGTAACACACATGTTAATATGATCTACTTCAGCGTTCATTCTCAATATCCTGTTGGATCTCTCTTGTAGCAGAACCATGATTCATTCTAGATTTCCAGCAGGATGTAGTCCAGAGAATGGAAATGCGTTGTATCGCCGTTTTATTTGCGCCAATGGCCCGACACATCCGTCTTCGGTGGTTATTAATATGATAATACTGAATTAATAAGTAAATATATTTTACAAATACCTACCACAACTAATAAAAAAGATAATGGCAATTATAATAAAATAAATAAGAACGAAAACGGCTGACGCTTCGATGAAAAGATCTTCCCCTGAACAAATATATAATAATAAGAAAACAGAATATATTAAAACGTATTAATTTTAAAAAATCTTTTTAAAAAATAGCAGTCTGTGTAGCTTCTTGCAGAAGGACTGATTGAAACAGAATACGTTAACAATACTTTCAACAATATATAATCCAGGGAATAACAATGTGTCGTGCCGCTGTTTTATTTATGCAAAGTCCTGACACATCCGCCATTGGTGGTGCTAATATCCTAAATGCACATGAAAGATGTGCATCACTGAAACGTAAATTCAAGGCTTGTCTGAATTGTATGTCTAATACACTAGGAAACACGATCACGGTTACTTTCTCCATCTCAAAAACTGACATATTGCTCTAAATTACCATCTCAAATTTTTAAAAAAAAGCCTATCTACCTAATTGTATAAATTACAAAACCCATTTGAAAAAGTGCAGTATGTCCTATCTAGTGTAGAGAAATGCATAAAACTACACAAAAACTTCATCCCTCCACGTGCTCATCTATCCAATATACAAAAATATGTCCCAACAACAAAGAACATGCACATTTTACATGTATCGCATCTATAGAAAAAATTTTTTTTAGATCTATCCCAACTACAGAGAACATGCAGATTTTACATCTTTCACAACTACAGAAAACATGCAGATTTTACATCTTTCACAACTACAGAAAACATGCAGATTTTACATCTTTCACAACTACAGAAAACATGCAGATTTTACATCTTTCACACCTACAGAGGACATGCGGATTATACATTATCCCAACGACATGTGCTGCATAAGAGTGAAAACTCGCAGCGTTGGATAAAGAATGCATGGATCAGTCTCTCGAGACTGCAGATTGAATTATAATTGACTGAAATAAGCACACACAAAAATAACCTCGATGGTTACTTCTCGGTTACAACAATACATGTAATTGTCGACGAATGGAATCCCAAAACACTACTGGAAATGCTGGCGTAGCTGAACCTCACAATTATGGACAGTGAGTCCACGTCTCCAGTTATGTTATGTTCCTCCAGGGCCATAGGCGGCGCATAGGGCAGAAACCATAGCTTTCCATTTCTGTCTTTGTGTTGCCAGTTCTTTCAATTGTTGCGTGTTGTTTAGGTTCATTGACATGCCATCTCTATTAATGGTTCTTCGTAGAGTTTCTCTAGGTCTCCCTCTTCTTCTTACTCCAGGTGGCACCCAATAACGTCTCCAGTAACGACCTGTGATCTAGAATTGTCACATGACTGGACGAGGGCTAGTGTTGGGCTCTGAGTTGGTAATTATTTATATACTTAGAATATACTTTATATACTTGGTTATTTTTAGCGTGCGTTTTCAGGTATGTAAATAGTGTCAAGCCGACAGCCCAACAATTATCAACAACGTAACAAATGGGGACCATAATTAATTCAGTTAGGTCTTTATTGGGGATGGGTATGGTGAGTCTAACGCTGATGTCACAAGCGTGTATAGGAATCATCATCATCAAGTGCCGTCTCCGCAACGAAGGTTGGCTGCAACGTATCTCCAACATCTCCTGTCTCTTGTCTTGGTGGTGCACTCTGCTAGACTGTAACGTGTCCATCGTGTAATGTTACTCTCCCACTTGTATCTCTGCCTACCTCTTGCTCGCTTCCCTTTGACTTTACCCTCAAGTAAGGTCTTCAATAGGGTGTCATGTCTTTTAATGTGTCCAAAGTATTTTATTTGCCTGATCTTTATTTCTCTTAGTAGTTCTTTCTTCATATTAAGTGTCTTTAGCACCTCTTTATTTGTTTTCTTATCTTTCCATGAGAAGAAATAGTGAAACAATATTCAGTGGGATGATAATAGTGAAGCAATATTCGTATCATCCCACTGAGAATTCCGCTGGAGAAGGTCACACATCGCTAGATGGCGTAGTGTGTTCGAGTGCTCGAGTGCAGTAATTAAGGAAAGTGAACATCGACATCACGAGTGATGCTCAAGTTTGAGAACATGGCATCAATTTTAAATGAAGATTTTTCTGCTTGGATTTTTCTGTTTAGTTATTTGTTTGCGTTCGTTCTCAACTCTCACTGGGTCTATTTTGTAGTAGGACACTGGTCTTACTAGATGCCCAGCAGGATGTAGTTTAGACAATTGAAATGCGTTATGTCGCTGTTCATTTTGTACAAATGGACTGACACATCGGATATTGACGGTAAATGATGATAAATTCAATCTTAAATGCAATCCTAAATTATTACATTTTTTTTTTTAAAACATGGTAACTGAATCGATTTGTTGCAAAAAAAAAACGTCTCTCGAAACAGAGACTTCTAAAAAAGTTTACGCAATTTCAGAGTAAGCATTTTCTAGTTAACAAAAAAGATGCTGTGACTACTCCCCATCACTTAGGGAGAAACGGGCATATAGCAAATGGGACATATAGAAAATTGGTTTATAACAAATAGGGCATATCGCAAATGGGGCACTAAGGACGTTAGTTCACATTGCACTCGATTGAGTTTTAAGACTTGGAATGCTCGTTGACGCATCAGTTTATTACTTACTGAAGAAGTCGTGAACATCCAAAGTCCAATTCTACTTTCTCTTGTTTCTTTTGATGGAGCAAGTCTCTCAAGGAAACATGGAGAGTGAATAAACAGTTGGTAGACAGAACTGCTTTCTTTGAGATGTGGATACATGGAACAACAGGATGAACAAACAAAACAAAGTGGTTCTGCGTACTTGAATATATATATATATATTTATATATATATATATATATATATATATATATATAAATATATATATATAGATTAAAGGAAATACAAACAAACAAATAAAATATTTTGGACATACTACGAATCAGTTGCATTTCCCACCTTGTTGAAGACCTTACTTGAAGGTAAAGTTGAAGGAATGTGAGCACAAGGTAGGCAGAGATACAAATGGGAGGGAAACATTACGAGATGAAAATAGTGAACGGAAGACTGCACTAAAATTGCGCATAAAATGGTATGTAAATATAGAACAAATATAAAAAGAGATTCATAAAAAATTTTACGTGAAACAATATACTGAATCGACGTTTCTACCAATGAAGTCTTTATCAAAATAGGGAGAAACACAGAATCGAACCACGAAAGCGAAGACTATATGTCAGTCATTTGGAGACTTACAGGTCAGAAATATAGCAACAAATGATGAATATATGCGAGAGCGACAGAAAAGTGAATGATTTTATGTAGAGAAAGTAAAGAACACAATTAAAATACATAATAGAAAACACAAGTATAAAAAGTGATAGTAAAACTAAAAAATCGTACCTAGATAAGGTGTTAGATTGGATGAGAAGATGAAAACGAAAAAACAATATTAGGGACCACCACTAAGGCAAGAGACATATGCTAGTAGATGTTTTTTGCAACCAACCTTCCTTTCTCAGCTGACAGCACATGATGATGACAATGAGTCTCCAACATATAAGGGAGACACCAGAACCTAAGGTAACGATGCGATGTGATCTTGTGACATACTGGAAGACATGCCGAGAGTCAAACATGGGAAACAAATTTGACGAAGGATAGTTTTAAAATCAGCTATCCTTTGTGTTGTTTAAAAACACATTTTTTTTTTAAATGAAGAAGAAATAAAATTAGACACCGCAAGAAAGCAACTTAGTAATTGTTGACAAGATAATGTTAGCGGCAGAGTTATCGTGAATATTCAGCCATCCGGGACTGAACCACGAAATTGGAAAAGAAGTAAAAAATATTGCCAGAAACTGTTAATTTAAGGAAGTATATGTATAGAGCAGAATATTCTGGAAGAGGTTGTTGATAATCAACTTCGACAACTGCGAACTATTGACCTGTATGATAGGTTTATAGTGACTGCCAATCAAATCTGTTAACTAATTATTCTAGTGATAATTAGGTTGGATAGCTAGGGTTAACCCTTGCTTTGATGTTAGAAAAATAGGTGGTCAGCCTATAACCCGGGAATTAACTGTCTCCTCTCCTGTGAGTATATAGACTGAGTGAATGTGGTTGATGTCATATCTTAGATTCTATTCACATGTATATCTATGAACAAAAGTTGTCATTAAAAATATCTATGTGTAACACAGTTTCCTTTCTTTTAGAAGTAAGACTTAGTTAAGGTTTCCGATGGGACCAGCCTCTTTTAGCTCATAGTCACACACCTAACACCAGAAGAAGTAATTATAACATCAACAGAAATTCCAGATTTGAAAACACTATACGAAGAAGGAAGAACACGAGCCACGGACCATAACATCAACATGCAAGAAGGAAGAGGGAACACCAATATATATATATATATATATATATATATATATATATATATATATATATATATATATATATATATATATATATATATATATATATATATATATATATATATATATATATATATAGTGATGACGACAAACAACAACAACGACAACAACACACACACATATCCCTACCCAACTCCCCCCCCCCCCCTTACACAATATGTCTCAGTACAGAATTGACACAATATATTAAATATGTGACTTTGAGCACTAGACTAGTTCAGACAACAGATGAGTAATATCTCCGAGTAGACACAATCGACCCAAGCCTTGTTCATAAACTCACTCTCTGTCTACGATTTTGTTAGCATTTTTGATATTTTAAATATTTCATGATGTTCCAA